>CM064910.1:22523949-22900023 GCA_032727855.1 Quercus ilex subsp. ballota
CTGCCCAAGTCCAAATTCTTGGATAAGGCTTTTCTCTTCTCTCCGGCTGACGGACGAGGATGGGCCTGAGTCTCAGGACGACTCCCTTAAATCTGAGTATCTTTCCCCTTATTCTCTTTTAATGTTGACATTCCTAAAAGCAAAATAAAGACGGCAGTAAATAATGAGTTGCATTGAGTTGAATATAAGTTGGAAAAGTATGATGAAAAACACTTACTTTTTCGCACTGTAACCTCATGAGCAATGGCCTCGTCTGATGGATCAGGACCAAGTCCCCACTTGAAAACATTGCGAAGAGTGACTAAGGAATGAAAATTCCTCTCAGAATGAAGACGGGCACTATGGACGCGGTCACGATGAAACTTGCTCAAGGATGGACGTTTGACACCTGTGAAGCAAATAAAGAGTTAGAAACATTGAGATATATGTGTTTAAAAAAAAAAGGATAAGAAAAATAAGGGTGGAAGGACGTACTCTGAGGACGCAGGTTCCCTAAATCTCTAGAGTAAGGAGCAAAAGGGTCTCGTCCAACATCTATGGGATTTCCAGACCAAAAACCAGAGATGAAAATAAATTCCATCTTCCAATTCCTGTCAGACGAAGCTAGGGACTTGATCAATCTACAGTCCCTGCCCCTTGTTGTAAACTGGTGAAAGCCAAGTGACTGGCTTATCTCTAAGGGTTTGTAACAGAAAAGAAACTCATCCACAGTGAGAGGACGGTCTTTTCCAAACACTTCTTTCCACAAAATTTGCATTGAGATAATCAATCTCCATGCATTTGGATTGAATTAGCATACACCCAAACCTAACCTAACTAACAACTCTCTAGCAAATGAATTTAAAGGGAACCTAAGGCCCCCCAAGAAGTAGGCCTCATAGACGCCTATTCCAAAACGGGGATTGCAATACCATTCTCCACGGACGGGTAACCTTGGGTTAAACTCGTCTGGAATCTGATACCACATCCTAAGGTTGGCAAGCCTTTGCTCAGACGTTTTGGAATGTACGCCCACTGTACAACTATAGACCACCTCCTCTTCGTCCATAGGGTTGGACGAGGGAACATTGGACAAGGTTCCAGCTTTGGAACCTGAAGCTTTCCTAAGTTCCTCCTGAACAGCTTCTATAGGGAAACCAGGGACACCAGAGGTATATTCCTCGTCTGTGGAACCCTCTCTACTGCTATAACTACTACTGGATCCACTATAGCTAGTGGAGTCCTGATACTCGTCTATGGCTTTTTCGGTACTATTACTAGGCGAAGAAATAATGGTTGCTAACATTTTGAAGAAAACTTAAAAGCCTAAAGACAAGGAAAAAAGAAAGTACTTGGCTCTAGACGGAAGTAGACTATGGACGTGAAGAAACTTCTAGACGAGGCTCTAGACGAAGGATTTCAGGAAGAAAATTTTAGAAAATGTAGAGGGCACAGGAGGGATTCCACTATTTATAGGATGTTGACCTGGGCATTTAAAATGACGCCACCAATACGAGGGTGACACGTGGCACCTACCTCGAAAAACTGAATTGACGAGACTAATCGCCAATAAAATACCGAAACTTGGCATACTGATTCATTTTACATCAATCATGAATGTCTAAGGACGAGTTGACAAGTCACCCAATTAGTTGAACGACCCATGTGGACAGGGGGCAACTGATGGTGAAGGAGAAAGAAGTTAACTCCCATCTCGTCCACACACCTCGTCCAAGAAAAAGAAAGGGGCCTTTGAGAGATTAAATCAACACTCATCCAATCAGTCTCCGTCGTCCTAGAGGACAAAGACGAGACATTGTAATAATGTATCGTCCGTCCCTGATGACGGACGAGCTAGGCATTATAACAACGTCTCGTCCTTTGTAAAGATAAGATGGACAAGATGAAACATTGCATTTGTTCCCAACAGATGCTATGTTTCATCAACCGTTCTATAATAAATGATTGAGGATGAAATCCAAGTGTTGTAACTTCCATGATAGTTATAGAGGTTACTCCAAAGACCCGATATGGTAGGAGAAGTTATAAGGTAACCGCCTTAAGCGAACACTATATAAAGGACTCATTGGCAGAAGAGCGAGGTATGAAAAACATTTTCAAAAATTCTTGATAACATTTTCTCTTTCGGTGATTAACAGAAAGACTAACTTTGTCATCGGAGGACCCTTGGCCGGCCTCCACTAGTCTCCTCTAATTCTGTTTTGTTTTCTAGGACACCTTTCAAGATCAAGACCCGGAGATCTTCAGCCCACTGATTTCCTTGGAACTATCAATAATTATTTTTTATCATCAGGGCAATACGCTAATCTGTTTTATGGTGTATGCAAAGTTTGAATTCCATATCTCATATTTGATGACAAAATCCATAATAATTGTTCTTTATCATTAAGTCAAGACATCAATCAATTTTACCGTATAAACAAAGATCGAATCCTAAATTTTTTATTCAATGACATAAAATGTTACTAGTTGAACTAACTAAAACCCTCTATTATTAAACTATCTTGTTTCTCAACTGTTTAGATGACATATTATAATTAGTGTACAATAAAATTTGTTTCCAAGTAAAAGTGATATTGTTGATGATAAAAAATAAATAAAAAATAAATAAGTAAAAGTAAAAGTGATATTACACTTTACACCAATCACAACTTGTCACTCTTACAAGTTGTAAGAAAAATTATGAAATTTTTTGTGACTTTAATATTGCTGAGAGGATGGAATAATTATTGTAGTTCAAAAAAAATATAAAAACGCAATCACCTCTCTTATAATTCTCAAGTACTTGGGTTTGGGCTACACTTCTAATCTTTTATCATTATCAAAAATAAAACTATTAGGGTTAAGCCCACACCCTATTATATTAATTTATTAATAAATATGATAGTTTTTCAACCTATGGAGTCTACTCAATAATAATTATTTTCTATCATCAAGCCAAGACGCTAATCTGTTTTATGGTATAGGCGAAGTTTGAACTCCATATTTCTTATTTGATGACAAAGTCCATAATGATTACTTTTTATCATCAGGTCAACACATCAATCGTTTTAAGTATAAGCAGAATTCAAATCCTAGATCTTTTATTCAATGACATAAAATGTTACTAGTTGAGCTAACTAGAACCCTTCATTATTAAATTGTCTTATTTCTCATCTCTTGGTGATGTATAATTCACAAAGTCAAGTGACAATAAAAAAATTAAAAAAAAAAAATCTTAAATTTTTTCAAAACTATTTAGATGACATATTATAATTAGTGTACGATCAAATTGGTTTCAAGTAAAAGTGATATTGTTGATAAAATAAAATTAAAAAAAGGGTAAAATTGATATTACACTTTACACCAATCACAACTTGTCACCCTTACAAGTTGTAAGAAAAATTATGAAATTTTTTTGTGACTTTAATATAGCTGTGAGGATAGAATAATTATTGTAGTTCAAAAAAATATAAAAGCACAATCACCTCTCTTATAAATTATAATTCTCAAGTACTTGGGTTTGGGCTACACTTCTAATCTTTTATCATTATCAAAAATAAAAGTACTACGGTTAAGCCTACACCCTATTATATTAATTTATTACTAGCCTCATCAGAGCACATGCAATGAGGCTTTTTTTTTTTTTTTCTAATGTTATAATTTTCCTTTTTAAAAAAAAAAAATTTAGATAAGTTTGTTTTGAAAACATAGATTAGTAGGAAAATGTCCAATTTTGTAAGCATTTTAAGTGGAGTTGGAAATATATTTTTACCGGATTGTTTTCAAGTTGTTTTCTTGTTAAACGTAAGGTTTAAGAATATTTCTGAACCACATAGAGGCCGTTTGGATTGTGCGTTTCAGTTTCAGCGTTTTGGGTTTTTTTTTTTTTTTTTTTTTTTCTTCAGCGCATGAATAGTAAAATCACATAAATGTACTGTGCAGAGACAAAAATCACTGTTCATACACTGTAGCAGTACTGTTCACGCATTTAAAAATATTAAAAATGAGTCCCACGATACTATTCACACATTTAAAAACTATTTTGCTACAGTGTTTTCAGTTTCAACAACAATAAGTTCAATCCAAACAGACCCATAAAAGTCCAGTCCAAAGAAGGGAATCCTTTTTATAGATAGTATAAGATTTTTTTTTTTTCCCCTCAATAGAGGTTATTACTTGTTAAATAAAAATCAAGCCCAAGTCATCTTTGACTCAAAGATGTCAAAGATATGCACCATGCAATGCGCCAGCAGACAGCTTCAAACCCTAACCCAGGAACACATTGCAATTGCTTTTGCTTCCTTTATGCAACACTTAACAAGGAAATTTCATTTGCATCAACATGGCTTCCTCTTTTTATTTCCTAGTTGTTTTTTCTCTTATAGGATTTAAAGACTAGTCGACAGAGCTTTTGCATTGATTAATGGATGGCCAAAACTTACAAGTTAAAAGTACCGTTCATGATTTAGAATGTGATCAAGTCAGCTGATAAAAAAATCCATTCAGATTCTTCATGAATAACACAATCAGAGCTAAAACTGCTTTCACTGCATTTTATTGCTTCTATATTCTTTCTTCATTTGTGGATAATAGATATCCTTTTCCCCTTGAGTTCGTCTAGTGATAATTTCTTTCAAATGAATGATTTACCTCTCCACATATACACCTTGGAAAGCACCAATTTTTATCCACTAAGCTTAAATGAGCTTCAAGCTGAATCAAGCATCAATTCATAAGGCACACAAAAAATGGAGTCAAATGACAGAATTTGGACCACTACACAAGATAAGGGAAGAAGTTCATATACCCAAATGAAAAGCATACAAAAATACAGTAGTGTATGTTTAGATTACTTCGTATCAAAACTTCACACGTTGCTTTAAAACTTTGGTGGATACACAAACCTAACATCAAAAGACAGAAGAAAAAATTCTTAGATAAATGCGAGTCGGGAACGAAAATAGAAAGAGTTGATTTATGTAGGAGGGAAAGTTATCATAATCTTCCTAGTTTTGCCACCAGGCATCCTAAAAAATACATCACATCAATAAATCAAAACCTTAGGGGAAAAACACAAACAAATATATAAGAGTTTATTTTTAATATGAAGTCTGAAACATTAGCAAATCCTAAGCTATTTGGCCAGAAAATTGTTGATGAAACTTATAGTTTTGGAAGGTTGGACAATAATAATAAGAATCTTGAAAAATTGGCTAAGCAGTTATGATGAAACTTTCAAGCCTTTTAGGGCAGCTGTAAGCAGAGAAAGCTTGTCAGATGCTTTCTGTTTGTATTCTCTCTCCAAGGCTGTTGCTGCCAGAGATTGTAGCTCTGGGCTTTCCTTGTCATCCTTATTCCGTCCTTTGGCAATCTGTCCGATGGCAGAAGAACACTGGATAACAAGGTAAAAAGTTCATCCAGTCAGAAATTGATTACTGTCAAGCAATGACAGAAAAGAGAGTGAGCCAAGATGGGCCACTCATGAAATTGATTAGATCTAAAAAAAATACAACAGTCAACCAAAAAAATGCTTCAAATAGAAACTACATGACAGTTTTCATGTGTGTGAATGTATGTATTTAGAGAGAGAGAAGGAGCTCACCAAGCAGATACCAAAAAGTGCTCTGGTGTTTTTGCCTCCAGTCAAATCTATGGTGGATGCATAGTATTTTTTTGCATTCTGAAGATTTTCTAGTCCACCAAGTGTATAAAGCACCTGTTGTTCACAGAAGCAAAAGATGAGGTGTTTGATTAACGGTTATAGTCAAAACTTATGAAGTCATATTCAATATTTGATATTTTAACTAAACATTGCATTCAGGCTTCTATAAAGATTTTAAAGCACTCAACCCAAAAGCCTAAGCGTAGTACATAAACCCACAACCAAGAACGAATGTGGAACTTATTTCTTTCACACCCCTCTTATATGCTGCCCCAAAAGAACCCAACGCACTCAACCATCCCAACAGAATCAAAGAATAATAGCTAAACAAGCCAAGCACTGGAGTCAAGAACAACAAACTAGGCTTTGATACCAAACAAGAGAAAATAACTTTGACCAGGCAACTATCATTTGTACAAGCATCTAATAGCAAGGGAACAAAGAAGTGGATAACTGCCAAAACTTGAGTATGATAGTAGGTCTTCAAAATTGAAATATTCCCTTACTCCAAAGATGAATGCTACAGCCATATGGTTTTTGTTTTTGGGGAGAGGGAGGTGTTAAGAGAGAAACTTAGTTTTGGGCCTTTATTCAAGCATGCATGACGAATACCACTTCGATAGAATCCCAATTTGGTCTTCTCTTTTTTTACTAAACCTAACCAAGAAGAAGGTTAAGTATCAGAGCACAAGACATTGGATTAGGATCCTCTAGAGTTCTTAGGATAACTCCACCATGGAACTCTAAAAATTCTACCCATCCATTTTGAAATTATTGGATTAATTTTTACCATGTCAGCAATAATTTAAATAGATGCTAAACTAATGACAGTCAAAATTTGTTTAGATATTGATGATGTGGTAAAATCCAATTCATTCATTTCAAAATGGATGAATAAAATTTAAGAACTCCATAATGGAGCTACCCTAAAAACTCCAGAAGATCTTAATCCCATCAAATATCCCGATTTTTGGCCTCAGAGGCTGAGAGAAGAGACATTTGAATATTTGTCAGCCCAGTACAACAGATTTTTTCCAACCCAAGAACATCCATATTCAGACAGAATATGACACATATATGGGAAGTGGATGTAGATATTGCCTCCAGTACCAGCACCCAATCATATCCAACTAAAATAAACTTCATTTAGCTGTAACTCACAAAATTAAAAGATGACTGAAATAAAATTCCATGAAAGTGGCAAGTTAAAGACAGCTTTCAATAATATCGGAATGCAAATCATCACATACCCCATCTGACTCAAATCTAGGACTTCAGAAGTGACAAAAGAAATTTAGCAAGATAATTCTTTTTTGACAAGTGATTCAGCAAGATCATCTATAAGCAAACTGTTCAGGCTGGGAACAAATAGTTCCAGTTAGAAGGTGGTGAAAAGTGTGGTTTTCGGTTTATTCAAAGCATTAGACAATTTGCCAACTGTGAACGGCATAATTCCATACAGCATGTCGTTCAGTGTTGTACAATGGTCTCTAGAACGTGGATTAATATATTCTATCCACTTGTAGATTTGAGGCCATGATATATTACATCATTGAAGTCTCTAGCACCTTGTTCTGCACTTTTTTAATTGGTAAGTTCCACACGCCCTGTGAATCTTGAACCTAATTTTTACCCTCCAACTCATTATTAAGGGAGGAGAAAGTGCCATCTAAGCTAGAGCTCACTGGCGTAACTGGTTCTCCACTTGGTGGATAGATTTGAATCATCACAAGTTAAAGTTTAAGAACTGTGGAAAATATGTTCCCTAGCAGAGGTTTTTTTGTTTTCTGAAGCAGACCAATTGATTTATTTTTAAAACTGGAGAATGGTTATCGAAAGCAGTGTGCTTCCCATAACTTTTCATAAAGCATTAACTGTTTCTTTGATTTATGTATCCCATGAAAACCAAGGGGCAAAAAGGGAATATAGATGAGCAGAAGCTAATGACCAGTTAAAGAAAAGAAAAACCACTTACATCAGCATAAGCTAAGTGGTATAGGGGAACCATGGGTTGAGATAATATTAGCTCCTCATAGCAAAATGCTGCTTGCTTGTACCTATGTTATAAAAACAAAGAGAGATTATGATACACCAGACAAAGGCAATTTGGTAGCTTCAATTTCCCTGCAGAATAGAAAAAATTTGAAAGACAAGGAGAAGAAGAAAGATGTCTCACATTTGCAAGGAGACGTATATTTCAGCCAGTTCTCTCCAGGCATCATGATCAGCCATAAATCTGTTAAAAGCAAGAAAGACAACCTCAGCTACATGTGTTTGCAGACACATAATGAGTTTTTTCTTTTTCATCTACATTTTAAAGACATATAAGAGAAAGAGAGAAGAAATTCAGATCTGTCTCACATTTCAAGATATTTATTGAGCCATTCAATGGCCACAGACACATTTCCTTGTGCCTTTGCCATTGCTACCCTCCTCTTATGTATCACCTGTATAAAATAAAATTAAAGGAAGTGTATAATTCAACACTTTATCATATTTTCTATATTATTTAAGGAAAGAACATTCTATTAATCTCACATAAGAAAGATGAAACAAGATCATCCTTGGTTTTCTTTAGTAACAATTAGGTCAATTCTTACAAAAAATAAATGTTTTACGAAGAATCAGTTATAGAAATTACTTGATCTAATGGATTATCCTCTAAGAGGCTTGAGTAAGCTTTTTCAGCCTCTGCCCAGGCTCCCTTTGCTTCGAGCAACATCCCCTCCAGCCTACCTGTGATTTAAGCCAAGATAAATACTATTTCACCAAATATCAACAACTAATGAAAATATTATCATCTCCAAGTCCAGAAAGCTTTTGACATCACCATAGGAGCCATACTAGCACAGGCAAACATATATCAATTCTTAACACATTTAAATAAATTAAGCGGTCATTGTAAACCCAGCATAGACTGTAATCTTCAGCAACAAATGCAAATTCCTAACAAAGAATTCTCCCTCTAAAACTGTCTAAAGTAGATATAAAAGAAACACCCTATTATTTTGAAAATAGATAGCATGCTGGGACAAACCAAAACCAACTTGTGTAGAAGATTAGTTACAGGCACATGGTTATCTTTATAGAGTTCTAAAACCAACTCTTTCCACTTCTAAATATCAAAGTTATGAATACCATTTTGGTACCCGTTTTATTTTCTCCATTGGAATGAAATATTTCGGCACCTGCCTATTTCAACGTACCATTTCGGAGTAACCACTTACCACTGTATTATTATATTTTATTTACATACATATATTTCTCTATATATTATTGGCCAAAATCCATATAAATTATTAAAAGAGTCTTAAAACTAAAGTTCATAATTCAACTAATATATCAATACCAAACCCAAATTTCTACCCAATAATAATAACAACTAAATTTTTTAGAATATTACAATTATAATATGTAACTAAATAATGGTGTAAAAAAAAAAAGCACACGTTGACAAAAAGAAATAGAGAGAACTTGATATAGTCTGACACTTGGTCATATTATCACATGGTGGAGGGTTCAAAATTGAAAGGAAATATATTCTGACACTTTCAACTCTCACTCTTAAAGTTTCCAACTCTCCTTTGTCATTTCCAACACTAGTCACATGCTTGGGCTCATAAAACTAAAAGCCAGCACAAAACAAAGCAAAAAAATAGCAAAAGAAGAAATAAGTCAAACAACTGGAGAACAACAGGAAAAATGAACTGAAGGAGGAGGCGAGGATGAAACAAAGAAGAAGAAAGAAGAAGACGAAGGGGGCATCCTCTATGATGCATTGGGTTCATTCAGTTGACCCGCGGCATGAAGGCTACCTGCTGTGATAGGAGGAGTTCTTCATTTGTTCAACTTGGAAAGTTAAATATTATGTTTATATCAATACCAGCATAAATTCACCAGAACAGGCTGGACCGGACCGAACTGAACTGGAATTCAAACTGAGGTGGAACAAGGGGGTGATTCGTTCCAGTTAAGTAACTGGTACGAAATTTTCTGACCATTTCGGCTGGAATAGAACGGAATTCATAACATTTCTTATTATCTTGTAGCCTCAAACCCAAAATCTTTGGAAGTTCATCTTGTTATGCCATTTCTTGGGGTGGGCACCCTCCCTTCCAAGGCTATTATAAGTTCAGGAAGGCTTTATCTTGTGATTGAGTTAAAGTTAATCCATGCTTGAGTGGGTTTCGAGGAGTTAAATTACCATATGCATCGTCTCTTCAGATTGGTTAATTAACTCAAGTTCGTAACACCATATGTTACTAAGAACCATGATATCCCCCCCCACAACACTCCACCACCCAGTGTTGAAAAGTACAATATGGTAAAAGTGTGAATATTTGCAACTGCATAAATTACAACAAATTTGTTCCAATTATTTACTAATACTTGGTATATAATCCAATGAAAAAAGGTCCAGTTTAAGTATGTGTCAAACTTAATTCATACAACTTTATTTTTGAGGTATTTCACACAATTTGAAATTTTTACGCAAATGCTTAACATGCTAATCTTTACATTATTTATTCCTCTCACTAAACTACTGCATATTGCTCATGCTCACGTTTATTGAGATGCATCTTTAATTAGTAGCCCACCACATTTGGAAAGGTAGAAAACTCCTTTCAACATCACAAAAGAATCTATTTCTTGCATTTGAGAGATGGATACCTAGTAACTAAGGATGGGCAGTGATATACATCACAAGTCACAGAAAAAGAACAAGCTTTGCATATGTGTGTTCAACTTTAATCAGGCATGTGATGTATATGGAATCTTAAATCAGGCATGCGCACAAATTTGGTTTGCCATACGTTATTTCAACTTACCAACCCTTTTACTCTCTGGAAATTTCTTCTGTAGAACCTTTATGCAGTCCTGTAAAAGATTCAAGAGTAAAATAGAATCAACTTTGGAACATAGAATTCAAGCCAACAGTCCATTCAACAAATTAGCATTAGTTAATGAGTAGATCCATAGCTCAAGCAATGATTAAAGGGTGCATGAAATGAAATAAAAAATCAAATCAAAATAGACTTTAAGAAATTTCTATCCATATAAAAAAAATCATCTTGTTCCAAAGAATTTAATAATTTTTTTTAAAAGGTATGATTTAACTAAAAGCTGCATGGTACATAGATATGCAAGCTGCAAGATTATATATCCAAAAAGTAATGAGCCATTATACTGCAACCATTACCATGTTATGGGAAATAAAATGGAGCTATGAAGTTGGCATATTGAACCAACAAAAAGATGTCTCTACTAATGCCTAATTAACAACCACTTCCCTAAACCAACATGAACTGATGAGAAAACAAACCTCCCAATGGTAAAAAGGCACATACAAAGAGGACAAAGTCACATGGGGTGGCGCCAATATGCAAGCCACAAGAGAAAAAAAAGAAAGAAAAGTGCAGTGCATTTCAGAACAAATTTACAAAAATGATTAGTTTGACATTTTACTACAAACTCATGCACTTCTACAACAAACCACCACACCCACCCACCCACCCACCCACCCCCCCCCCCCCTTTTCCCAAAAAAAAAAAAAAAAAAACCCAAGAACACGAGACATGGCAAAATCTCTGTTGCAGAATTTAGCAACTAAGGTCTGTGCACAATATGCTTTAACCAACTAATATGAAGCAAGATTATGCTAACTAAAACATGGAAGGTGGCCTTAACTACAAGACAGGCTACATGTATTATGAAATGAATTTAGTGCCTCATCTAAGCGCGCAGGAGGAAGTGTCACACAGATGGACCACCAGATGTTATGGAAGCACTCTAGACCATGGTTTCACTAGACTAACAGTGAGAAGCATTCAAACCAGTGATTCACACATAAAATAGCAAAACCTTGCATTTTGTACATGCAAGGACACTATAAGCAAAGTGTATTTACACATACATGCAATTCTCAACTGAGTGCTTATAATGATATAATATAGGGAAGCTTAATACAATTTGAGAAAGGAAATTCATTAAGAAAAGACTGTACCTTTGCAACGTCAAGACTTTGGCAGTCCATAGCAGCAACTGCTACTTGCTCATATAGAGTCCATTCTACATCAAGAAATACATACTTGTTAATCAAAAGTTTGGTACATTAAATGGAGCTGGCAATTATATATGGCTTGGACAGCCACCAGCATGAATCTACCACCAGAAAACACGATCAAACAGATCATACAGACATTAGACCACAAATGAAAATTTCCACTTATTGGTTATAAATTTAGTTACAACTCCCAAAGTATGTTCGCCTGCATAGACAAGATGTCCATGTGGTGGCTGTGGAAGCACTATGGCCTATGCATGTTCTATAATTCTATCCTTTTATTAGCCTATATACATCAAAACAAATTTCCATATTCACATGATTTATTAACTTATGACAATAAAGAGAGATTGGTACACGGCTTTGAAGGAAAAGGCCTAAGGCTCCAATAGTTCACTGTTGCATTTTATTACATATGACTCAGACCGAGAAATTGACACACAACTTCAAAGGAAAAATCTCAGGGCCCCAATATTTCACTTTATTAGAGATGATACAGAGTCCTCACAATAAACTTTTTGAAAGCATTTAAAAATAAAAAAGGAGTCTTTAAGGAGAGTCCTAGTTCAAAAGAAAAAATCTTTTAATACATAAAGAATGAGTGAATTATAATTATATCTCATTAATAAATAGATACTCAAACTGCATATGAGTACTTTTGAGAGCTTGACTAGTATATCATACAAATTGTTCTGCACACCATACATTTATCCCCCTGTGCCTTTCAGCATGATAAAGATATCTAAGACAATTCTCAATGCTGATGACAAAATTGATATAAATTAAGGAGCTCAATCCTATAACTGACATCAAATTACACTTGGAGAATGCATACACAAGGTTAAATTTTTCATCACTGCTTCTCAGAGAAGGAGGGGGGGGGGGGGGGGGGGGGGAAAGACGTTTTCTCCTAATTTGATCCTTAATGAACATATAAAAATGAAAGGTCCATATCTGTAGCATCACAGTCAACGCATTGGCATGTGTTTTAATTATATATTATAGCACCTTGGACACAGCAATCCCATCTTCCTTCTTCTTTATAGTCTCATCAAACAAAGTGGATGAAAAAAATTTCGAGCATTATTAATTAATGTAATTCAGCCAAGAGCCTTGTAACTCAGTGGCATTGACTGGTCTCTTTTATAAGAAAAACCAGGGTTCAAATCAATTTATGCATTTAACACCATCACATAATTGGCATTGGCATTGGAGTTCTATTGGCTCACTGATTTGCACCTTAACAGGATTACACTACTAAGTTCTACCA
Organism: Quercus ilex subsp. ballota; assembly: GCA_032727855.1. Classification (NCBI taxonomy): domain Eukaryota; kingdom Viridiplantae; phylum Streptophyta; class Magnoliopsida; order Fagales; family Fagaceae; genus Quercus; species Quercus ilex. Next base: position 22,536,928 of record CM064910.1, read on the forward strand.
CTGTAAGTTATTTAAAAAAAATAGAAACTTTGTAACAATCTCCAGGGCTTCGATCAATGGTCACCTATTGGCAATCTAACTTTGTATCATCGCTTTGGTAGTCTTGTTTTGTTACAAACTTACAATTCAAATTCGCAATTTGACTTCTTTTTCTTTTGGATATCATTTCTATAAACCTTCCAAATTCACCAAAACCACTAAAACAATCAAAATTCAAAGCAAATCTAAACCACTAAAACAAAAACATTAAAAAAAAAAATACTTCAAAATAAACAGAACCCAATTGAATAAACGCAAAACTAAACAGAACCAAATACAGAAATCAAACAATTTCACTATCCAACCCAAAATCTAATCCAAACCCAATTCAAATCAGCCTTAAAACCATAAAAGGCCCCATTTGAAAGGAGCAACAAAAAAAAAGCTCGAGACTCACCATCAGGGCCAAGACTAGATCGCTTTTTGGGGTCATTAAGGATCGATAATCCATGCTTCAAAACCCTGTCAGAGCGACGGACCTTGAGTTTCCTGACCAAACAGAGGTACTCCCAAGCCCCTCCTCCTCCATTGTCCACTTGGGTTTCCAGATTGCTCAACTGGGTCTCCTCTGTCTTGCTCACCATCTTCAACAATTCACCACACAATTGATTTTTTTCCAAATAAAAACCAAAAACCAAAACTCTTTCTCTGAGAGTGTCTTTTTCTCTTTGTAGGTTTGTTTTTCTTGAGGTGGTTTATATGCTATTCTATATTTTTTTTCTGATCTGTTAATGTTGGAGTATGTGTTAAACTTGACTTCGGTTTTTGCTTCAAAAAAAGTAACGGAGTTGGGTTGGATGGGGACTCAAGGCTCACACTCACACAACACAAGTACATACGCCCTTTTTCATCTTTCGCTATTTATGGTGGTGGGTCCCATCCAAGCATCTCGGAATCTTGAGAATTAATTCTCGTATCATAACTAATTTCATAACTTTACCGCAATTTTATCACATGGCAACTTATTAGTGATAAAATTATTGACTTACTATTTTATTTTCATCACTTACAATTTGTGTATGGCAAAAGTAGTGGAAATTGTTATGCCACTAGATTTACTCAGAATCTTGGGCTTGCTTCGTTGATGCCCTCATGGGAATTTTTTTTTTTTTTTTATATTTAAATTTGGTTGATGTTTTGGTTAATGCCTACCAAGTAAATACTATGATTAAACATTTTTCTCGATTGTTTTAAGGACTAAGTTAGGTTTAGTCCTTAAAACCTAACTTAGTTCTTATTTTTTTAGGCCTTTTTGTAATGGTAGTTTGGGTTAAGTAATGTGTTTGAGTTTAGTGAGAGAGTGTAATTAAGTGTGCATGTTTGACAGTTGGTTTCTAAAAAAAAAAACTAGGTTTAGGGATCAAATTTGAAATGTCTTGAACCTAGTTGGCATTAACCTAAACCCGTGAAATTTATCCTTTTTTGATTGTTTTGTTAAAATTTATTTTAGGGTTTTTTTTTTTGACAACTTTTTTGTTATTGATTTTTTTATGTAAAAGTTAGGTACTCTTTTTTGAATAAGAATTCTTTTTTTTTTTTTTTGTTGAGAAGTTGAAGTTAGTTACTTAGTTGAAATGTTGGATGTTCTTTTAAATTCATATACCTAGTTCTATTAACGGACAAAATATAAAGAATGATGTTACTAATTTTGAGGGTGTATAGAATCCTTCCATTTCACTCCCCAAGTAATAGTTTCAATTGAACTCTTTTAATTTTTATTGTATATGAATTTTCACTTTTGAGTAGTAAGTGACTAAAGTGTTTTAAGCTTTATTCCATAAGTAAGATAAAAAAAAAATTTAAAAGCAAAAAAAAAAAAAAAAGTAAATAGAAAGAGATAAACTAATAAAAGGGATAGTAAGATTTTCAAATCATTTGATTAAGACATATTTTCATATTTTCTATTCTTTCATATTTCTATGCAACTAAACACACTCTTAAGATCATTAATTTATATATATGTCAAGTGGAAAATTGTGTTTTGAAAATGTGATCTTTAAAAACCATATATACTTCTAATAAAAAAATTAACTTTATGTTTCAATTATAGTATATTTTTTAAAAAAAAAATTCCAAACAAAAAAACCCTTGTTTGAATCCACAAATTTGTAGATTTTGACTTATTTGTTTAAAGGTGACACAAAAGCAAGTAAGAATGTATTTGCTTAAAATCATTTTTTATCTCACCTTAAACAAATATGTGGATCAATAAAGTTGCATCTTTATCTATTGTGGATCAAGAAACTTTAGTGAAAGGAAAAGGAATTTTTGGAATGGTGAATATTAGAGTTGATGAGTGAACACCTGGGTATTCATGTGGCAATACCCATAAATGAGGGTTTGTGGATAGATTTTTGGTGAATGGTGGTGATAGGATATGTCCTATTACCTATGATTTATGTTTTACAAATGAGGAATTATTGTGAACCATTTCAGGGTGAATGAAATATGGGTTTTTGACCCAAACTTTGTTGGGATATATGGCAAGGTTTTTTTTTTCATGATTTTTCTAAATTTTCGACTTTCTCTATAGAGCTCGACTCAGAGGTCCCTTTATTTATTATTTATTATTTTTGCTGAGTATTGTTTTGTTTTAAAAAAAAAAATTTTGGTTCAAAGGATAAAAACATCTCAAGACTCCTCAATTTAAAAGTTTTCTAATTCATATTCATCCAATTGGATGATAAAATAAGAGTGTAAATCATAAAACTAAGCAAAGCATCTATTTTTCATGAATACATATTGGAGTGTCAACTAGATTTTCACGGTCTTTATAAGACTAGTTAAGAGATCAGTTCCTGGTTGAATCGGCTGGTCCGATTTGGTTTTTAAAACCATGGGTATTGGTGATAGTTTTTTTCCCCTTCATAAATGAGGATGTTCAAACATTTTTGAACACTTATTTACTATTCTTTGAGGGTGTATAAAATTTTTCCATTTCACTTACCAAGTAATTAGAGTGAGAAGATAGTTTTGATTGAACTCTTTAAGTTTCATCTTATATGAATTTTCACTTTTGAGTAGTAATCGTGCTTTAAGTTTTATTCCATAAGTAGGATAATAAAAATAATTATATAAAAAAAGTGTAGAGAAGGAGATAAAAGGGATCATATAATTGTCAAATCATCCATGATCTCATATATGTTTTTTTTATTCTCTCTTTTGATTTTTATTCTTTTTCACTTTTCTATTTTGCAAAACGAGAAAACAATCTGATCATCTTCCATTTTTTTTATTCTCTCATATTTCTACTCAATTAAACACAATCTTAAGTTCATTAATTTATATATTTGTTAAGCATTAAATTATGTTTTGAAAATATGATTTTTAAAACTTATATATACCTGTACAAAACAAAATTTTATGTTTAAATTATAGTATTTTTAAAATAAATTTTTTTTCAACAAAAAAAATCTTGTTTGAATCTGAAATTTTTTTAGATTTTGAGTTGCTTGTTTAAAGGTGAGACAAGCGAATAAGCAAATGAATTTGCTTAAAATAATTTTTTAATCGCATCTTAAACGGTATATGTGGATCAATAAAGAACAATAAAACCAGTCACGAAGATGGATATAAGAATTGTTTTGAAAACATAATCAAACTTGGTAAACAATATGGGAAATCTTAAACTTTTTTTTTTATTATTTATTTTTTGTGCAAAATAGCAACAAAGGACCAATATAACAAGAAGCAAAAGAGCAATAGACACACACACACACACACACACATATATATATATATTTTTTAGTATTTTAAATATTTCTTATACTCTAAGGGCATTGATTTAAAAAATAAATTTCAAAATTTTTTATGACAAAAAAGTAAAAAGCAATTGATTTTTTTGAAACTTTTTAAATTTTTTATCAAAACTTTTCTAAAATAGTCTATTAAAAAAAATACCCTAAAGGTATTGGTTAATCCATGTAAAAATACTTTAAGGGTGAATTTTTTTTAATTTTTTTAGAAGGAAGTAAAAAGAGTAATTTAGTCTTAAAAAAACAGAAAAGAAGAAGAAGAAGAAGAAGAACAATTGGTAGTGGCACCAAACAAAACGCAGCGTTTAGAAGGGAAACGTTAGAAAAAGCAAAACACGCCCAAAATCAGAAGTGGCAGTGACACAAAACAAAAGAAAATCAAATGTACTTATTATTAAATTCATTCTCTGCTCTGAAACCAAAACTAAAACCCTACTTCCTCTGCAACTCTAACTTCAACAGTAACTACTACCCCATCACAACCACAACCACAACCACAACCACAAAATCCTCCATAACCCAAATGGCAACCAAGGTTGATGAATCCAACGTTGGAATCTTCTGCTTCATCTCTAACCTCCCTGGCTTTCGTGGCATTCTCAAACAAAGGTCTTATTCTTCACCAAAAAAAAAAAAACAGAGACATTTTCAAATATCATTTAAATTTGGAGTCTTTCTGTATTCTTTGTAACCAAAATCCAATTCTTGTTAATGGGTTCTTTTCAAAATTCTTTTTAAGTACTTTTTGTTTTGCCACTTCATATTTTAGTTGCTAATTTCCTAGTTGTTAATAATAATGTGTATGTGTGAAAAATTTATTGCAAATGTTATGTTAGTATTGATTCAGTTTTATGCATGCATGCGTGTAAAAAAATTTCTTTCCATTTTTTTTGCTGCTGTTGAAATAATTTGTATCAATTATTGTGATTTTCACAATTTCAATTTGTGTGTGAAAATTTTCAGTTTTTAGTTGTTAGTTCTCTCTGAGTGTGTATGCAAAAATTTCTTGAAATCTTTTGTTAGTTCTGAAAGAATTCTTACACACACACACACACATAAATTTTTGTATAATTATTTGTGATTTTCATAGTCGCTTTTCTTTATTTCTTATGCTATCCCCTATGTGTCGCCATTGTATCACCAGCAATTTTATTTGATTCTACTTCATTTATAGGGAAATTTTAGACACACACACACACACATATGTATGTATAGGGCAATTAGTTGGTGTTGTCTTGTGGTTATATTGATGTATTTCTTTATTTATATATTTCTCTTGGAGTTTTGATCTAGGTATTCCGATTTTATTGTGAATGAAGTAGATAAAGAAGGAAATGTAACTCATCTAACTTCCTTGGATGCCCCTCAGGAGGAGGTAATTAGGATTTATGGGTTTGTTTTTGTTTTATAAATTTGAACATATTTATAATGATTATAGAGTGATCTTTTGATCTATTCAGATTGGTGAGGAAATTGTGACGATGACAGAAGATACAGCTAATACTAAAAGTTATGCTTCTGAAATTGAATCATTTAGATCTCTAGCTGGTGACTCGGATGCCAAACATTTAGAAGATTTTATTAGTCAAATTAATTCTGGTGTTGAAGACGGCATTTCACCAATTGTTCTTTCACCAGATTCTGACAAATCTCATCGAACGGTTAGTTTTGGAGTTTGATTTCAATTTATTCATTTATATATCTACCCTTCTGGTCCACATTGGGTTGGCTGTGGTGCTGTCAAGACTGAGAAAATGTTTACTTTTCGTGAGGCATGAGGTTGGCACATGAATTTTGCTAGGTTTGCAGTTTACTATAGAGCTACCTAAGGCTGAACCAACCTCACCATTGGTTTGTTTTTGGGTCGAGGGCTTGGTGGTCTACTTGAATGTAGGCTAATATCAAGTTGAAGAAAAGAATGTGTTTATATGCTTCAGAACCATGAGACTGAGGACAAACTTAACAGACTGGATCTCAATTAATTGCTTTGCTTTGTTATCCTGCCACTTTATTTTCAAAGCAATTTCCAAAACTGATTGCCAAACCCGGGGTTGGTTTGGTTCCATTTCGAGCTACACCTAGTAAGCATAGATTCCAAGTTTCTTTCCTAGTTCTGTGTTAGCATATCATTTATCACGTACTTTTTGCGTCTTTCAGGCAATGCACAATTTTTTTAAGCAGAACTTCAAATTCCTTGTCACTGATGTGGTTGATGGACCAGATGCCTCATCAAAATGCATTCGTGTGAGGTTAAATACTGGAGGTCAAAGAAATAAAGGCAGACACTCCAAAAAACGGAAAGAAAGAGGTGATAAGCCCTTTGATAGCAGAGGTTCAGAAAATTGGTCAGAGAACAATGGGAAGTTCCTTAGGTAATATAGCCAAAGCTCCTTCTTTTTCTTGGTTTCTTCATAATCATATTTATGCCACTTATATGTTTCTTTAAGATTTAAAATCTTACTCATGAATAAAAAACCTGCATGGTTTAGAAACTAATTTTGATTTGGCACAGCAAAATCATTGAACTGATGAATTGATGAAATATACAGCTGTATTATATGCAATGAAAATAAATTTTTGGTTAGGAAGGTCAGCATTTCTTCCTTACTCTATAAAGATTTCTACTTTTTGCCAATGAGCTCTATCTCAAATGGCACCAAGGTGGAGGATGAGGTTTTGGCTTCAAGACCCACTTGATGCTTGTGTAACTTACCATTAATAATAAAAAATCTTGCACTTTTTGTCTTTTTGACCTCCACTGACATGTTTTTATGTGGCATTTGAAAAAATAACTAAAACATTCTGTCAATGCAAATGCTCAGGTTTCATCTTTACAAGGAGAACAAGGACACACAGGAGGCCTTAGGAGTGATAGGAAAGATGCTTGGCATCCAGGTATGTCATTTTTTTTGTATTGGAAATTGCTTAGCTTTGTGGTGCTCACTATCATGATAATGGAAGGAAGTTAATTCAAAGCTTCTTCTTCTGCCTCTCTCCCCATCTTTTTGTCTGCTTTCTCGTATGATTTGTGGGGCATTCCTCCCAAATACAAATAGGTATTAGGGTATGTTATGGCATGAAACTTCAATTTGAAACTATCCTGGTCAGTGGTCACTTGTTGAATTTTCCAGCCTTTTGTGTTTATAAATGAGTACGTACTTCTCTTTTTTTTTTTAAATCTTTAAATAAAGAATAATTTTATTAGATGCATTTTGATGATGCAAACCACTATCTGTTTTATTTTTTTATCACTGATCTTTGCCAATGGGCCCCAGCTCAAATGGCATTTTGTTCTCACAAAGTGTGGATAGAGGGTGAGTTGTGGATTCAAAATCCACTGGGTGAGAGTGTAAAATTTTTATCACTGCGCTTGTTGCTTGCATACACACTTATATATCGTTAAACATAGATGTTGGTTTAATGATTTCTTAAACATGCACACATGCAAGATAAAACTGGATACTTGTGTCTTTAATTTTGCTGATTAGAAGTATTTGACGCCCTGTCTGGCTGTGTCTCTGTGTTTTTGTCCACAATTGTGGCTTCCGATGGTTACTCATTGGGTATTTTGCTGACTTGTTTTTACCTTCGATTATGTGTGCACACATGCGCTCACACATTCACAAATGCTTGTGATGGAATGATAAATTGAATTTTTCTAATTTTCAGAACCAGTTAACAATTAAGATGGGTCATATTTTATAAATGTTTGTTAAATAACTTGCTCCTAAGTTTATTGGTATTTTTCTTTGACAGCCGAGGTCATTTGGGTTTGCGGGTACGAAGGATAAGCGCGCAGTCACGACTCAAAGGGTAATTCATTCTTCCCATTCCACCTTCTTGCGCCTTTGAATGCTGATGGTTTATTACTTTATCTACAAGATTTGCATTTAACGGCTCCTTTGGAGTTCTGTTAAAATTCTTATGTGTGCATAGTTGTCTTTAACAATAAATATGCATGTGTATTTATCTATAGATGTATATGCATATACATGCACTTAACCTTCCAAATCAACCTATCCTCCTGGCCCTGTTGGGAGATTAGAATATAATTGATCCATCAGGGAATTTAGCGATTCTAAGTCCTGGTCTTGGAAAGCATGAAGAAACTTTAACTCCCAATTTCAATTTTTAGGTACCCAGTGTTAGAAGTCCTAGTTTATACTATGAAAAATAAAAGTATTTTAATTGATGCTTATCTGTGTCAAGGTTTACAAGTTGACTTGGTCAAATTTGCGGATTAATCAGATATACAGATTAAATAGGTTGGCAAATTGAATTTTCCAATGATTACACTAGAGAAAAGTCTGAAGCTTCTCTTCATTGTCATAACAAGGTATCAAAGAATTACACTTTGGATTTATTTTAAATTTCAATTGAGTGGGAATCTATCATTATGATGGGAATAGTCACTTTTCCATATCTTTTTCCTAAGTTTTTTTTTTTTTTTTGATAAGTAATATCTTTTTCCTAAGATTATGCTTCTGATTTATCTGCATCTCAAGTGCATGGGAATTTCTCTTTTTCATAATAATAGTAATAGCTTCTACATATATTATTTATTTGATTAAGTATTCAAGCTACCACTCTCAGGTTCCCACTTAGGTGAAGAGAACAAGGTCATGACCCATTTAGTGGTGGCTGAAAGAAGTCATTAAGTAGTTAAATTAATACTTCATTTGGAGAAGGATGTCCTAGCATAGTCTCTTTTTTGTGTTTCCAGGTAACAGCTTTCAAGCAGCATGCAAGTAGATTAGCTGCTCTTAATGAAAGGTTGATTGGTATCAAAGTGGGTGACTTTTGGTAAGGTCAATGAGTTCTTATTTCTTTGTTTTATTGACCTTTTTGTTGCGTGATGCATACGTGTCTTATAGCTGCATTTTTGTCCAGCTATGTTAAGGAAGGACTTCTTCTTGGCCAGCTCATGGGAAACCGGTTTACAATCACATTGCGGTAAGGGTGTTTGCCTTGTTCACTAAACCAGTTTTATTTTCTGTAATAAATATTTCATATTTCTTTCTTGAAACATCCATGTGCTTACTTTCACTCTTAATGTTATCCACTCACCCCGCTCATTGTTTCTTCTCAGAGGAGTCATTGCAGATTCTGATGATACTGTCAAAGCATCTGCAGATGCATTGGGAAGGCTTGGGTTTATCAACTACTTTGGTTTACAAGTACATGCTTAATCTGTTAATCATCACTTGCTTTTTATGTTTGTGTACACGCCTTTTCTTTTTGGAATTTTGTTGTGATGAATGCAAGGATATATTCTTATGCTGTACAAATTTGGTTTGATTACTGCCAACTGCCAACTGATTTTGAGTTAAATGTCGGTTATTAAACCTATTATAAAATCCCATTATGTTTGATATATAACAAAGTTCTCTAAAGTCCACTTGCAAAAGCCCAGAATGTCATTTTCTGGCCTAGGATATTTTGCATGGTTGGTCATTGTCACCCAGTTAATGCAGCCTAAATATCTCTTATTAAGCACCTTATACTTGTACGGTAGATTGCTCCTTTAAATGTGAAAAAATACCGATTTCATCCAAACATAGATTTTGTCAAAAATTCAAAATCAAATAATTAACTATTAATGTGGACTTATCTAGGGTGTTAGGTACATGCCAAATGATCTCTCAATAGTATGTAACATCTCCAGCATATTTTTGGCATGGACCTATCTCCTTTTAAGAAGTTTCCAAGCCAAGTTGAAGAGAAGAAAATTAATGATTAAATAATGTTGGAATTCTGTAGTTGATCTCATTAGACCTGTTTGTGTTGACAAGATCACTTTATTTTATTTTTATTGATACACAGAAGTCTGAAACTTATGGCATTGACCCCTTCTATGTTTCTTGCTGGTGTCAGTCAGTGCTGGAGCACTTTAGAGTAAACTGCATGACTTGGATTACCTAAGTGAACAAAATGCTCACTCTTATGGTATATGGGTCAGATTGTCAGAATTGTTTAATGGTTACTATTATTGAACTGTATGCAAATGAACTCAGCGTTTTGGAAGCGGTTCTGTGCCGACACATCTTATTGGGGCTGCATTATTCCGAGGAGAGTGGAAGGCTGCTGTAAGCATGATTCTTGATCCAAGAGAAGGGGATATCCTTGTGCTGTTCCTTTTTTTAATGAGGAGAAATTATTATTTACTTCACAATTTTAAACTCAAGTGGTTTGTCACACACTTCCTATTCAGTATAAAATAATTTGTGTTTTTCTTAATTTAAACCTTTACAAAGAACTGTGATAGCAAAGGCACGCGAATATTACAAGGAAAGTAATGATATTGAAGGGACCCTGAAGCAGTTACCTCGACATTTAGTTGCTGAAAGGGCTATAGTAAGATTCTAACTTAGGTTGCTCTTTTATACCTTTCTTCTTGGCTCATACTGTGTTTAATGTTTCTGTAATTTTTTTTGTAAACAAGTTTCTTATCAAATAAATTGTTGTTTGTGGTGACTTATCCTTTTTCTCCGTAGTTGCTTCTTTCACTATCATGCCTGTGCCTGTTGGCCATTTTCCAATATCTGTCACGATGTTCATTTTTCTGCGTGATTGTTCTGAAGAGAGAGTGCTTCTTGGAGGTCCTGATGAAAGTACTACTTTTTAAATTTTTTTGATGTGTTAAATTATTGTCTCCTTCCCTACCTCTGGAGTTCACTGCAATGCCTATTGGTTGTTTCCCCCATCTATATTGACATTCATATATCCTGCTTAATAGTTCTGAAGTGAGATTTATAAAAAAAAAAAAAGTGCTGACAAAAGTTCCATATTCATCATTTTAATCTCATACAGCTGCAGTGCTTGAAGAAATGTCCGGGGAACTACTTGCAGGCTCTGAAAGCTGTACCTCGGACGTTGAGAATGATGTAAGTGGTTATTCCAGTAGATATCTTGATGGTCTAAGTTGACTGCTTATGTATATATTTTTAAAAGCATCTTGTTACATCATCATTATTAATCTGAATTACATCTTCTATACCCATGAGAAGGTGCATATGTTCACATTTATAATCTCTGGACATTGATCAATGAAAAATTTCTTTCTTAAAGCATTCAACATGGTTTCTTTTATTGGCTAACATCTCATGTAATCTCATTAAATAGAAGAAATCTTTTTTGGCGGAAAATTTTTTCTTCTGAAATTTTAACAAACTTGTTATCTGTGGATCAAAGGTCAGATATTTTATAATTGCATCTAATCTTATTCATGCTTTTGTGTCATTTACAAAATCAAAAGTTGCATGAAGGTCACTAGTACGATAGTACTGGCATTAATGTTCTCTTACTGGTGAAAAAATGATCATTGATTTTGTATATCTTAGTTGCCAAAAGAATGAAGGTGGACTTCAAGTTGATGCCATTTGTCAAATTTGTACTAGAATGGAATATTTGCTTCTATTTATTTGAAAAATTAATATTTTGTAGTTGGGTTAGGATTAAGTTACACTTGGTGCAACTCTAAGTAATGGTAAACCGCCTAATAACTTTTTATTGTGTTACAATTTTTCAAATCCCACCATTAGACTACATGTTATTTATATTCTTAATACACATGTTGAATTTCATACCAATCAGATGCTATTTTCTATTCAATCTAAAGACCCATCTTTTATGCATAACTCTAAAATATAAAAACTTGAAATTTAAATATTTGATAGATGACATAGTTTGTGATTTCTGATTATCTTGAAATTATGCAAGCATGGAGGGTATACGAAGAAATATAATCTAACGGTGGATTTGTCAAAATTAGCATCCAATAAAAACATTTTGAGTGGTATAACATTACACCAAGTGTGACTTGAACCCAACTCTTTGTAGTTAGTGGCAAACGTTTTCACTTGAATAAAAAGTTGTCGAGAAGACCTTTTGGCATCTGTTCATTCTCTTGTGAACAAAATTATTAAATGTTTATCAGGGAAGGAAATTTTTTTATTGTTATATTATGTGATTGAATTTGCTAGGAAATCTGTACTATTATAGAATAAAACTGTTGCTCTCTAATGTATGAAACCAGTGTTTAAATATATCTGAAAAAAATAAACTTCTCTGGAAAGATGCAGTTATTCTGAGATAACTCAATGCAGCCTTTGCAGTATTAATCTCTTCTACGCGGTGACTGAATCACTGAACGACACTGAGAGAATCCTTGATTCAAATTTTTATTCTGTTCTCTCTCTCTCTCTCTCTCTCTCACACACACACACGTGCGCAAATGAAGAGAGAGGCGAGAGAATCATTAAGCTTCAAATTAATTTTGGCTTTCAACTTTTACAATGTTTTGTTGTCCTATTTTTCAGGTATATACATAGTTACCAAAGCTATTTGTGGAACCATGCAGCTAGTCTGAGAGTGCAAAAATATGGTATGCTGTCACTTGTATTTTCTGCAGAGAAATTTCATGGGTCTTTCTATGCATCTACTGCATCAATTATGTAATGTTAGGTTGTCAGATCATCATCATTATTATGGAAGTATTTCAAAATTTTGACTGCACATTTGTTTATTAGCACTATTCAATTTAAGATTATTCAAACATGTTGCAGGTACTGACCAAGTTGTGTTGGGAGACTTGGTATATTGTAAAGGAGATAATACTGAAAATGTGTCAGGAGGGATGCCTGAATGTGAAGATGACAGCTATAATGATGCAGATGATTCTAATCATCTAGATGAAATCTCTGGAACAGATCTTCCTGAAGAAAGAAATAATCTTGTGAAGGTTTGGTGTCATAGTCCTTCAATAATTTTTTTTTGTTATTACTATTTATACTTGTACATTATTATAATCGCTGCTAAAACCCAACCTATCCGGTATGGTGTGCCAAGAGCACCATTTCCTCTCTTTCAAGTTGGTGTTATCTTTTTTCTTCTATCATCCTACATGAGCCTTCTTTACTTGAACAATCCCGAATTATTTTTAGATGCTAGAGATATTAACGTACATTCTTATACAAAATATGCATTGTTCGTTTTACATGGCCCTGCATTTCTGCTAAAACCCAACCTATCTGGTAGGGTGTGCCAAGAGCACCATTTCCTCTCTTTCAGGTTGGTGTAATCTTGTGTCTTCCATCATCCTACATGGGCCTTCTTAACTTGAACAATCCAAATTATTTTTTAGACACTAGAGATATTAAGGTACATTGTTATACAAAATTTGCATGGTTTACATGGTCCTGCAAAATATCATGTTGAAGAGATCTGATCACCTAAGTTCTTTCTAAAGGCTTCTACACCCAAAAAAAAAAAAAAAAAATCTAAAGGCTTCTCCTTTGGTTGAGATTTATTTATTTATTTGTTTATTTTTAATGTAGTCACATCTAAGATGTGAATTATATGAAGTTAAATTTCTATCAAAACCACATCCTTAATTAATCCCACATTGACAAGTGAGATTTTGTATAGAAGAAATCTAAACATGTACTTGGTGTCTGTCTCACATTGACTAGTGCGATTCTGTTGTCCATGTTCATAATTCCACTTATCCTATCTTCTTTCTTTTCTCCATCCTACCTCAACTTAACTTATCATAAGCCTTAACTCTAGCGTCTCAGATTGTCTTTTTTGCTTCCCTCTTCACCTTTTTACAATTTTCGTAAGTGACATTGTCTCTACAGCACATCTAGTTAGGCTTCTCTCCCTCCCTCCCTCTCTCTCTCTAATCTAATTTTTGCCTGAACCCCCTCATTCCACCACCAATTCTCCTTAGTCGATACCCCACATGCTTTAGATTTTCCAAGTACCTCTTTTGCAAATTTTTCAATACAAATACCATTTCATTCCCTGTCTTGTCAACATCTATGTATAGGCCCCTTTTTAGCAAATTCTTGGGTTTTCTGTCTAATATCTTTCCCGTCCTCTAATACAAATGTCTAGTACCATTTTCCAATAGCTTAAACTCTTTGGACAATCGGTAATTTAACATGGTATTAAAGTAGGAGGACCTGAATTCGATCCGTGTCTTCTCCGCTCTACCTCTCATTTAGAATCCCACATGTTGGGAATCACTTATTAGAAGAGAATTTGAGCCCACATGTGAAAGGAATTGTTTGAATTATGTGATTAAATTTACCATTTCCCAATAGCTTAAACTTTTGGGATAGTCGGTAATTTAACATATTACCTATAAAAAAAACTGATTGTATGATTATTTTATCGTCCATCATATGTTGGTTTTAGATTCTTTATTTTGTGATGGAATGACATGATCTATTGGGAACATGATGAATAGGCTTGCGGACTTTAAGTTAAGTCTTCCAATTTGATCCATCATAATCTGATTTTATAAGATCCAATTGGAATGCTTTTGGGATTGAAAATTTTTGTGATATATGTTGCGTATAAAGTATATGTTAGATTTGGAAAATTCCATAGTAGAAACAGATTCCCTTTTAGCCTTATTTCAGCTACTGCAATTCACCACAATCAGAGTGAATTGCATTTGTGGATTGGGGGCCACACACTGGCATTTCAATACACTCCTGATCTTGCAACTTTCTTCCATTTCCCTTTAATTTTCCCTTCAGAAGGGCAGTATGAATGTAATAAAAACTCTTCTAGAACATAAAGTTGTGTGTGAAAAAAAGAGGTTATGCTTTTATTCTTAAGATTATCCTATGACATTGTAACTTCTAGTTACCCAGATCAACGTAAGCTATAAATAAGTTTACCTCTACTATTGTAACTGTAGGATGTGGATGCCAAATTCCTGTTAATGTGTTATATATGGTAACAATCTATGTTCTGAATGACCTTGACTCGTGGAAGCCAAATGTGAATGTTGTTATGGTAGTTATGCCATCATATATGCCTTTAGTCACATGTAAGTATTTATCTGGTTTAGATACGGTGAGGATTTTAAGGGAGCTTTGTTACTACATGTCTGACAGGTTGTAACTGCAGAAGATATCCATACTGGAAATTATACAATTGATGATGTTGTCCTCCCAATGCCTGGGTAAGGGAATGCTTACATTTTCTCACCTGTTTGACACTATTCAGATCATTTAAAGATTTCTTTCTTATTTGACTGTGTGTTGGTTGTTGGCAGTTCAAGGGTAATATATCCATCTAATGATATTGCCAATGTCTTCTATGATTTGGCAAAGAAGGTGAGCTATATCTTACTGATGTTTTCCTTATAATATATTTTTATTGTTTCCAATTTTACTATATTTTCGTGGCTCATGAATAATTATATTTGAGGAGCTGGGCTGTTATGTTGAACATATTACTTGCATATTATGGGAATTAGTTAAGTTTTCCTCTGAAATGAAACACTGTTGGGCATTCTGTATTCTGGTAGATAAACATACTGCCAAGCCTGGTCGTATTGACATAAGTAAATTGTATAATCTAAAACACATTGAGTAATTGATGTGTGTGGTCTGGTACCTCTAGGATAGAGTAATTAACTTGTTTATCCGTTGTACAATGTAATAAATGCCTAGCTCAGCAAAGCCAACTTGAAAAGAGTATATTCAAGGCTAACTAGGATGGGCTTGAAATTAATCTATCAGGTCTATTTGATCTTTCATCATTTTGGCAGGATATGGCACCAATGAGCTTTGTCTCAAATGGCACTTTCTCTCACAAGTGTGAGCGGAGGATGAGGTCATATGTTCAAAACCCATTTGGTGTGTATAACTTTTCAGTTAAAAAAAAAAAGAGAATAGTTTGGCCGGATCTGACTTTATCTGATCAGATAGTAATGTTGGGCTTATTGAAAAAATTGCTGCTGGAATTAAAACTTTTTTCTGAAAATAAGCCATATATTGCCAATGAGCTCTGGCTCAAATGACATTTCCTCTGTCCGTAAAAATGGGTGGAAGGTGAGGTCATAGTTTGAAAGGCATTTGGGAAGTGTGTGTAACTTACCAATAAGGGAAAAACTGGATATGACTATGTACACTGAGGAAGTATTTGGAACATGACATTCTGAGGAGTGACAAGCATGTTTGTCTTGGATGGTTCATGTATATTGCTGGGACATCTCACATAAATTAGATCAAGGTTAAGTAGACAATTGCTAAGGAGCATTGTGTCGTAGATTCGTAGGTGATTCCACATTAAATTATGTGCATAGATTTATGTAATGACAATATGTCCCATAGTGTTATAAAATGACATAGCATATGAATGCTTGACACTTGCCTCCCACCTCCTGAAACTGTTGGTGCTCTGGTTGGGGCTGAGGTTAGGCTATACCTCAACTCACCTATAAGAGAGTGACCATGGTCTTTCACCCTGTCTAGGCCCCTTAGTCATTGGTTCCTCAGTTGATAGAGGAGCTGCTATGGTCACGCCAGTTAATGTAGTTGTGGCTGGTCTCCCCCCTCCCCTTTTATTCAACACCCCCACAACCCCTCCCCCCCCCCCCAAAAAAAAAAAAAAAAAAAAAAATCCCCAACTGGTAGTTGGTTCAGTTGCTGTGTAACTATCATCATGTCCAATTTAGGGCAATAAGCAACATGGCTTGACTTTATAGCACATTTTTACCTTTTTTTTATTCCTTTATTATTATACAATGCATTTGGTCTTTAGATATCCTTTTTCTGATTTACTTTATTGATCAGGATGCAATCAGCTTGTTGGAGAGTGTACATAGTGTAAAGTATGTCACCAAAAACTTTCCTTGAATTCATAGTGAATCACCCTCCTTCCCATCATCTCTCTCTCTCTCTCTCTCTCTCTCTCTCACTTGTTTTGTTATTGTAATCATAAGTTCCTCACGTGGGTGATTTTCTTAGGGAATTCTCATTAACCAGTATAACTGGAAGTTATAGGCGGGTTTTTCAAAAGCCACTTGACTTCGAATGGTATGTCTTTTTCCTTTCTAAAAGGAAAATTGTAAATAATTATGTTTAGATAATATTGTTCACCAAATGTCTTTCTTTTCTGTTATCACAGGGAATTACTCTCATATACCAATGGTAATATTCCATTAGTAGAGACAGATTTAGAGAAAATTGCCAAGTCTAAACCTGTGAAGAAGGCCAGAGAAGAGGATCTGGCCAATGGAAATGACAAAAACAATCTGTTTGATTGCACAAAACAATCAGAGATTCTTGAAAATGACATGAAGACTGAAACAGATGATAATGAGGTGGAGGGTGAGCAAGAAGATGTCTTGCCAAGAGTTGAATCTCAGGAACCCCAGATGGCTCTTAAGTTAAGCTTTACCCTCCCAGCTTCTTGCTATGCAACAATGGCAATAAGAGAGCTTCTCAAGACTTCAACATCTGTATGTACTACACTGAAAATTCTTCTGTCAATATGCCTTTTCAATATTACTATCCCATATCTAGGAGAAACTTCTAATAGCCATAATCCTAATCCACAATAGAGGGCTCATCTGTTGGATATGCTAGCTTGCATAAGCAATGAGTGTAGTAAGCCTATTTGCAACATTGCTATTCGGGAATGCTATGGTGTAGATCTGTGCTACCAAACCTAGCCTGTAAATGACCAAGATCAATTCTACCCTGTATAGATCTTATATTTGAAAAAATATTTGCCAAACCCATCACACAATTGTATGTAAATGTTGATGATGTATAAAGTATACACAATAAAGAAGACACATATAACTAATCCAAAGCTCAATCCAAGCTAGAGGCAGATTTGAAAGCTTTGACCCAGAACTAACCTATTTCCAGAAAAAATTTCTTCGAACCAACCTATATTGCCAATGCCAGTCTGATTTAATTTGAGTAGCAGGTTTGTATGCACATCAATTTACTTATTTTTTGCTGCTGCAGGTTGCATATCATAAAACATTGAACTAGTGAGCACATTGCTTCTCAATTTAGGGGCATCCAAGACGGTTGTATGGTTCCCTATAGGAGTAAGTACTAGCTTTGAGATAGGGAGGAACAAGCAAAGGAGAAAAGAAGGCTCACTTCTCTGTTACAAGTTACAACATATTATAAATTTTGCTTTTCTATTAAATAAAACATATTAATGCTCTTTTTCTGTAACTCAACATTTGTTGGTTACATGTGATAGCAAAACTGAAGAAATAAATTCCTTCTTATAGCACCTTTTCCAAATGTAACATATGCTTTGAGAGTAGAGTAATGGTTTTCTAGAGTCTGTCTAATTCCTTTAAATAATAAAATGACAAATTTCAGGATAAAACCAAAACTCTACCTTTTTTCTTATTATAGTTAGATAAATCACTTTAGTCATCAACTTTGTAGGCCATTTTAAAATAATATGAGTTGGGGAAGACATGGAATATGAGTTACCTCATCTTTGATGAATCTCTTGGGACATTAAAAAGATCCATCTACAGACCTCAATAACGAATAGGCTTGTAGAATGGTGGTGATTTGGTGTTTCCATGGTATAAGAGCCAACGGCAAACAGTTCTAACAATTATTCTGTGACCACATCAAAAAGGAATTAAGCTAATAAGGCCCTTCTCATTCATACTGATGGATTAGTACATTATGATGTATTTATACAACTAAGAGAGTAATGAGACTAACTAAATGTTGTTACAATAGATTAACATTCCAACAGTATCTAACCAGCTCTAATTACTTTCGGATCAACGTGGAATGTGGCGATGGACTACTGCTGATGTGGATGAGCTCTTGAGTGACGAGGCCTGCTGATGTGGATAAAAATTAGAGTGTATCTTATTACCATGTGTACCAGGGCCAGAGTTTCTTTTTAACCCAGGCCTCTTGGTGGTACTATAAGAGTATTAGCTTTCCTCGATTTTTAGATTGTTCAAAGCAGAATGATAAGAAAATACCAATTGGCAAAATACAATCATTGGGATTTGGGAACAATATTAACAGGAGCTCAGTGAAGAATCAGAACAGTGAGCACCTAATTTCAAATCCCATACAACATCAAGTTATCTAAAATGCAACAATTAAATGATGCTATAATAGTGGCAATTTGCATTAAAAATACCAGCTGTGGCCTAAGTCTTAGGACTACGTACTCGGTGCTCTGGAATCACACAATATGTACTGGGATCCCAAATGGTGGATTTGCATTAGAACAGCCAAAACAATATACTGTCTAAAAAAAAGTTGAGGGGGCAGAACATTAAGGAAAAAAGAAAAAGGTTAACCAAATGAAAAAGAAAGAAAGAAAGAAACATTTGCTTGTCATTAAACAAGATGTATGGTTACCCCGAATCTAATTGCCGTGGTCGCCCGTGTTTGACTTCTTGAGTGGCAAGTTCATTCGGGGAGTCCATGAATTTTCTAGAACAATTGTCAATGTTATAGATATATCAAGTCCAATAGTCTAGGTCCAAGTCCAATCTTATTTGGTGGGCAAGTCAAGTCTTATACTACAAGTAAATTAACGATAGTTAATGTATGGTTAATCTAGAGTTTAGCCTAGTATAAATATCATTATTGGGTTCATTATAACACATGAATTATACTTCACATTTAAGGGTTTCTTCCGTAAATGAAGGTCGTTAGATCGAACCACGTAACTTTGTGTGTTCTTGTGTTTCCTCCTCTATATTACACTTTTGCATCTAGAATATTTTCTATATCTCGTCCAATTTATTTAACATAATATCAGATCATCTTTAACGAGGTATTAAAGCATCTTTATCATGATATTAGAGCATCATTATCAGTAACTACCTTTTTCCATTAAAAGTATTGAGTTTAGCAGAAAATTTAATGACTAATTTATTTAAGGACAAAGTTTAGCTACAAAATTGGTTGTAGCTTAAAGTTACAACCTTAACTTAATATCTTTTTATTGGATGCAAATTTTGACAAGTCCACCATTGGATTACATTTTCCTCTTATATCCTTCGTGCTTACAAAATTTCTAGAAAATTAAAGATCAATAGCTATGTTATCAATAAATTGCAAGTTTTTATAGTTTAAAATTATGCATAAAATATAAGCTTATAGATCATATAGTAAATAATATCCGATTAGCACAAAATTTGATATGTGTAATAAAAGCATAAAGAATATATAATTCAACGGTTAGATTTTCAAAATATATAGTAATATTAATTTTTTTAAAGGAAGTTGTAGCTAAACTTTATCCTTTATTTAATTAATTTTGATTTTTCTTTACATTAATTTCCTGTCAAATTAAATTAGTACCCAATCATACATATGAGTCACCTTAATTTAGAGAGAGATTGAAGGAATTGGCAATCAAAGATCCAAATAAAACAACTGAACTACGCAATGAGACATATTTTCTTTTTTGGCAATTTGATGGTTGGTGGGGGGGATTTGAACCTTGCACATCTTTATTTAAAAAGAATCTTGTAGTCTTGGACTATCTAAGAATTTTTTATATATGACTTACTTCCTTAGGTTTAGTTGTTTTGTCAATAATTGATTCAAAAGCTATCAAAAATTAAATATTTATGATTTACTAATTTCTTTCAGTGAGATATATATATATATATATATATATGGGAACCAATATTGTAATATTTATTTTGATTTATTAATTATTTTAAGTGATGCATTAATTATTTATGTATAATGAAATTTTGATGTCATTTTTTAAGATTTATCTGAGAAATAATTGATTTGAAATATGATATTATTACTCAAATTTAGTTGCTTTTGCAACAATTGAAACAAAGTCCAAAAAAATAAAATAAAATAAAATTTTAATAACACACAATTAAAAATGTAAAAAAAAATAATTGAAGGATATTTGCATTTTTATTTTATCAAAACAATATTTGCATTCTTGAGTAGGTATGAAATATGTTTATCTATATCAGTCACTATATCACGCAATCTTCAAATTTGTAAATATATATAGTATGATTAAGTCACTACATCACTCTTATTGTTTTTATATTTTGTCTATGAAATAGACGCTAAAGATTACAATTTTTTACAAAAGAGAGATTATTAAAATAATTTTTTTGATACATCAATAGTTAGGGGTGGGAGGATTTGAATCTTAGCCATGTCCATTGGAAACATTAAACAGTGGCAATTAGTTGAGCTACGGAACTTTTAACGAAAACTATTGAAATATTGGATGAAACTAATAAAAATTAATTTTGTACGTTAACATTCATTTTCACTGCAATGTTATATCCAAAAACTTGTTGATATCAAAATTTGTTTTAGAAACATAGCTCATTTCATATGCAGAATCTTGATGCGATGATATGTCCATCCACATGCTATATTTTGTAGAAGCCTTACCATTTCTCCAAACTGCTTTCAATTAAAATTTTGTAGAAACTACAATTCATTAGTAATATATTTAAAAAAAAAAAAATCCAAAATTGTTTCTACTTTATAACTTAAAGACTTGACTCAATAATTTTTTTTCTTGATTGTGAATGCAACAAATAATAATTTCTTGCTAATACAATAATGATACTTGGTAGAAGAGTTGAAATTTCCTGAAGTTTTTGGCAAAAATGAAGGATCTTTAATTTAGAAATTCTGCTAGCAATTTTGGGGAGAGGTAGTAAGGTTGTTGTGATAAAAATATAAATGTTCTAATTTGGGAAATTAACAAGAGTATCCATTACCTTTGGAAAATTTTCACAATCAAGATTTTGTAATTTAAAGATGCTACGGAAGATCTTTGAGGAATTTAGAAATAATATGTAACGTTTGAAGTCATGAGATATCCAATTGATAAAGGCAGACCTAATTTTTCTATTCATGCTCTTTTCCAGTGACATGATTTCCTATATATTTTATAGTAATAGAGATTTTTGTAAAATAGGGGATTACAAATTTGCAATTGATTAAGAAAATAGTGAATGACTCATTCATTTTTTTAATGCAATTCTTGGTACACTGATTTGATGTTTGTAGAATTTATATGACTTTTTTTAGATATGTTTTGGTTCTTATATCTTCTGTTTTGGAGTATTGGATTGTTTTTTGCATAAATTGAATATATATATATATATATATATATATATATTCTTAGTTTATTGTTATTGTTCTACTTCTAAAAGAGTTCCAAAAGAAAAAAAAATCATTATCCTACTACTAAAAGAATTTTCTCGGGTCTAAATATATACCAATGCATTGCACGGGTTTTATGCTAGCATATATAGCTTCAATACACTTGTATTTTTTTTAAAAGATCATATTAGGTCCACTTTGGTCCATTTTAGTCTTGGTCTAGCTCAGTCTACTTGGGTCTAATTTGGTCCAATTCAGTCCACTTTAGTTCATTTTGATCTATTTGGTCCACATCAGTCCATCCAATTCACTTCGGTCCAATTCGGCCCATTTAGTATATTCGGTCCACTTTGATTCATTTTAGTCCATTTAGGTCCATTTTGGTCGATTCAGTCCAATTCGATATATTTTGGTCCTTTTTAGTCCATTTACTCTATTTTGATGCACTTACTTAAGTATGGAAAAAGATAAATTTGGGTTGAGAGTACCTATTCTAAATCCGAATTTATTAAAAATATAGATCTCAAACTCATTATCATAACTGCAAAATATAACGAGATAAAACTTGGAATTATTTTAAGGTAAGTATTATAAAAATAAACAAGCAATACAATAAAGCTTCTGCACAAAAATTGAAATTCTCCCAAGTAATCTGTGAGGGCGACTTAGATATTGTTATTAAAACTTTTAATAGTAACAAGTTCTCCTCCTCTAATTTTGGGCATATATTGAATGATATCAAGTCAGTTTCCTCCTCTTTCTAGAATTCCATCTTTTGCCACACTAGGAGACAGGGTAATAGAGTTGGACTTGCTAGAACAGCCAATTTATCATCCAATTTTCAAGTTTGGATGGAGGATGTTCCGCTAGATATTGCTAATGTCTATCTTTTTGAAATTATGTAATAAAATTTTTCCTACTCCGTTTGGGGTGGTTTCTCAATAATAATAATAATAAATAAAATAAAGCTTCTGCTTGATTAAGGACTTCTCAAACAAAGGAATTGGTCTCACAAACTATAAATATCTTTAGAGCGTACCAAACAACATAGATTTTTTTTAAGGAATACCAGAGAAGTAAATACGCTGTTAGTACTATCAAAGAAGTAAAATAGTACTTTTCAAGTGCTTGTAATTTTTGGGTACATAATACATGTTG
This sequence comes from Quercus ilex subsp. ballota, assembly GCA_032727855.1. NCBI lineage: Eukaryota > Viridiplantae > Streptophyta > Magnoliopsida > Fagales > Fagaceae > Quercus > Quercus ilex. The sequence continues at coordinate 22,559,804 of CM064910.1, forward strand.
ATACCCGTTTTTGCTAAAAAGAGCCCAACAGCAGAAAAGCCCAATAACAAGAAAAAGAGAAATGAAAGAAAAGATTAGTAAGTAATGGCAGAAACAAAGGGTTGTAAAAGCCCAAAAGAAGGAAGGGAAAGAAATAAGACCCAACGGGTCAGTCTAACAGAAAATAGCAGCAGGTGGGCCCATAGGCCCAAAAAAGGCAAAAGTGGGGCTAGTCCAATAAGCCTATACCTTTCTCCATAAAAGACAAGTATAGGCAAAGGGGAATTCAGGACTAGATAAGGCCAGATAACAGCAGTAGAAACAATGTGGTAACGAAAGAAAACAAAAGTAGGAAGTAATAAGACAACCATGCTATGGCTGGAGCACCACCAATCTGTACCCTGCCAATGCAAGGGAGGTGGGCCCATGGTCAATGGATTTGTAACGGGTGTGGTTTGGTGGAAGGGGCAAAGGGCCTATTTTTGATATCCAGCCAAGGCCTCTTTTGGAAGGTGCTTTGCTGGGAATGCATCTTTACCCAAAACAGGTAGTAAATGGCTAGGACCACTTGATGCATGCTAGAGAGATAGGTAGATAGAAACCCAAAGCTTTACCCATTGGAATGAGAGAGAAAGGCTCATGACAAAACCAAATGGATAAGGATTTGTCATGGAATGAGTAGTAAAAGAGAGAGAAAGTACTGGGCATGCCCAGATGTAGTGGAGGCTGAACGACTAGTAGATTAGTGGGCAGTCTTGAAGAGGTATTTATAGCAGACAAAAATGATTGGTGAGCAATAGGGGTAAAATAGAGATATCCCATGGGCTTAACCCGGTATAAATAGGAACAATAGCCATAAATGGAAGCAAGATAACAACTAAGGCAAGAAACATAGAAGGCTAAAAGAGAAATAAGAGAGAAAAAAGAAAGAGTGAACATGGTAGAAAATGCATACATCAATAGGCAATCTTTTCCCTCCCTTTACAGCAAATCCACTCTTTGTAATCCCAACGGAACAGAAAGTAGCTATCCAGACCCATCCCCCGAAATGCACAACTTTGACGGCTTGGCCTAATAGCAAGGTTGTCCAAGTTGGGGTTTGGGTTCTTTTTAGTTCACTTTCTGCGGAAAACTCATCATGTTACATTCTGCTACACTAATTATGTTAATTGCTTTTTTGACTAATCTTTCTGCCATAAGATATTCACTTTTAAATTTATAAATACGTACTGATATTTGCGGATTAATATATATGTATTTATTGTTGTTTATTGTCTTTCTTTTGGAGTGCTGGTCTTGTGCATAGACTGGCCCTTTAGCAAGGTCTTGCTAGAATAGTGGTTCAGGCCCAACTATAACAAAATGGGTCTTAGCCCAAAAGCACAAAAAGACACCTACAATACAAAAATTACATCGTGAAAAATTCAAGTTAGTATCCACACATCAATACAACAAAAACAAGGAAACAAAACTCAATTTTTTTTGTTCAGGAAAATTTGAGCCTAGAACTAAACATCACAGAAGAGGTGAATGCCACTAAACCATATGGCTATTGGCCTCATCATCAAAGGATGAATATACAAACTTAAACATATAGTGGCTATTAAATCTTAAAAAATTAGTTTTCAGAAAAGTTACTAGCAGAAAGTGTCTGCTAACGCGGTCCTATTTCTACTTCGTCCAGGTGTTATTGAAAGAAAGAATCAAACACGTTATTCTATTGTTCCAATAAATATTCTTTCACAAAGTCCTAGGTGCTCCAAATTCTCCATGTTGATACTTGATACCAAAATATTTAATTTCCAGCTTCACATTAGTTTCTCTACTTGCATCCATTTTCAACCGTAACATTCATACCACCTACATTTCATTTACAACTGACTAAAAACAAAAGGAAAATAACATGGGAAAATTAAGCAGATTAACAAGAAATCTGTCTACGTACATATTGAACATATTCATCAAATATAATTACCAAGAAAAAAAAAAATCTCAGCAAATAACTCCGAGTTCAGGCATTTGGCGAGACATTCAATAATCAAAATTCAAACTTTACCAACATCCCTAAATACCCATTGAATTGGATCATTATTAAGAATGATCAATTTAATAAATTTACTTACACTTAACAAGACCCAAAAAATAAAAATAAATAAATAAATAAACCCATAAGGATAACAAGAACTACTCACAAACTTCACGAAATCACTCTAATTATCTACTCTAACAGTACAATTCTCATCTAATACATGATTGATGTACCTTAGTATTCCCTTTGGAAATATTGAATAATTTTGCACGTGTCTCTTGACAGGAATCTTAGGTGAAATCATGTGATGTAAGAGACAAATTTAGTACTTGCATTTAGATTTGCCAGCGGACCATGATCTTGTAAGATACTCCTACTAGGTTATGTTTTTCTTTCGATAAAAAGATTTTGTGATATAAAAGTTTCAATTCATAGATAAAATGTTCAAATAAATTTTTAATTACAATTTATATATCTAAATGTATGATTTAAGAACATATTACCAGACTTGCAATTCAAAACTGATATGGGTTTTTTGATAAAAATAAAATTAATCACATATTAAAACTACTTGGAATGAGATGCTTTTTTGTTCTAATGAACTTCATAGTTTTTTTTTTTCCTTCTCTTTTCTAGTTTCAAATAGACATGATGAACTTAATATAAGGAAGCTAAACTAAATTTTATAGTAACAGAAACTCTTTTGAAAATTGCATTAAATTCTACTTGTGTCTGATTATGTCTGAAAGAGATTTGCAGGTTTGATATTCTATAGATCTTCAAAACAAAATGGAGGACTAGAAAATAGAAATGTATAGATTTACTCATGCACTTGAATTTGGTAATTGAGCCCAATCCCTTCCAAGCCCAAGTGTGCTATTGTCTGAAGTTGAAAACCTAGAATCATGCTTGGGTTCAAGAAAAGCCCAGCCAAAACATCCTAATGCAACTCAAGCCCAAGACTCTGATCCACTGGAAAGATTTTTTTATTATTTATTTTTTTTAATAACCAACCATAAAACTAAAACTAATCCAAAACTCATAGAAGGAATATATTTATAATCAATCAACACTCATAAAAGGAATCCTATAATCAATAGATCTCACTGCAAATTTCACATGTGCTTGTGTGATATCCACATTAATAATATAAGAGAAAATCCTATAATATATATATATATATATATATATATATATATAAAAGAGAAAAAGAATATTGTTGTTTTAAATGTGATATTCACTTTTATACGAGCATATGAAGAATAATGTACCTAGAAGTAATGTACTTTTTGAAGCTAATCATATTAGTTGAAAAATGGCCTAAGGAGTAAGGAGCATGAACTTTAAACACTGAGCTGCTGTTGCAGCAACTAGAGGATATGAAACGTCACTTTCTGCAACTAATAGCAACTTGGGCAAGATTTTGCTGGACCATTTAAGATTTTGCCCCCACAATATGGAGCTCGTGCTTGGCTTCAGTCAAAAATACTAGACTGGCAGATAGAAACGTTGATTGCAACTTTGAAAGTAGATGATCCAATGATATATCTACCAAGAGAAATTCTAAAAGTTTGACCAAAAAAATTATTGGACTTGGTCAGCTTAAGAATCCAACTCAAGCCCAAGTTCGAACCTTGTGCAAAGCCCAACCCATGCTATAGTTTTATATCAGAAAGCTAAAATGGTCATGAAGACATGAACCACAAGCTTTCTTTCTTTCTTTCGTGGGGTAAGTACAAAGGTTTTTTTTCCCCCTTATTTTATTTTGATCCTAACACAAACACTTTGACTAATTAATCTTCCTCAATCTATAGCTAATAATTGCAAAACCAAAGAATCTTAAGCCTTGTGGAAAGTACAAAAGTTGATGAGAAAACAATTCCTGGCTAGGTTCTGTGGTGCCTCAGGAATAAAGGTGGACTACATGAAACATACTTCGCGGTTCACATTATCACTTTTGTACCCATCATCCAAGGCTATGTATCAACCGGTTTGATAGGTACCTATATTTCTTAGCCTTTAGAAGGTGCTAGATAAAGAAATTCATGCAAAATATAGGCCTCCTAAGCACGTGAATGATATTGAAAATGCAATAGTGTCACTATGTATATGGTACTAGTATTTTTGTATCATTCTGCTTTGATAAAAAGATTTTGAATCTCTTATAAATGTATCAAGCTGATTCAAAGCAATAGTGCAAAATATATACTTTCCCACTTTTGTTATAAAAAAATTATACTTATATATAATCCAAATAGAAGAAATATATATGGGTGTAAAAAGAAGAAGATTAATAATATAAATTAGAAAAAGTCTAGAAAATAAGCCAAAAAACTTAATATAAAAAAATGTGCAAAGAACAAACAAATAATTCAGAAAAAAATGGAATCAAATCAAATTTTCACACTTTTTCAATAATGGGTTGGGACATTAGCATAAGAAGTTGAGTCCCCAAATGGAAATATTCTCTTGGTTCATGTTGCTAAGTACTAGATCCGCAAAAATTCATATTTTAGTTCCTGTTGAGCTTTAATTTATATATATATTTTTAAAAGAAGAGTGTGAATTAAACAATAATAATTTGACATGATCTTGACAAGATAATCCTCAAATGGAAGGTCTCCGAATGAGGTTGTACTATAGTTACTGTATAGCAATGTACCTTGCGAAAAGGCCCACTCCATAAATAATTGGTCCCAGTCTCTGCATGTTTTCACGTGTCCTGCCATCCTATTGCCGTTAATTACACCATCATCAGCATCACCTTCCGCATTGGATTCTAAAGAGACCATATGATACCAAAAAACTATTTCAAGTATCATTTTCCGGCCCGTTTGGCATACCCTTGCCCACTCTCATCTTAGGGGCGTGATCATATATGCCTCAATCATGAGAGAGAATTGGATGTCCAATGTGATTGAATTTGCATGAAGATTATGCAAATCGTACAAATGATTGAGTGATTACATCTCAAATCGAGTTGTACACGATAAAAGTTTAGTGATTTATCAAATAATGATGGGTTTAAACTCACAAGTTTAAACGTTTACGTTTAGTGATGTATTATACCAATTGAGTCAATGGGCTTACACAAAGAAATATTCAATGTTAAATTTCTAGCAATTATATGGTAGGTTTGTGCCTAAGTTTGTAACATAGTTTGCATTCAAATAGGGCAACTTGATTGGTTGTTAATTTCTCATATTGAAATTATTTATCTTTCATACCAAGTGACATGTTACATGTGCTAGTTACAAAAGCTGCTTTTTAATTAGGTATATTTTCTATTCATGGTATTTCACACTAGCCTTTTTTTTTTTTTTTTTGGGTCTAAAGATGAGATTCTTAATGATAGTAATTGGTCGCACTAAGATTAACTTCATTTTGAATGTTTAGCATTTATTTACTTACTTTTTAAGGATATTTACATGTCAATATTAATTAAAAGTTAATAGCATGATGCATAAAACAATTAACTGAAACAATTAAAGGTTGGAATGAGGTTAGATATAGATTTAAAAGAGCTAAGTTTTTTTTTTTTTTTTTTTTTTTTGAGAAAAAAAGAAAAAAAGAAAAAAAAAAGAGCTAAGTTGGTGATGCTATTGCTAATAGTTTATTCTTTGTGTTTGTAGACAAATCTAAGAAAAAAAAAAAGAAAAAAAGAGAGACAAATCTAAGTAAGGAGAATCTGTTAATAATTAATGTGATTAATTTTATTTGAAAATTATATTTATTATGTTTGAATTCTATCAACTATTCGACCAATGACCCACCACCTCTTAGAATGAGGCTAGTAACTATGCCCTATCACCAAAAAAAAAAAAGTTTAATAACTATACCCAACTATCAGATTATCCAAAATAATAATAATAATAATTCTTTTAATAAATGGAACTTAATATGTGTATTACTCATATTTTGATAATCTCTAATAAGCCAAAAAGATGACTCTGCTTGCAAGATGATGAGATTAACTCGTTGCACCATGTATAGCCTCTGCATTGAATAATTTCTTATCATTGAGGTGTCTTCACTTTCTTCTAAAAGGGTGTGGTGGGCTATCTTTTCTATTCCATGACAGGACAAAGTCCTTGATAAATGAGAGAGAGAGAGAGAGAGAGGTTGGTGAGAGAGAGCCAGGTAGGTTGGTATTTTTGTAGTGTTGTTCCAAGCAATTTTCCAGTTTACAGTCTTAGCAAAGGGGGAGAGAGAGAGAGAGGTAAAGAAGAGAGAAAAACACAGACACAAACACAATGTTTGATGGAGTATCAGACCAGTTTCACCAATTCATAGCAGCCTCAAGAACAACACTCCCCCTCCCTCCTCCTCTCTCTTTTCCTATCCATGCCTCTTCACCCCCTCCTACTACCTTCCCTCCCTATGATCCTTACAACCCTTCTCACCAAGTACCCCTCCAACCAAACCTTTTGCACCAATTGCAACACCAACCTCCAACGCAAAAACATGAAGAGAAAGAAGAAAATAACTTGGTGCCTATGAATTTAGAGATGGAAAGAGATAGATCAATACCAGAGCCAATGGATCCAGTATGGATTAATGAAGAAGTGCTTGCACTTTTGAGAATCAGATCTAGCATGGAGAATTGGTTCCCTGAGTTCACTTGGGAACATGTCTCAAGGTATACCTTTCTTTTAAGGCTTCCTCTATATAATATATATTGACTATTTGTTTTAAATTGCAATAAGGTGACTAGGGTTTTGCTTATAAATCTTGGAAATCTAATATACATATGAATTGAGCTAAAGATGATCCTTGATCAATTAGGTTATAGCTATAGTAATTCACTCATATCATAATTTTATACACACAAAAAAGAAACGGGTTTTATGGGGGTGGTCCGGGGGGGTTTAAAGAATGCAGTTTGTATATATGTTTGATTGAAGAGTAAAAATAAAGGAAATAAATGCTAGTCTTACACAGGGGGTGGTGTTAGTTTTATATTTATGGTGGGTGCAGGAAGTTAGCAGAGCTTGGTTTCAGAAGGAGTGCTGAGAAATGCAAGGATAAGTTTGAAGAGGAAAGTAGATATTTCAATAACAACATTAACTACAGCAAGAACTACAGGTTTTTAAGTGAGCTTGAAGAGATATATCATAATGAACAAAACCGTCATCAGGTTGAGTCAGCCGAAAAGAACCAAAGGGTGGAAAAGCCAAGCGATCAACAAGGAGAAGAAGACAAGTTGGGGCATAGTTTGGAAGTAAAGTCACCAGGAGATGGAACAGTTAATGAAAAGCAAATTCATGATGAGAATAATGAAACTGATCTTGTGGAGGGAAAGTCAAAGAGCAATATTAAGAAGAGAAAGAGGCAGAAGAATTTTGAGATGCTCAAAGGTTTGTGTGAGAAAATTGTGACCAAGATGATGGCTCAACAAGAGGAAATGCATAACAGGCTTCTTGAAGATATGGTGAAGAGAGATGAAGAAAAGGTTGCAAAAGAAGAAGCTTGGAAGAAGCAAGAGATGGATAGGATGAATAAGGAGCTTGAAATTATGGCACAAGAGCAAGCCATTGCTGGTGATAGACAGGCTACAATCATAGAGTTCTTGAAGCAATTCACATCAAGTGCTTTTGCAATTTGCTTTGAAGAGAGAGATGTACAGAATTCTCTTAAGGTACCAAAGAGTTCAAATTCACATACTCCCTCTTCATCTTCCTCAATTGAAGCACAAAACCCTAATCCTACTTGTGATGTTAATAACCAAAACACAGTCGAAGCACTCCCTTCATCTACAATAACTCAAGTTCATCAAAATTCTTGCTCTCGTTCCTCCCAAGGGGACTCAATTACACCCACTCTAATTATTTCCAAAACCCTAGCACCTCAAAACCCTACTTCAACACTTTCTCCAAACACCCCAAAAGTACCCACCTCATCTACTCTTGCCATAGCTTCCCAGGACCCTAATTCCCTCAATACCCAAAACAATTCATTGACACCCACTTCAATTTCCACACAGAAAGCCTCCCCAAACCCTATAACCAATGCCAAAGATGACCTTGGAAGGAGATGGCCAAGAGATGAAGTTTTGGCTCTTATAAACCTGAGATGCAGTCTCTATAGTAATGGTGAGGACAAGGAAGGAACCAAGGCTCCTCTATGGGAGAGAATTTCACAAGGGATGTTAGAATTGGGTTACAAAAGAAGTGCAAAGAGGTGCAAAGAGAAATGGGAGAACATTAATAAGTACTTTAGGAAAACCAAGGATGTTAACAAAAAGAGGTCTCTTGATTCTAGGACATGCCCTTATTTTCATCAGTTAAGTACTTTGTACAATCAAGGAACACTTGTAGCACCTTCCGAAGGGCCTGAAAACCGCTTGATTGAACCTGAAAACCACTCAGCTTTACCAGAAGTCGGCCACATTGATAATTCTTCTCAAGGTGTGTCTAGTAATTCAACTATGCATGTTGCTGAAGGTGAAAAAATTAATGCTCAAGTACCATCTTTTGAATTTGAATTCTAATTATGCATTGTGTGTTATTGTATTTTTAATTAAATGATTATAATATTAATAAGCGGTAGATTTTTTTGTTTCAATTATAAACAAATTAGCAGTACTTCTTTTTTGTCTTTTCAGCATTTTGTTTTCAAGAAAGTTTTATGTAGGACATAAGCCTAAGTTTGTATATATTAAAGGGCACCGACAGTTTGAGTAAGAAAAAAGTTTCGAGTCTATGACCCCTATAGGTATGTAGTCTCATTTTTATAATTTCTATTTATGCTATTAAATTTCTTTTCAATATAATTTTTTTTGCTGTTTGTTGAAGAACATTCTTTATATCCCATCCTCTGTTGTTACCAAATAACATAAAACAAAGATGGAAGAATTCTAAGAATCCTTTCAGCTAAGAAAAGGAGAGCTTGTATGGTTGCTTCACCAACTACTAAGAGTTTGACAAAATATAAAATTCTTTGGTGATTGCTACTTCTATTGCAATTTTCATTTTTTATTTGATATGTTCAATTTATATTGTGCTTGGTTGAGTATTTGATAGAAAGAAAGAAGATATATTTATTTTTTAAAAATTTTCTTTTATGATGATTGATTTGTAAATGAGGAAATACAAATTGGGGCGCGGGGGGGGGGGGGGGGGGGTGTTGAAATTAAAGTGTACAAATTTGTTCATAAAAAAGTCTATCTGATAACAAAAGTTGACATTGATAATTATGATTCCTTTCCATTCCAAATCCTTAAACTTTTATGGAACACATCATTTCAAATCTTTGCATCATTATTGCTCTATAGTCTATAGCACTATTTTCTTTCTTTCTTTTTTTATTATAAAAAAATGAATTTTCAAATGAAGGAGAATAATAAATAATAGAGGTTAGAATAGAGATACACACAGATGGAGATGAAGTCATGAGCCTTTTTTTTTTTTTTTTTTTTCTCTCTTTTTGTTTGTTTGTATTACCACCACGGCACAACACTACAACGCACAAGCATACTATTCAATACAATGACAACACAAGCATTGAAATAATGTGTTTGTTTAGGGTATGTGGGTCCTACCACATGCCCCTACTGGAAGCCAGGGTGGGACCTTAGTCCTATACAGTGAATGCCTCCAAATGAAGCTTTTGTCTCCTAGTAGCAACAAACAATGTGTCCCCTCTGACTCTGAGTCTTCTTGTGGGTCCCACCTCTCTTTTTTTTTAAAAAAATTATTTTTTGTTATAAACAAAAAAACAAAAAGCCTTTGCTTTGCTTTGCAGTGTGGGGCACCGTTGATCCACTGCTACACATCAGCTTCACATGTGATGGTCTGCACATCTCTGTGTACAAGTGTCCACAAACAGTAACCAGGTGCACGTGCATCTGTGGGGCCTAATAATCAAACGGTCTCTTTTTGGACACCTGGAATGTCAACTTGTTGATGAGAGTTCTCATGATGATATGATGATATCTCTACTATTTGACTTTACCCTTTGGCTTTTTACATGTGGGAATTTACATTGAGGTCTGGGTAAAAGTTTGACAAGGAGTAGTTTGACCTACATGATGTCATAATGTTTAGATTCTACGTACATATGATGTGGCATATCTGCATTGTTCTCCATATAGTTAAAGCATCCCACCTGACCTTGTATAACACAAAAAGATGAGAAATTTACGCATCTAAGCCCCATAACTTTCCACACCCAAAAATTGTATTGAAGTGCTCGACCTACGCTACAATCGTTAGAACTTCCTCCAATTGGTTTAAAGTTGTTGTCATTTTAAAAATATGTATATTTATACCTTTGTTATAGTAATTGTCTAAATAATTACTGTAATTTTGTATTTTATTAATTTCACGATTTCGCTCCTCTTTTTTTTTCTCTCTCTCTCCTCCCTCTATAAAATGAACTCAAACTTCTTCTCTCCTCTCTTATCTTCTTTTTCCTCTGTTACACTCAAACACACTCACATGGACAAACCAACAGAGAGAGATAGCACTGTTGTAAACTTGGCACCAATGCATACAGATCAACGCTAGTGGCTTGTGAATCAATGGATTAGTATTGATGGCTTGTGGATTGGTAGCGGAGATTAGCATTTATGGGTCAACAGAAATGGATCGGTGGATCGATGGTGGAGATCGGCGTTTGTGGGTCGACGAAAATGAATCGATGGGTTGGTGCTTGTGGAGGAGATCGGTGCTTGTTTGGTTTGAGAATTTGAGTTTGAGAGATTAATGAGATAAGGAGAAAATAAAAAAAGATAGAGAGATAATGACAAAAATAAAAAGATAAAATAATAATAAAAATTAAATAAAAACTATTATTTAAATAGAATAGTGTGTAAAATAGTTAATCTAATGTAAGTATTTTTGAAAAGTTGCCATGTAAAATAGAAAAAAAAAAAAGGTTTTTATGCTAAAATAGACAGAAATTTTTTGACGGATTGATGCGAATGCTCTTACATAGTAGTATTGGAGCACTTAGAGCTTCACATCAGCCTGTGTATAATAGAAAAATGTATAGAATTTACACAGTTTTGTTTAAAAATTACTCACATCAGTCTGTGTATAATTGTGTAGATTTACAAATTTGTTACAATAATCATGTAAATTTACACTGACACTATTTATTTTGTATTTAGTTGTTTATTCTTTTTTTACATATTTGGATGATAATGGAAAAGGGTGAATGGTAATTGTTGTGTGTGAAGAAAGAGAAACAATTAAAAAAAATTAATATTTTAATGAAATATAGTGTAAAATAGATAATATAATATGAAATGTTTTACAAAATGAGTATATTAAATAGAAAAAGTATGTTATTGTAATAAAATAGACAAAAATTTTCGCATGAGGAAATGTGAACGCTTCTCCGTCTTCTTTAGGTTTCACATGCATTAGATTTGCTTTGATTTCAATTGAGTGTGAGAGATTTTGATGAGTTGGGCCTTTGGGCTAAGGGTTACGTAAGTTGTGCACCGAAACAAAAATACAAAATTAAATTAAATTTAGCTTTTCGGCTAACATTGTGTATGTTTCTGTTTTTTTCTTCTACGTACATGGTCATAAATGGAGGCTATAATAAATTAATATTTTTTTGGAGGCAGTAGCTTTCTATTGAGGCTTCTTGCACGTCACCCATGTGTAAGTGTAACCATGTTGAACTACAGCACCGACTTATTGGTGCAATCCACTCCACCGAGGAAACATAGGGGGAAAAAAAAAAAAAACCTTAAGTAAAACTAATTCTATAAAGCTGAGGTTGAGGGCTAGGCCCAACAAGTTTTCAATCTAAATGGTGGGCCCTAAATGAGACACTTAAAGGTTGGAAAGCCCAATACCCAGTTGGTCTATTCTTACAAGATCTCTCTATATTATGTCATTTTTCATATTACCTTCCCTATTTTTGTTTCTTCTCAAATTCTCATAGACCTTAGGGAAAACTATATTTTAAACCCTGTGAATTAGTGTTGTAACAAATTTAATCATATAATTTCAAAAGTGATAGATTAAACTCCGAATTTTCAAAAAGTAATAAATTAAATTTTATTTTATTTAAGTGGGAAGTAACGGTATATGATTTAATATAAGTAAGAGTTTATCTATTATTTATTTTTTATTTTTTATTTTTGTTACGCACGGCAAATTATAGAATTTCAAATGTAACTTGTCCACACTTTTAACTATTAATCACTTTAATTAGCAAGATTCAGGCATGCATGTGCTCTTTTATACAAGTGTTGCATAATAGTCGACAAGTAGTTGCATCTTAGTCAATGTTGTGACTATCAATTGGATAACGTTATTACTTGTTGGGTATTGTGATGATGTGTCAAATCGAGCCCGATTGTGCTCCCTAGCACACCCTCAATTCATCAAAGCTAAGATATGCATGCAATACCAACACCACTTGTATGAAAACAGCTCACAGTTATAGTGTAAGTGATCGATCTGCATAATTCAAATCACAACTATTCATTATATTTAGTTGATCAATTTTCAAAACAAAATGAACTGTACAGATTGCTATGTGTTTTACTTTGCTCAAAAAAAAGAGAATGCCATTCCATATTGCCATCAATTATTGCAAACAGAAGTGTAGAACTTAGTTTTGTTCTTCCATGTATGGATTAGTGAGAAAGAAATATGTCTCACGACTCTCCAATCTCATATGCCAATTCTTCCATCTCTGGTACTCAACATGTGAGCCAACCTCACATATCAGTTTCAGTGTCCCTGTGTATGTACAATAGTGCCCAATGCCTCTTCACAATTCACATATCCACCCAACAATACATGTCAACCACGTAGCAAAGAAAGTAATACCAAACCTCTCTTTTCCCTTTCATATGTATGGTCTATTGAGACTCTGGCACGTTGTCTACAGCATTTGACTAGTCAGGGATTCAAAGAAGCTTTTCTGTTGGAATATGCTCAATGTCCCACTAGGCTTCGTTTTGTACAGCATTTCTTCTATTCCTTTTTCTATTTTGTAGTTGTCATTTTTTGGACCCAAGTTTCATGATTTAGCATCATAATTAAGTTAGAATTTCTTGGTTATCTGTAAGCTTTTGAGGAGAAATATATATATATATTGAGATAGAAGTATTAAAAATTGAATTGTAGTATATATTTCATATTTTCATTCATGAGGCAGTAACATATATGGCTGAAGTCATTTGATCTACCATGTATGGTGGGATTTTATTGCAAACCAAATAAAATAAAATTAGACACTAAATAAGGCTGTTAACACTACTTATATTACAACACTTATAACAAAGCAATACCTTCATCCAATGATACAACTCAATTCAACTAAGTTTTAATCCCAATTACCACCACGCAATATTGGCAATTTGGCGTAATGGTCACTCCACAAATATAAAATTTTTGTGAGGTGGAGAGAGTAAGGGTTAGGATTCAAGTTTTCAAGAATAAACTTCACAAATATATACACTTAGATTATGTTAAAATAAAATTTCTATCTTGTATAGGAAAAAAAAATGTTTTAATCCCAATCAAATAAACAAATAATTTGTTTCATCTAAAGTTAATTATCATATTCTACACTATCATTCATATAATTTAGCAGGATCCATATATATGATTCGAATATTGGACCTGCATCACATGAAGGAAATGGTATTATAAGACCATAGCCAATTTGTACAATAACTCTCTATGATGCATCCCATTTCTTTATATTCTAAGTATGCTTTGCCATTTTCCTAATGAGCAGGAAGACCATAATTTTTATTTTTCCTGTTCACAACAAATGGGAGGAGATTACTACAGGATTCAGAATCTAAATTCTCATTTGAATAGACTAGACACTGCTACACTCAACCACAAGACTATTGAGAAGCAAGGTTACCATAATAGACCATCTTAATCATACAATTTTAGTATTCCAACTTGGACCTTCCCCTGTGAATTGAAGTATCACCATAAAATATCTCAAGCAGGCCTACAGTACTTGTGAATCTTTGTAATTAATAGCCAACTGGATCAGAAATACGAAGTTGACAGACACGTGAATATGGGTAGCACTTTCTGTGTTCTCTCTTCCATCACTTTTTTTCTTCTTCTTAACTTTGTAGGGCATGTTATATGTATACGTAACATCCCACCATTTAGGCTTTAGTTGCCAGCAAATATATATGCTTATTACAAATAAGGAAATATGAGAAGAAATAAAGATTGAAATTATTTTCCTGACTTTTTCTCATCTGACTTCTCTCTCTCTCTCTCTCTCTCTCACACACACACACACACAAAAACATACTGATATCGCACTAGTTTTTTTTTTCCTCATTTGAGGAGGAGTTGTATACCAGCTGGAAATCATAGTTTATCACAGATGTACCGTGCAAAAACTCGATTTCATGGTTTGTACGTAACAAAATATTCTTAAAATATGGTTGATACCTTGGAAAGTTAGATGAAAAATATCGTACTAATAATAAAATCAAATAATGGTTACTGAAGATATGGTTAATATCTCTAATATCTAGAGCATATTGTTTTGAGGGACAAAATTGCCCTTTGTCTTTTTCGGGCAAATTATATAGATTTATGTCCCCATTCCCAAATTAATTAGGAAAATACCCCTATTTTAAAACTCGATTTACTACAAATCAAGTTTTAAAAAAAAATCTGGAGCTTTATAGTGTCGTTTTGAGGAGCCTATAGTGACTTTTAAGGACCCATAGTGGCGTTTTTTAACTCGACCTTCATGAAATTGAGTTATAGGCAATTTTTTAAAGAGGTCAAGTTAAAGAACGCCACTATAGGTCTTTAAAATGTCACTGTAGGCTCCTTAAAAACGTCATTATAGGGCTTAACTCGATTTGTAGTAAATCGAGTTTTAAAAGAGAGGCATTTCCCTAATTAGTTTGGGAATAGGACATAAGGCTATATAATTTGTCCGAAAAGAGCAAAGGGCAATTTTGTCCTTGTCTTGAGTAGTACTATAGCTAGTCATAATAATTTTCAAAATTATTAAGTTGGCAAGTTATTGATTTTCAAATTGATCCATCACTAATATCATTTATTGTTTATCAATTACAATTAAGAACTTGTCATAATTGTAAAATATATTATGAAAATTATTGAAAAGTTATTTTGAAAACAGTCAAGTTGAAAAAAAAAAAAGTTTCAACGGTCTTTCTGACTCTTGAAGTAAGTGTTTCATTTTTATCAGGGGTTACTAGCTGTTGAAAAAAAAAAACTCTTGGTAGATATCTCAAAAATGGTCAAAATTCAGATGCAAATTACGCTCAATTAAAGTACTTTAAGGGTTATTAATCGTTGAAACGTATGGTTTAATATTGTTTCAATGGTTACCAAACCTTCAAAACCTCAAAGTAAGTTATTATTATTATTATTATTTTTTTCCCTTTCTTCATGACCATATCTCATGTCAATAAAAAATATTCTAAAACACTTACATAACCTGATTCAAATCAAATTCCAAAACACAATGGTTCAAATCATTTCAATATCCACCACAACTATACATGTATAATTTAAAGCAAAACCACAGATTACAAAGTCTAAACTATACCAAAATACATTATATATATATATATATATATAAAATGCTGACGTGGGGAAGCATCCAACTCAGCCCTTTGGTCCTAAATGTAAGTGTAGTTTTCTCAAACATAATGAAACAGAGGGCTCAGGTAAGAAGAGAAGAATGGAGATGGAAACAGAAACACTTTGTGATGTCACGATCACCCAACTTGGAGCGGCGGAGGTTGTTGAACAACCCCGCCGGGATCAATGGCGCTCTTAAATTGGAACTGTCGGGGGTTTGGGAACCTCTGGACAGTTAAAACCTTGGAAAAAGGTTGTTAAAAAAGAAGAGCCCACAATCGTCTTCTTAATGGAGACAAAATCGAACACAGAATGGATGAAGAGCGTTCAAGAGAGATGCAAGCTCAAGCATGGTTTCATAGTGCCAAGTAATGGTAAGAGTGGCGGATTAGCTTTGTTGTAGAAGGAAGATACAGTTGTGGATGTCCAAACTTTCTCTCAAACACATATTGATGTTGTGGTGGATGGAGGAGTTGGAGTAGGGAAGTGGCACCTTACTGGATTCTACGGCAATCTAGGTACAAGGAAGAGACTTGAATCCTGGTCCAAGCTAAAGCACCTGAAAGGAACATCAACCTTGTCGTGGCTAACAATAGGAGATTTTAATGAGTTGACTAGCTTGTCGGAAAGGGAGAGAGGCAACACTAGGCCGAGACAACAGATGAAGAGTTTCATAGACACAATCAACTTTTGTGGTTTCAAAGAGGTTGACTATGTTGGTCCAAGATTCATATGGCTATACCAAAAGGCGGATGGCTCACAGATCCATGAATGGCTTGATAGGGCCTTGGCAACTCCGGAGTGGTTGGCTCTCTTCCCTACAGCCAAACTGTTTCACCTCACTTCTTCGGCCTCTGATCACTCCCCTTTGGCTCTTCGAATGGTGCAAAAATCCCATAAAATAAGACAAAAGAAAATATTTAGGTTTGAAGCGATGTGGCTAAAGGATCAACGGTGTGAAGGGGTGGTGCAAGTTGCTTGGGAGGAGGGTTTATCTTTGAGAGCATATTACACACTTGGAAAATGCATGGAGATATGCCGGACCAGATTGGAGAGATTGAATAAAACAGATTTCGGTCATGTTGGTAGCAAGATTTTTGACTTGCAGAAGCGCCTTGAGTGGATAGAATTTCAACCCAAAACACCGGACATTGCATAGCTTATGCGAAATACAAGAATAGAGCTGAATGGGTGGCTTGAAAAGGAGGATGCAATGTGGTGCCAACGATCTAGACTCACATGGTTCCAAGAGGGTGATAGGAACACAAGGTTCTTTCACACCAAAGCCTCGACAAGGTACAAGAAAAACTTGATTGAAGGATTGATGGATTCAGATGGAGTGTGGCAAGAAGAGGAACAGATTATTGAGGAGATTGCGGTGGGTTATTACAAAGATTTATTCACTACTAGCAACCCGACAAACTTCAATGAAATCCTAGAGGTAGTGGAGATGAAAGTATCACCATCAATGAACCATATGCTCACTAGAGATTTCACAGCAAGGGAGGTAGAGCAAGCACTGAAGCAAATGCACCCACAAAAAGCCCCTAGCCCGGATGACATGCCTTCTCTATTTTTCCAGCACTTTTGGTCAATAAGTGGTGAAGTGGTGACTAAAATGGTACTTGACTTCCTTAACTTTGGTGTTTTTCCTCCCAATTTCAATGAAACACACATTGTATTAATTCCAAAGATTAATGAACCTAAACTAGTGATTGATTTTAGACCTATTAGCTTATGTAACGTAGTATATAAAATTGCATCAAAGGCAATAGCTAATAGACTAAAAAAGATTCTCCCTACAATAATTAGTGTTACTCAAAGTGCCTTCGTAAATGGTAGGCTTATCACTGATAATGTTATTGTTGCTTTTGAGGAAAAGTATCATATTAGTCAGAAAAAAGGAAGGAGAGTGGGGGAAATGGCTCTTAAGCTTGATATGAGCAAGGCCTATGATAGGGTGGAATGAGAGTTTCTAGATAAAATAATGGAAAATTTGGGTTTTGATGGAAAGTGGAGGAGGCTAATCATGAAATGTGTAACAACTATAACCTATGCTATAAGGATCAATGGGAGTCCAAGAGGACATATTATAACAATTATGGGGATCCATCAAGGAGATCCTCTATCACCTTATCTCTTTCTCTTGTGTGCAGAAGGTTTGTCAACATTGATAAAGAAGTCAGTAGCAGCTGGAAACATGGAGGGAATTGCCATTTGCAGGGGAGGACCAAAGCTTCCCCAATTGTTTTTTGCAGATGACAGTTTGATATTTTGTAAAGCCTCTCTATTAGAATGCAACTCACTCCAATGAGTGCTACACATATATGAGCAAGCTTCTGGCCAACAGTTGAATCGGGCAAAAAATTCACTATTTTTTAGCAAGAACACTCCCAGTGATGTCCAAGAGGAGATTAAAACCAAGTTTGGGGCACAAGTCATTAAACAGCATGAACGGTACCTTGGCCTACCATATCTAGTAGGGAGAAACAAACAGAGCACTTTCAAAAGCATTAAGGAGAAACTTGGAAAGAAATTGGTGGGGTGGAAAGAGAATATGCTATCCAAAGCCGGAAAGGAAATCCTTATCAAAGCAGTGGCGTAAGCTATTCCGACTTATACAATGTGCTGTTTTAAATTACCCAACTCCCTTTGTGAAGATTTGACAAGTATGATCCAGAATTTTTGGTAGGGGCAAAAGAATGACAAAAAGAAGATAGCGTGGTTAAGTTGGGACAAGTTATGCAAGCCTAAGTCTTGTGGTGGTATGGGTTTCAAGAAAATAAAGCAATTCAACATGGCTCTTCTTGCAAAACAAGGATGCAGACTCCATCATACATGCTACTATTGGCAACAATCCATCATACACTTGGCGGAGTATTTTGGCTGCTCAACCAATAGCACGTGAGGGTTTGAGGTGGAGATTGGGAAATGGCAAGGACATAAGGATTTGGGAGGATAAATGGCTACCTGTAGCTCCCACACATAGAGTCTGCTCACCAAGGTTATTCTTGGACTCGAACACAAGGGTATATGAACTGATAAAGCCTGAATCTGCTAGCTGGAATTCAGAGGTCATTGATGCTCTGTTTTACCCACACGAGGTAGAGGTAATCAAGGGGTTGCCATTGAGTTCTCGGCTCCCAAGTGACAAGCTAACCTAGGCAACATCTTCAAATGGACTCTTTAGTGTGCGTAGCGTCTACTCCCTAGCTGTAAACCTTAACAGACCTAAGACCATGGGTACTAGTTCAGACAATAGTCAGGTGCGCCAATTTTGGAGGAGAGTACAGAGTCTCTTAGTACCACACAAACTGAGGCATTTTGTGTGGAGAGTTTGCATAGAGATTTTGCCCACAAAGGCCAATATCATGAAAAGGAAGGTTTTACAACACGACATATGTGATGAGTGTAGCACCGAGGTGGAGACAACTGGTCACGTGCTTTGGAACTGTCAAAAAGCTAAGGACATTTGGGCGTACTCGAAGGTAGTTGCACCGACGGGTGGAGATGAGTGCGTGTCTTTCTATGATTTCTTATGGCAGTTGGTAATGGTTGATAGGGTGGAGGACGACAAACTTGCTCAAATTGTCACGATAGCGTAGGCTCTTTGGTGTAATCAGAACGAGGTAAGGAATGAAGGGAAGCGAAAAAAAGGGGGTGAAATAATCTGATGGGCAGCAACGTACTTGGCGAAGTATACTACTGCAATAGTGAGCGAACCAAGCCCAATGCTGGAGTTGAGGAGCTTATGGACAGCACCACTAGCCCCTATGAATGGCAACGGGTAGGGTTCGGGCCGGGTTTTTCTATTCCCAGACCCGACCTGTTAACTAAGCGGGTTATTTCCCGGGCCCTAGGGGCCCCGTTAAAGGATTGGGCCCAATTCGTGGCCCAACCAAAAGAAAAAAAAAATTCAGATCCAAACCCAAACACAAACACAAATCCAAACACAATCACAATCACAAACACAAACACAGAAATCACAAACACAAATTTCAGATCTACATTTTCCTTTTCAAAATCACAATCTAAACACAAATTTCAGATCTATGATTTTCATTTTTCCCTTTCAGAAATCATAAACACAAACACAAACACAAATTCACATGATTGAGGCGAACTGAACCAGAAAAAAAAAAATGGAGACAGTGCGAGATCGGTGACGGCGAGGATGAAACTGCCTCCTTCCCTTCTTAAATCTGTCAGAACGATAAGGACAGTTAGCTCTTCTGGTATCGGTACTTCCATCTGTCGGAAATGGGAGTCCCGCTAGCTCTTGTTTGATGAGTTCATGATGTTCATCACGCTATACATACAGCTTGTGGCCGTGCATGTGAGATCGCTGAGAGATGAAAAGATGAGAGGCAGTGAGTGAGAGAGCTGAAGAGATGAGAGGCGTGAGAGGCTGAAATGAGGAGAGGAATCGAAATTTTAGGGTTTTAACTATATATATATATATATATGAGGGTAATTTAGTAATTTTATATATAATATAACCGGGTCTTAACCGGGTCGGGTTTCGGGTTTTTTTTTTTATAAAACCCGGACCCGACCCGGACCCACTTCGATTTTTTTTTTTAAAACCCATACCCGACCCTATTCTTTATCGGGCCGGGTAAAATCCGGCCCATTAGGGTCAGGTCGGGTCAGGCCGGGTATCCGCAGGTCGGATCTAAATTGCCATCCTTACCAGCCCCGATGTTTAAGGTTAATGTTGATGGAGACGTGTTCTCATCATAGGGTGCAGTGGGTATTGGCATAATTATCCGAGATGAGGAAGGATGGGTGGAGGCAGCTCTAAGCAAGAAGATTATGGCACCATTGGGAGCAGTAGAGGTAGAGGCTAAAGCCTTTGAGGTAGGACTTCTATTCACAAAAGACATTGGAATTCAAGAGTTTGTTCTGGAAGGGGACTCCACCATTATCTACAAAGCACTCTATGAAATATCAAGCCCACCATCCTCTGTGGAACCTGTTATTGTAGGTATGCACGCACTGTGCAGGGATTTTAGGCGAGTTGAATTCTCTCATGTAAAGCGCCAAGGAAATAGACCAGCACACTTATTAGCCAAACATGCTAAAGGCATTGCTGATTTTAGTACATGGATTGAAGAGAACCCTTACTTCATTGAGCAAGCTCTTATCCACGATGTAATTGCTTTTTTGCATACTTAATGAAATTCTGATTTTCGCATCCAAAAAAAAAAAAATTGTCCAAATCAATTTCAATGTGAACCATAATTACATATATATCAAAAGACCATATATTATCAAGTGCACATTAGTTCCAAAATTATAACATGATAAATTAAATACATCAAAACAAAATAACAAAGACCATGTATCACCAAGTCCACAATAGTCCCAAATCTAAGTTCTTTGTAGTGAATGGAATCTTCTTACCTACTTTCTTATCCCTTGGTTGCATATTAAATCCTGCCTCATCTCCCATACTCCAAGTTGTTGCAATAGACCTATGCAAACTAATAAAAGTTCAAGTTTCATGTACACTTCACGAGTGATAACTTTTTTAAGTAGTAGTTGTGCAATTGTGTGGCTATTTATCTTGCTTTGGAGTCTCATGATATTTTGCACAAATTACTTAATTTTCCATGAAAATTGAATTAAAGGAAAAGGTTTTGTATGCCTTTGCACCTTTTTATTAGGTTTAAAAGGTGTATGCTTTTAGTGGTAGTAACAATGTAACAGCGCCATAAAACACCGAATCAATCTACTTCAACGTGTGACAAAGAAACTTTCCTACATTTCTGGTGTTCTTAAGAAGTGCTTTGTTCTCTCAATAGAAGTGCACTATAGGATTATAAGAAAATTGGGACATGATTGTTGGTAAACTCTGCTTTATGATTGTCTTTATTCATTGTCTACATCTAAATTTATATATGAATTTTCAATTAGCTAAAAATAAACTGCAACTTCCTTTAATTTATCAATAAAACAAATCATAACTCATCTTGATCTAATTAATCTGATTCATCATAATTCAAACTAATTTATTTGAATCAAACTAATCAAAATAAGTTAGACTCATGACATACAAACGAACCCAAGACTAGACTAGCGTGCTTGTCATTAGACTGTTATCATACAAAAGATGCTTTCACTAATTAAAGTACGAAGAAGAATGAAGGAAAATATAGGAAGAACAAAGTTGTTTGACAAGGTTTGAGAAATGATACATCTGTGGATAGAGGATCTACTTATTTAGATGTTTATATCGTTGGTCTTAATAATGACGGTACCGGTCCTATAAAGGAATTGATCATATATGCCAATATTGATTGAGAGGGTTTGATGTTTAGAAATGGCCAGCAATTAGTATGCAATATTTTCCTTACTTGCCAATAGTCATGGCTCTTTGAAGAGTTGTACCATTTCTCAAAGGTTGCAACTCATCATCAAACAACACAACTGTATCAAAGATGAGAAATAAGATACATTAACTCGATACACTTCGGATTATATAGGAAGTCCATTACATTAAGCTAGCATGGGCTAACAACAGTAAGATACCAAGTGATAATGGCAGTAATGGCAAGCTACCAAGTAATCATGGTAATCGCCACTTCCAGTTTTTCTTTGCTATATCTTTCGTTTAATCAATGCCACATCTTATCGTTTGGAACCACCCTGAGAACTAGTCGTACATGTATTTACAGTGTAGGGAATAAAGCATGGCAGCTGATCCACTTTATGCTGATGGGTGCTTTCATCAATCACTGTTAGTTGAAAAGCTGAACTGTTGAACAACCAAGAACGTGTCTACCTTAATGCAAACGGCAGAGGTACCACGGATTTCCTGTGTTTCTCATTCATATCATCAAACCATTCTTCAGTTAGACCATAATGTGAAAAAAGGGACAGGCTTGAGATTTGGAGTTAAGGAGGGGCAGTTTTGCTGCTCGTTGCGGCTGGAGTCTGACTAACCACTGTTTTTTTTTTTTTTTTTGGTGTGGCGTGCTTGATAAGAAAAAAATTATTGATAATTTTTGTTATTGAACTAATTTTTTTGGGTTTGTAAATTTTGTTTTAGATTTAATCTATTAATTTTTTTATGGCCTTTAAAAAGTGGAAAATACTAAAGTTAATTTTTTTTTTTTTTTTTTACAAAATTCTAATGTAGTAAGTGATTATTGGTAAGTAAAAAATGATGTAAGTGTGTGAACTAATAAGAATTTTCTACCTCAACAGTTTGTAAAAATGTTATAGAAAAGTTTGTGACTATAACATTACTCCTAAAAGAATCGATGACATTGTTAAGGGGGGCAAAGTATAATTTTATTGAACAAAATTACTAAAATTAGTACCTATTAATATACTAATATTTAAAAAAAAAAAATTTTGGGAGGCATTGGCCCCCAAGTCCATATCTAGCTCCGTCCCTGTGTGCAAACAATTAGAGTTCTACAAAAATATAAGTTGCTAGCATTTTCCTTGAGAACGTGAAATTTTTTTGCTCAAAGAGCAACTAAAATAGAGTCCTGCAGTTTAATAAAATTGACAAAATACTCCAAGACACAATCACTTCTAAACTCAATTTCACAACTTATTGACTTGTGTGATTGTGAATGATCGACTGAAAATGGTGGGTTATAGAAGTCACTAGTGAGCAAAAAATATCAAACATTTACAGTTGCACAAATCAACAAATTGCGAAATTGTATGCGCATGCTTCTAGGTTCATTCTAAGACGGTGCTATATCAATCATTATTTGGAAAGAAAGGCGGTTAGTGAGTACCAGAATGTCTACATGAACCTTCTTGCTAATGAACAAATCATGATACACATGCCAAAAGGTCAAAAAGAAAATAAGAAAAAAGCTATGATGTTGGCATTCGGCTAAACAAAAAAAGTTAATCATCATCCTCATCATGAACAGGTGAGAATGAAATTGCTATTAATTAAGGATACCAAACTAATCAAGCCATTAATCCACTAGGCAAATCTTTCATGAATGGCCATAAACTAAAATTCAATTGATCTCTTTGGACAAACAAAAATGGTTGACTATAATGATCTTTGGGCTTTATATGTAGTGGGATCAAGGCATCAAGCTATAATTTTCAAAGTTTTTTCTTGTCCTTGATTCACTTTTTTGACTTTGCCAAAGTGTTTCCCCATGAGTTAAGGCGCTCATGAATCATGATTTTCAACTTTTTCATTTTTCTTCAAAATGATTTAACATTCTTTGCATGTCCCTCCTAGGCTGAACTGCATCAAAGTCTAAAAAGAGAGAGAAAATCAAAGCCATGCTACATAGCTAGTGAGGACAAAAAAATCAAAGCCTTTCTTTTTTATTACTCATTTCAAATTAATACCAGGATATCATATTCTAATGTGGTTGAGGCACGCGCTTTAGCCTGTTAGTGGGGTGCAATAATTCACTTGCCAAACAGCCTATCTTCTGCGGGACCTACAGAATACAGACTCAGTCGACATAGCACGTCCACAAAAGTTGCTGCAAGCCTGCAACCTTTTGTTAAACATTAAACAATAAATTTAACAGTCTACTCGTATATGTGTCTATTTGAATACAATTTATTGTTGTTGAAAGTTATTAAAAACTGATTGTTATTAAAAATACTGTAACAAAATAATTTTTAAATAGATGAATAGTACTGTGTGTCTCATTTTTTATATTTTTTAATCGTAAACAGTATATAAACAGTGCATGTATTGTTTATACACAGTAATTTTTGTCCCCTAAAAGTCAAAAAATCCGGCTAAAAAAAAAAGAAAAAAAGAAGAAGGCTAAACCGAAAACGCAACGCCAGTTTCAGTACAAAGTAGTGCTATCCAAACCAAGGCATAATATATTTCATAATTTTTTTTCTCACAAAATGTCAAAAATTTGAATATCTAAAGTTTTTTTTTTTTTTTTTGATAAGAGAATATCTAAAGTTAATAATACTTTATGCAAAAAATAAAATAAAAATGTTAATACAACTACACCAAACATAAATGTGGGCTTTGGGTTCGACTTCAACAGTGAGAAGCGTTGGTGGAACACTGTTTTAGTGCTCATCGATACTTTAATAGAATTTTTTTTTTTTTATAGAGGGTTTCAACTTATGACGTTTGTTCTTAATAGTTTTTTATCATCAGACGAAGACACCAATCAGTTTTTGGTGTAACACCGTTTTAGTGCTCATCGATACTTTAATAGAATTTTTTTTTTTTTTTTTTATAGAGAGTTTCAACTTATGAAGTTTGTTCTTAATAGTTCTTTATCATCAGATGAAGACACCAATCAGTTTTTGGTGTAGGCAGAAATTGAACCACAATCTCTTATACAACTATCAGAGACTTTACCAGTTGACCTAACTGTAACCTACCATACTTTAATAGAGTTGGAATAGCTAGAATGCTATTATGATAGTTATATTTAGTTTACTTCTACTACCTTTTCTCACTGAGGAATGAAAAGAAAAAAAAATACTATAGTATTTTCTCCAGAAGTCAAGTTTTGCTGCAATCATAAGTATATTCTACCAAAAGTGATTGATTTTAATTTCGAGTACGACAATAAATTGGGAGTAAGACTGTCTTTCATGATCTCTCTCATCTATATCTATATCTATATTATAACTAAAAGTCGCAATTAATTTTGCTACTCTCTTATTGTACCACATCATTCACCTATTTTCAACTTTCTTTATTTTATTTTTAACTTTTCTTCCTCTCATTAATTTTTCAACTTATTGTTACGTTTTCTCCAACTTTTCCATTTTATCTTTTCATCTTCCCACTATTCTCTACCTTAATGTCACTCTTTCTCTATACTTTTATCTTCCTTTATTTTTTGGCTCTTCTCATTATCTTCCTCTTACTATAAATTAGTCATTTTCTATCTCATTCTATGCATATTTTTCTCATACAAAAAATGTTACAAAGTATGGCTTGAATAAATTCTCTCATGAAAAATTGATTATTCTCTCTCTCTCTCTCTCTCTCATTTTTTATTCTTTCTTGCAACTCTATTTTAAGTTGATGAATTTTTGTTTTTTTATTACTCTATTGTGGGTTAATACATTTTGGTGTTGTGTTTTTGAATCCCCCACCATAATTACAAAATAATTATATATTTTCATATATCGCATGGGTCTACGATTAGTGTATTGTTTGAAAAATGCTAGAGATTCAAATTTTTTTACAAAAACTTTTACAAATTGCTGATGTGGTGAGTGAGTATTGGTAAAAAAAAGTGATGCTATTGGTGAGTCCAGATAAGAACCAGTAAGAAGTTGGCCATTATAATAATTTGTAAAAATATTATAAAATAGTTTACGACTTCAGCATTACTCATATTATTTTGTACCAGTTAAGACTACCATATTAATGCTCGATAATTTTGGCAAATATGAAGGGTATATTGGTCGTTTCAAGTGAACAAAATAGAACCAGATGATGAGCCTCGTGATTGGGGGACAGTTGGTTGCAAATCAGGGGGGTCACGGGGAGATGGTCCGGGGTCCATTTTGTTTCTCTTGTTTGGTCTTTTTTTCATCCATGACTTAATGCAGCTTGACCCAAAAAAAAAAAAAAAATTATTATTTTTGGTAGTATATAGTAATAGATAAATATGATAAATTATAGTAGTTTATTGGGTCCATTGGATAGATAATTCTTGACCCCTTCATATACAATGTATTTTTCATTTGGATCCGAGCTATCTCGAGCCAATTCCTAACATCTATATACTATACATACTTGGTGTAATTTTAAGGTTTTTCTGACAGTTAGACCCACTTTTATAAATTTAATTTTCTTCTCTTTATTTTCTCTGAAAATAGTTAGAACGCATCTTATCAAAAAAAAAAAATAATAATAATAAAATTAGCAAGCAAAAAGGGAACGTATCTATAAATTACAAAGTAGTTTGTCTTAATATGAAAAAGCCAACTTTTTTGATAATGAGATGTAATTTATAGGGGACTAATATTAAATCAATAGTCAAAAAATTAGGCATGCTAAATCAGTAGTCAAAATATTACAGTCAAGTTGAGTTTAGCATTAGGTTGCTTAAACTTGGTTTGTTTGTTTTACATTATCTCGAACAAGCACTTAAAACGAATTTGATTGAAAGTTGACCTCATGTAAGCTCGGTTTCTTTGAAAGTTAGTGTCAAGGAGAGCCAAGTAGCATGTTCATCAATCCTAGTTTGTTGTCTTTCGGGTTAAGTTATATTAGGTTATTTAAAGTTTTAAACAACCATTCCTAAAAAAAAAGTGATTTAAACAACCCTTTCAAGACAATATCAAGCAGTTGCCAGTTGGGTTTGATTTATAAGCCTCAACACCAATTAAATTTGACAACATTAGTAAATATATCTAACAAAAAGCAAGGAAAAAGATATTGAAGTTAAATTCTTTGAAAGAACTCAACTACACATCTACACCATTGAGTTCCAAAACTTTTGACATCAATTATTGGTATAAAAAATGAAATAAAAGAAACTGCATTAATATTTATATAAGCAAATGAAAGGGATGATATGATAACAAATAACAGAAACACTTAAGGGCCCATTTGGTAATGTTATTTTAGTAACGTTGTTTAAATGTTGTGGAAATACGTGTTGTATTATTTAAACAACAAAAACTGTTGTTTAAATACCCTTCCCAAATACCCCCTTAATTGCCAATGATTTTTACCCTTTTAACTAGGAGAGAACACGGTTCAGTGCAGCCAGTTTTGGGGTGATTTTTTAGTTGCATTGCTAAAATTGATGTTCTTAGAATTGGAATTGTTATCGCGTTGCTGATGTTGGCTTTCTAGCAACGTTGGAGGCTTTTTTTTTTTTTTTTGTTAGTACAGTCAATCAAATATTGAAACCCATAACC
The DNA here is from genome assembly GCA_032727855.1 of Quercus ilex subsp. ballota. NCBI lineage: Eukaryota > Viridiplantae > Streptophyta > Magnoliopsida > Fagales > Fagaceae > Quercus > Quercus ilex. The sequence continues at coordinate 22,587,251 of CM064910.1, forward strand.
TAGTTTTGAAACCCACAACTAGAACCTAAAGAGAGCAAATCTATAGCAATCAGAGCAAATAAGGATGAGAGAGAGACAGAGAGAAGTTTAAACAGGTTTGTGGTGTGAGTAGATATGGGTTGTGGGTTGAGAGAGAAGTGTGTATGTGTATGAAAAAACCTGAGTTAATGGTGGTCTATGGTGTGGTGTAGTTGTCAGAATTTTGAAATGGCAACTAGCCACTGTATTGGCTGAAGTTAAAAATCTAAGCCACCCTAGTCACTATCGGAATCTCTCTGTAGTGGCTAGATTGGTGCAAAATCAACTAAGTGCGTTGATGTCGAATTAGTTGTGAGCACACTTACTTTTGGCCAAATGGTGTAGCATTTGGGTTTTGAGCATGAACAAGCCATTTTTGATTTGATCAAATTGGGTTTCAAAGCTTTGAATTGATACCATCCGAAATGGATCAAACTCACATCCTTCTTGAGCTATTGATTGGAATCATTTTGTTTTTATCAAGTCTACTTGTTGATGATAACAATGACCACAATAAGGGCAACAACTAACTAAACAACATTGAGAGAGAGAGAGAGAGAGAGAGAGAGAGAGAACTAGGCACCACAAGGCATTTCTCATGATCACAATTTGGTGTCCAATGGTGGTAGTAGCAGAGGATGAGACTTATTAGATTTGACTTTCAACAATGAGACATAATTGGTTAATCGAATTCGACAGTTGAGTTTTATCTTAACCTAAACCTAGCTTAACTAGTTAACGATGTGAAATTCAATACTAACTTAAGTCCTAATTGAAACTGACCAAAATGAATCCATTAATTCCAATTGGATGGGCGGATCAGATTAGGTTTTTTTTTTTTTGGAGATTAGTTGATTGTTTTTTTTTTAATGAACAGTTGATTGTTTAGACAACCTTTAATTACCTAAAATATAAAAATATGAAAAGAAGGGGGAAAATAAAGTGTCATTCAAAGTTCAAACAACACAACCGAAAAAGAGGAAAAGAGAAAGGCACATATCTAAATACTAAGAATATAAATAAGAAGGAAGGAAAAAAAAAAAAAAAAAAAGAGAAGAGAGGAAATTATGTAAAACCCCACTAAAAAGCTGACAATTGTACTGGTAGAGACCGCATTGCACTAATTTCTCTCTTTTCTGCAGACTTTAACTACTATCCATGTAGGCATGTACAAGAAGATGCACCAGTTCTTGACTCTAGATTCTTCAAGTATTCCCTATTATCCAACAATCTCATTTTCACTCCTTTTCACAACACATAAACTGAAAAGCATATATAACCCACTCCTCTCTCTTCTGCACAACATCACACCTCATTCCCATTTTGAGTCTTTGTCCCATCACTCTCTCTTTCTTTCTGTCTCTTTTCTTTTGCTAAAATATAAATATATGTTAAACTTATACATTGTGTCTACCAAAAGAAAAAGAAAAAACCTTTATACATTGTAGTTTTATAATATATATATATATATATATATAAAATATATTTTATTATTATCATTAAAAAAAGCAATGTAATCTCTCTCTTTAAGTTTGTCAGTTTGTGTGTAGAAAGGGAATGGCGAAAGAGGCAGTGCGACTTCCTCCACTGTTGTTTCTTGAACTAGTACCTGTCTTGCAACTCTGTCGTCTTCTTCTTCTTCAACTTGCTCTGCTTCTTCCAATGTGGAGCCTCGAACTTTGCTGCTTCTCCTTCTTTTTCTCTTTGTCTCTTCCACTCTCATTGTGATCTCTCCTCTCTGATTCACTTTTATCTCACATTCCCTTTCAAGGTGCATTTCCCCATTTCTGGGTTTTACTCACAGATTCACTCACCCTTTTCTTGTATACATGTATGTATGTATTTATGTATGCGTGTGTGTGTGTATGTGTGTGTGCGCGTGCGTGTGATGCATTCTGTGGTCTGAGATTGCTTCTCTGTCTAGATATTTTACCTTTTTCATGATGTAGACAGTGTTTGGTTTCTGAGAAAATGTAAACTATCTAGTTTTTTTTTTGGAATAAATATTTGAGACCCTTTGGCTTACCGGGTTGGTTTTCACACAAAAATTCAAACTTTATTGAGTATTTATTCGTTTCACTATTTTGTCAAATGATATATTTGACCAATGTGGTTTCATAGCGAGCTTTACAAGTTAAATCTTTTGCTTTGTATTTTTAAAAAAAAAAGAAATAACTGATTTTGGCTTTGAAGGGTCTCTTTAATTTCTTACATTATCTCTTTAAAGTGAGAAGTATCTTATTTGTTACAATGCGGCTATTTGTTTCACAAGAAAAAAGGAAAAAAAGAAGAAAGAATTTTACTTTATAAGCATATGGGATTATTGAGTAACTTGGCAGATTAGTGTAGCTTTCCTTTGTTTTTACTTTGCTGCATTCTTTTCACTTTCAAACTTCAGTACATTCTAAGAATCATCTTTTGAAGCATGATCCATGGTGTTGTGAATATGTAGTGGGAATTTTGAAGTGTTTTGGCATATGCCCAGAAGAAGAGGAATATAGAGGCTATCACTCACATGGAGCAATACGAGATTCTGGAGCAAATTGGTAAAGGAGCTTTTGGTGCTGCTCTTCTTGTGAGGCATAAGCATGAGAAGAAGAAGTGAGAATGAAAAATCACACTCTTGGTTTTTTTTTTTTTGTCTGTGTTTACTTAAGAGCCGTGTGATTGAGAATTTATTGATGTATAGTATAATGGTTATTTCTGATTGTGCTTTGAGTTCTAATTTGGCTTCTTTTCTTTTTTGTGTTGATATATTAAGGTATGTGTTGAAAAAGATTCGTCTTGCCCGCCAGACTGATAGGTCTCGTAGATCTGCACACCAGGAGGTTGGTTCTCCATTCTTGTTGGCATGATTAAATTTTCCATATATGTTATGTCTCTTTTATATGCTTATGCCACATTAGTCCTGAATATTTTTGTTTGAGGTTCTTGAGGACTAACATTATAACATACCAAGGGACTTCATGAAAACAAAAATTAGGAAAAGAAAGAAAAGGAAAAGTTCTGTGCTTTGTATATCTTGTGAGAAATGGTGAACATAGTTGACCAAGTTTTTAAAATATGTTAACAGCTGCTGCACATGAGGCAGTAGATGAATTTAAGATTTTTTAGACCTTGAAATGGATGATACATTTGTGCATTACATACTAAAAAAACATGATGGATAGTATGGACTATGGAGTGGGTTTTGGACTTAGTTTACGGGCCTCCTCCTGCCTTCTTTTCTTTTCAAATTACTTAGGAAAACACATATGCTGGACTGGATTGTAGTAGAAAATATGGTAGCTAATTGGGCTACATTTGAACCTTTTTTGTTGAATTATATTGGATTTATGTGACTTTCTGGATTTGACCCTTTTCTTGGTTTTCTGTAGATGGAGCTTATTTCTAAACTACGAAATCCCTTTATCGTGGAGTACAAGGATTCCTGGGTAGAGAAGGTATGTTGTTCCTGTAATTATAGATTGCCTATTTACTTATCCAATATATATATATATATATCTTTCGTATTTGTGTTTGTTCTGAATTGGTATACTATTTCCATTTTCTGCTGCCTGATTGGTTTGATGGAGCTTTTGTTTTTCTTCTTCCCCTAAAGCTGAAATGTGTCCAGATTCTCTGCTGTTGGTGCTTGTTAAAATGTTTCTTTTGAAAATTTTAAATTTATATAGAATGTACCAAACTATATGAAATTGCAAAATATGTCTTAATTCTTAGGTTTTAGATAGCTCTCTTGCTGAGCTTCTTGGATGGCCTTGTCTACAGCTTTGATGCATGGTGTCAAGTCAGTGGTGAACACCTTTGATCCCACATGGAGTGCTCTATTGTTGCACAATTGGTTCTCTAGAATATCTGACCTCATTTAAAATTTATTATTATTATTATTACTTTTGTTTAAATTTGTGTCTTTCTCCCAATTTGTGTGTTTTTGCTAATCAAATATAGCAACCTCACTAACTTGCTATAGCCTAACATTGGTTCATATTGATGCCTTTACCCTCAGGGTTGCTATGTCTGCATTGTTATTGGTTATTGTGAAGGAGGTGACATGTGAGTTTTCTTTCTTGTTGAAGTAGGATTTGAGAAATGGAAGATTTTTCTTTGTCTTAAGGAATTGTATAACTTCAGATCACCCATACTACTTTTTTCTGTATGGTACAGGGCAGAAGCTATAAAGAAAGCTAATGGTCTTCTTTTCTCTGAAGAGGTTTTTATTTATTTTGTTTTTGTTTTCTTTATCCTTTTGCTGCAAAAGTTGATTTTGATTTTACATTCCTTGCACAGTATTCAACTATCATGTGCTTAAGTAGTTTATCATTCTCAGAGTCTTTGCATCTGATTATTAAAGATACTTTTATCAGAAGCTCTGTAAGTGGCTTGTTCAACTTCTGATGGCACTCGATTACTTGCACATGAATCATATTCTTCATCGTGATGTCAAGGTTAGTGGTGTTTCTTTCTCCATCCATATACTCTGATGCTAATTTATACTGATACTCTTCCACGATTCCTCCAGTGTTCAAATATATTCTTGACAAAAGATCAAGACATACGTCTTGGTAAGTGATTCTATAATTTCTATAGTTCTCTCAAAGGTGATCATAGTTTTGCTAACAATAGATCAATGATGGAGCAGGTGATTTTGGACTTGCCAAAATGTTGACCTCAGATGATCTTGCTTCTTCTGTAAGTAATGCAATATCTTTATATTGGTCAACTTATGAATGATTTATTATATTTATCATTGATGATAATTCTCATCTTGTAAATCAGGTTGTGGGAACTCCAAGCTATATGTGTCCTGAGCTTCTTGCTGATATACCTTATGGTTCAAAGTCAGATATTTGGTCTTTGGGTAAGCATTTTGTGTGAGTGTGTGAAAGTTATTTGGCATTGATTAATTTTATAGTTGTTTTGCTGAAAGTGTTTATGTATTGTGAAATTCTGTTATCCAGGATGCTGTATGTATGAAATGACTGCTCATAGGCCTGCATTTAAAGCATTTGTAAGTTTTTGGACCTTATCCATTTCATTTTAAGGCATACATAGAGGTAGATTGCGTTTAGCAATAAAAAAAAGGTAGATTGCTGCATTTCCTTCTCTCTGAGTTTCAAGGAAATACTTGTACTAGGAGGATCATGCAGAATGTGTGGGCATCAATCATCATGTTTTGTTATTTTATTTGCTAAAAATAGTGTACATGTGTAAGTGTAAGTAGGTCACTCTGATACTTCAAAATTTCATCAGCATAGACGTGAATGGTCAGATCCTAAGAATCTAATTTTGTTAAGCCTAATACATAAAACAGCCATATTTAAGATATTGAGCATGAATGTAGAAACTCATGTGATTGGATTTGAAAAATAAAATCCTTCTCCAAGGTTCAGTTCTTCATGTGGTTATGTTGCATATAATAGTGTTCTGGAAACTTTTGTGAACTGAGGTCCAAAGACTGAAGTTTCAACTGTTTTGCCCCGTGTCTTCAAGCCTCCTTGGATTCACTCCTTAGGGAATGCCAAGTGACCAATTCTTTCTGGAATTGGCTAGGCATCCCTAGCCATTTCATCCACTCTTTTTTCCTTTCATGGAACATTGGTTAAAGAACGTCTGCTGCTCTAGTATTACGTACTGCATGCAGTCTATCCTTTGGCAAATTGTCTTTCCTTTGGGCGTCTGGTCTCCCAGGTTGTTTAGAAATAAATTGGACTTTGAGGATCCTTTATCCAAGTTTGACCCTGTTGAGATCTAGTTTTTTCCTTGGAGAAGGAAACCCAAAGCTGTTTAACCTCCCCTTTCTCTGACCATAAAATGGCACAAGCTAAATTCTGACAGATCCTTGATGGATAATTCAGGGTTTTTTTTTGGGGGGGTGGGGGGGTGGCTCACTTGAGAGTTCCTCAGATCTCGGATGAAAGGGTACCCTTGGTCCATTGGAATTATGAGGAGTGCCAAAGCTGGGCTGTGGGCATTGCGGGGTTGCGATTACTCATTTAGATGTTGAGCTTGATGCTTTTACAGTGGTTCAATTATTGAGCTCTTTAAAATTTCATAATTTCTTTCTTAGGTCCATCGTGAATGAGTGGAGGTGGTTTCTGATGTGGATCAAACACCATTGAGTTTAGCATATTTACAAGGAAACCAATATTTGCGCTGATGCTCTAGTAAAAATGGGATGCGCTCAACAATTGGATTTGTAGTTTGTCTGCCTGCTGATTATACTATTCCCCATTTGTATTTTAATTTTTCAGACAGGACTTGAACTGTTTTCTCCGGATCCTTAATGCATTCAGTGGTTACCCAAAAAAAGAAAAAAGAAGAGGAATATGAAAGTAATAAACACATGCAATGCATGCAAGCTCATTCTCTCTAGATATTTCAAATATAGAGTTTTTTATATAGATTTGTTATGAAATTAGTTTGAGATATTTAGGATGTTGTTTGTAAGTAAACTTTGGCAGACCTTATACCCAAAAAAAAAAAAAAAAATCTTTAAATTCATTTCTGTAATGCATTGTCATGTTGCTCCCTGCCTCTGTGTGTGTGAGTTTATATGGTCTGGATTTGGTCTCCCAAGTTTATGAAGATTCCATTTATTCAATAAAAACCTATAAAGGTTCCACTGTACCTTTCTTTTATCAGATAACGTTTTCACCATGGTTAACACTGCAAGGCTTCCTTGCAACATCTATGCTTTTACGCTTTCTCCTGCATGCATAGCAATTGTTGTTTTTCATTATTTTAAAGTTTACTTTCTTTTTATTGGGCAGGACATGCAAGCACTGATCAACAAAATAAATAAGTCTATAGTTTCTCCACTTCCAACAAAATATTCTGGTGCATTGTAAGTCTTATGCTTTTCTTTGTATAAATTTTTTGGCTGTTCATGCCAGTCCTCATCTTACCTTTCTGCTTGGTTTATTACAAAGTCTACTACCTAAAGACATCCAAGATATGCATTTGGCAATAAGCTAGATTGTGATTACCAATAATTTCCTAAGGTTCACTTGTAAAGTTAAAAATAAATTTTTATTTGTATATGTATCTTAGCTTTTAGTTGGTGAGTGCTGTTCTAACCATATTGCTTATTTCTGTTTTCAGTCGAGGTCTTGTTAAAAGCATGCTGCGGAAAAACCCAGAACTTAGACCAAGTGTATGTATAATTATTCTTTGATCTACATCTTATACAAATATGTGAAATATATCTATATTAATATAGGATAACTGGCCCACATGGCCAATGATTTACAAAGTATACAAAAGATTTAGTCATTTTATACTTCATTTTCTTAGTCATTAATGCTATATTTAGCATGTGCACTAAAATCTGCCACATGTTGGTTGAGGGATGCCACTTAAATTGCCTTTATGCTGAACTAACGAAAAACCTTGAAGGTTTTTGGGGACGATTCAAGTAAATTTTCATTAAATGCTAGCCCATATAGCCGTTGCCCCATCGCCCTATATCTCCTTGGTGGCGGCATGTCACCGTGTTAAATATTTATAGCCGTAGTGGAAATATTAAATGTGATGCCCTAGATGGTGAATGCAAGCCGTGTTGGTAGAGAGATGGTCTTTTGATGCTAGAGGTGTTGTAGGCAGTGGCAGTGTTGCTCTAATTGGTGGGCTGCATGATAGTAATAATCTTGGCATGTGGGATGTCATGACTATGTGTATCAAAATTAAAGTTAGCTGGAAAATCATTGTGTTTCATATCTAATATAAAACAAGTTATATCATAAAAATTGGGTCTCACATCCTGTATTGTGTTAATGCTTTGTTTGTTTCGGTGGAAAAAAAGTCCATAGAGTGGAGTTGTGGAAAACGTTTTTGCTTTTACGTAACATATTCAATAGACTTACACAAATACACTTCACACCACAAACAACTCATTACTAACTTATCTCTCTTCATCCCCTTTCTCTCTACATAGATTGATTGTTGACTTTTTCCAAATGACTTCCTTTCTCCAACCAGTCGTTTTCCCACATAATTTTTCATGTAGATTCTAAATGTGGGTTTTTTTTTTTTTTTTCATTAAGCATCCCCAATGGCGTAAAAAATAGGAAATGTTTTCCCATTTGGATCTACTTTTGTGAAGTAAAGTTTTTGTTCAGCAATTGTTTGGAATTACAAAGCATATTAATGATTTTTCTGTGCAAACCAACCAACAAAAAATGTTGTATGGCCATTTCAAGATTGCAATCAAACACAGGAAAACAAGTCACTTTTCATAAAGTGTTTCTCAGAAATTTTTTTTCGTTGGAACAAACGAAGCATTTATTTTACATTCTCTGGATACTTTCTCTTTTGTTATAGTTCATGTTTGAGTTCCCATATCTCCTTACTCCTTAGTGATCATATCTTACTGAAGTATGTTGAAAATTTGAATCATAATGGATTAGGTGATCAAATCTTAAAAAAAAAAAATTGCAATTAGAAACTGATATTAGTATAATATGAAATTAGCTGTAAAAAAATTAATATAAAATATGAAATTATACCATCAACTTTATTTTTTTCTTCTCTAATTAATTATACAATATTACTGAAAGCTAATATTAATAGAATTTCATTTTCAATACACAACTATAATTCATTAAAATTCTAAATCCTATAATTAGTTTAGATTTACTTTTTACTTGAAATGTATTTAATATATAATATATTGTGTCAAACCTTATTCAAACTCAAAATGAACTCATATTATATTGGGTTGAAATAAACAACCTCTTGGCATCAAAAGATGAATGAAAATTTTAATTTATTAATATTTTACTGAGAGGTTATAATCTATTTATTCATTTTCAAATTAATTAATGTTTAATAGACTGGCGCAGCAATCACCCTTTTGCCGGTGACCAATTTTGTTATTTAGATCACCCTCATACCTGCACATTCCCTCTCACTTCTTTACTAAAAATGTCATTGCTTAGCTGTTTGTTGAAGCGTTTTTTTAGTCCCACTTTGCAGCAAGAAAATAAAATAAGTTGAAAAAATAAAAAAGGAAAGTCACTTTTCCTGCTAGTTCGAAGTATTTCAAAAAGAATATCCAAATGTGTCATGACTTTTGCCATTGAAGTATCTTTAGAAAGGATATATAAATGAGCCTAGAAATCTTCCATTCAGTTTTATGATGGCAAGACTCTTGTGATCGCAATATGACCAACACTTGTTGAGAAATTTTGGAAGTATGCTGTTTCTTGAATTTATTCATATATACTGTGTTTAGAGGCACTGAGGATTTTCCTCTCATATGAAGTGTATTTATTATGGCAGGCCGCAGCCCTACTTAGGCATTCCCACCTTCAGGCTTATGTTCTTAAGATTCACCTTAAGATCAACAGCCCCCGAAGAGGTAGTTTACCTGCCCAGTGGCCTGAAACCACTTACATGAAGAAAACCAGATTTTCGGAGCCAAAAGATGTTCCTTATTCTACTTACAGGGAAAAGCGCCGTTCATTCAGCAATGATAGGACTTTGAATCCAAGCATATCTGGAGCTGAGCAAGATTCTCTGTGCTCTACTTTAGAAATTCATGATAACCCAAGTTATCTGACTCAAAGATTACAAGAGCTGTCTGTTCAAGGCATCATCGAAGAGATAGCCATTTCTAAGACAGTTGTTGCCAAAGCTTCAGATATTTCTAAATCTTCAAGACGTACTACAGCAAGAGCTGGTGGCTCTCCTAAAAGAAGTGAATCGGTAAGATTTATTAGATGTCTGTGTGTGTGTGTGTGCACATGCATTGGATGATGGTTGCATGTAAGTTTCTCCAACCAACAAGCTCAAACTTGAATAATCACTTTTCAGTGGGTGACTTTTACATTGCATGTTGGAGATTTTCTTTTGCAATATTTACTTGTATTAGAAGTTTGGGTTCTTGAATTTCATTTTTGCAGTTTCCTGTTTCATCCACTCCAAGAACTATCACAACAGCTCGAAGAGCATCTTTGCCATTGTCAACAAGAGGTGCAAGTCAACAGTCTCCTTGCAGGCCCAATATTGGTATTTTTCACTGTTTAAAATCTCCAGATGTTTCTGTCAATTCCCCTCGTATTGACAGGATGGTGGAATTCCCTTTAGCCTCTTACGAAGACCCATTCTATCCTGTCCGTAAAACTTCAACAACCTCAGTACAAGGCTCCTCTGGGTCCCCGCAGTACAATGATCGTTCCATCACCAAGGACAAATGTACTATAGAGACAGATAGAGCTTCTGCCAAGCCCAGTTTCCCTGATGCATGGCAGGGAATTCAACGCAGCCTGTTTCAAGCAGATGGAAAGGATGGAAGTGATGAATGCTCTGATCAAAATGCAACTGCTGGGGCATCAAGCCGTACTTCATCAGATTCTCGCCAACGCCGGTTTGACACATCATCATACCAGCAAAGAGCAGAAGCCTTGGAAGGTTTGCTTGAATTTAGTGCAAGGTTGCTGCAACAGGAAAGGTATGATGAGCTTGGGGTGTTGCTGAAGCCATTTGGGCCTGGGAAGGTATCCCCTAGGGAAACTGCTATCTGGTTGACTAAGAGCATCAAGGAGAATAATCTCAAGCAGGAAGATGGTATTAATGAAATGCTGCCACATGTACTATAAATCTAGCTCTAACAATTTATAGAGTCGGCTCTATTTTGTTTGACATATAGAGGCACTAGGAGCTTAGGCAGATGCTGATATCATAGGTTTTTGATAGATTTTCATGCCTCTTCCATGTTCATCAATGTTTCAATTTTAAGACTCTCATTGAGATGGTAATTAGGTATCACCTGTCATGGATTTGTATTGTAGCTTAACAAATTAGATGAGGTAACAGAAGTATTCTGATATGTACAAACGTTTCTTACTGTATTGTTTCAATTCCACCATATCAATGGCTTTGTACTGGCACAATGTCTTAAAGATTCATGAAGATGTATTTTTCTTGCTTGTTTATTATTTTCTTCTTTTCTGTTGTTATGGTCCAAACTTTCTTTCTTGTGGTTGACGAACATTCAGGTACTTTCTATTGCTTCAACTGATCATTTATGACTGGTGTATGGCTAGCTTAGCCAAGACTTTCAGTGGTATGCTGCACAATACTACCAGAGGGTAAGATCTCTGTGCAGAATCAGAGCCAATCTTTATGTTTCTGTTATTAATCTTCTAGGGGGCATGGTTTTACCGATCAGATCCTGTATAGAGTGTAATGTAATTATTCAATATTCAAAACATAGTTTGCTTTTGAGCCAAAATGCAGCCATTTTATTTTATTTTTTGATGATTGAGTTTGGCCCCAACGAAATGTACCCATTTTGTGTGGACTGCAGCTTGAGGGAAAATTCTTACACTGGATAATCCCATCAAAAGAGTATTGGTAGTGGTAATCTTACGAAAAGAGGAATGGTGATGGTGAATAGGTGTATTATGATTAAGAATAGTGAAGAAATTCTGGATCATCTGCTATTGCATATTCTAGTAGCTACAGAGTTGTGGAATTTTATATTTATTGTCTTTGGAATGAAGTGGGTGATGCCTAAAATGGTGAGGATTATTTTAATGTTGCCATGTATGGAGCTAGAGGAATCTCAGGATGTTTGAGGACCAGGAGCTACCTGAAGAGAGATTCACATCAAAGTTTGTGATCTCGATTAAGGAACCTTTGGGTACATGTCCAGTATACTCTACTGGTTCCCTTTGTATGATTTTTTGGTTTATTGAAATTTCTTATTACCTATATTAAAAAAAGGGCTGAGTGCGGTATTTTATGGCGTGCTAACAGCTAGAGAAGTTCAAAGCTTTTATGTGAAGTTTCTGCAGATATTTCTGCCAGTGGTTTGAAGGTGAATATTCATATCAATGATAATCGTATTGTTAGCAAAAAAAGATAATCATATTGCTGTTTACTTCAAGACTGGTTCAACCTAGTGTGATGTACTGGTGGAAGTCTCAAATTAGATTTTTAGGTGTCAGAGATCAGATAGAACTTCAAATTTTCCTTTTATATGAGGCAGCAAACTTGTGGTGCTAATGAACTCGCTCTTTCATAATGTTGGCATAATTTGATTATATATTAATGAAAGCATGAACTTGCATATTCGTGCTCTGGCACCTAATGTCTAGATGCTAGTTACTTGATTTAAGTTGGAGGCAACGCAAAGACAAGAGAATGCTAAAAGAATAAACGAATGTAAGATAATAAGTTACTAACAAGGAGGGAAATGATGGCAGTGTCTGTGGCTGAAGAGATATATATGATATTGTTACACAATCTCTGATGACAAGTGATTTGGTTTTGACAAACCAAATGCCTCTATAGTTTCTTTTTGCAAGAAAGAGATCCATTTCAATCAATATTTGTTTCTTGAAATTCACTTGAGCCTGTACATATACTTGTAGCTTTTTAGGTTCTTCATTGTATGACAGGAACACGATCAAATGCGAGCAGTCAAGAAAAAAAAATGAATGAAAATTAGTACAAGGATTAAATTCCATGCTCCTTTGTAGTTTTCTTATGACAGGCATAATCCAATGTCTCCTCCTTTCATTTGTATTGCAGCCTAATCATTCTGTAGTTGAAGCTTGAATCATTTGTCTACCTATGATGATCAATGGCTAGCACAGAGTCATATGGGGCTGCATTCATTAATGAAAGAAATTAGACAAAATGAAAAAAAGGAAACAAGTTGAAGTCAATAGAATTTAGCGAAGCCCTAGATGATTTCTTACATCATATGCATCAAGATATCGGTAATGGTTGGAATGACTGCTCGTTGAATCAAACTTGCTGTTTGATGATCTCATTGACTGGTAGAGCTTGATAAACCAGGGGTCATGGCCATTGTGTTTCAAGTGTGAAGATGAGTGTTGAAATTGATAATTTACTGGGACACTCATTCCATCTATTAACTCCATTTGCTTACTTTTCTGCCTCGTTCTCCCATTTGGGCGTTGCTTTGGTTCACTCTGTGACCTGGCTTTAGCCCTTGAAGATTCTGTGTTGGCCATGTAACTTGGTAAGAATGGATAGTCATGTGACACATGTTCTATAAAATCAGCTTGTTGAAAAGTGAAAGAGGCTTGTGTTGGGTCCCCATATGGATCTTCTCGCTTTGAGATTGAATGATGTCCAGAATAATATGTTGTTAAACCCTGTTATATCCTCTCACTTTGTGAAAGATTCAGATAGCCACTTTTGCTCTTTGAAACTCCCCGAATTTCATTGAGATTCTTATCGATTTTTTCCTACACAAAGAAGGCCATATGAGAAACAGTGATTGAAAATTTCAGATCATAGCCTTCTGTTACAGGGCAGCAGGTAATGAGCTTCCCTGGAGCTTAGTACTTGTTTAGTTTGCTTAGAAGAAAATGAAATTGGGACCTAGAAGGATTTTTTTCTCTTTAATTCCAAACAAATAAACTCTTGTATGCAAAGCCATAGTACTGAAAATTTCATTTTTTGTTTGGTTGTGTTTTCTTATCCTTAGTCTTGCCAGAAAACCAGAAGGAATAGTAGAAATTATTCTTTTTTTAAACCATTCCTCTTTGATTTATGAAGTAACATGTCATGGGAAAATGCAATAACTGCACACAAAATAAGACTTACTTTATGCATTCTTCTGGATCCATTGTCCTGAGTGAAATTCCTGTGAATGGGCGGTTGCCTTTTGACAGCAGGATGTGCTTCCTCTGCCATCTGGATTCTCAGAACTCGAGCTCTAACTTGAATAGCCATCATTGCATGCATGCGCCGCATAATAGCACTTGTTTGTTTCCTTACAAGATGACCCTTAACTAGTGCCTGTAACTTGACTAGTCCCTTTAAGGCTTGCAGTGCTCTCCTTGCCTGAAACAGCATAGGCAGATCATGAAAACGAACATAGTGATTCCCATTTTTATATTCAATTATTTCTTTCAGCATGGACGGTATAAATTTTATTTATGATGTCAAGCCAACATTAGGATTAACTTGAGCTGGCAATGTTGTTAGAATTGAAAATATGAAGATTATGGGTGGAAGCTCATACCAAATAAGAACGAAAGACGGCTTGAATCTTTGTGGCAGCTGCATTCTCAGCATCTTTAACTGCCATTGCCATGGCCCAATTCTGCTGTACCACAGATTCTGCATTGGCATGATTTTGCCAACCCTCATCTTCTGCCATGGCCTGCATTGGAAGTTTGGTGGTGTCAATTGAGTCAAGTGATTTAGAAACTTTATGGTTGTTAGCTGCTACTTTTCCCAAACTCCATCTTCTCTTCACTCTAGGTGTTCCTGGTTGACTCCTTGATTTGGTAGCCATGCACTCAGCAGAAAAAGAAAGATCATTCTTCTTGCATTTCTCCAATTTGTTAGTGTCAATAGAGTCAAGTGATATAGAAAATTTTTGGGATGCCTCTTTGTTAGCTGCTTTTCCCAAAGGCCATCTTTGCTTCACTTCAGAGGTCCCTGGTTGGCTCCTTGATTTGGTATTCAAACACTCAATAGGAAAAGAAGTTTCATCATTGTATTTCTCCACCCTTTTGCCCACCAAAATGTTTCTAATCCATCTACCTGCTTTTCCCATCTGTGTGATTAGGTCTAAAGTCCCCAGCTGCTAAAGAATAAGGGAGCAATAAACACACATAGATGTATATAGTACTTTGCTAATCTCCTCGTTACATAATTTGCAAGCTTGTTGACTTAGATGGTCATACTATATTATAGAAGCCTGTTTAACACGACTCTTTCTCTAATGGATTCGTTTGTTATGTTATTCTTTATAGGTTGTGGCCTGCCAAACCTTTTCATGATTAAGCCATTTGCTACTCTCAAGAAGACTCATGTAAAAGATACTTTTCTCTACATGGAGCTTTGTCAACTGCTCAAATATAAATATGTTGAGGTCTCAATCATGCCTAGGGCCGTATATCCTTTAATTGCAAGTTTTGGAATGATTAGTGGACTTTCTCAATATTTGTCTGTTCTCAAGGTCTACATCTTTATCTTGAAATTATTAATTATCACATAAGTTGCTGAAGTTCTGTTCCTTTTGAAGGCCTTATATGGGCACCACACCAAGAATTGTAAATATTTTTGAGTGCAGTTGAAGTTATTAATTAATCATCACATAACTGTTGAGTTCTTGTTTCCTTATGAGACTTTACCCGACTGCCAAGAGGCATCTATCCTGCAAGGGATTCGAACCCTATCGTGAAATGGAGAGGATCCAAATTCGTACACATGATGCCATCACAATGAAAAATGTCTATAAATCAAGCTATTGAAACAAATTTGGCATATGAATCAAGATTAAAATTAAAGGACTCTTATCAACTTATGGGTAAGCAAGTTGGTGGATATGATATCCTTGGTTTTACCAAGAAAGATTACAAGAATTATTTAAGAAAGATTCGAGTTGCTAGCTTGAAAAGATATTTTAATCATCAATTAAAGGAAAATCCTTCATATTTTTATGCTGTTCAGTTGGATAGTGAGGGGTTGAATATAAGGATGATCATTGACTGGATTTGGTGATATAATAGCATTTGATACAACAAATAACACAGACAGAAGGCCACTTGGTGCATTTTTGGGATTCAATCACTTTAGAGAAATTTTTATATTTGGATGAGGAGTGTTTATACAATGAAAAAAAGTGATGAAATAGTGAGATATACGATGACTTTACTTCAAATTGTCCTAGTGCATTTATTCAAGTTATCAGTGTCACCCACGTTATGGTGAGAATAAACTTTATGGATTTCAACTTAACAATATCATATCAATTACTAAGTCTTGTAATTATAACTTGAGGTGGGATCTAATCATTCAACACACACGTGTATACGTTAACATAAAATATTCCAAGTAACCCTAGGAATTGGCATGGAATAATAGTTTTATTATGGTTATGATACCAACTGGAACTAGAAAGACAAAGACTACTAGACAGCATATTAGCAACCAAAAAAAAAAGAAAAGACTACTAGACAGCACTTTCTACAATTTGAGGAACTGGTCAAATTTCTATTCTTGTCACACCTTTTGACTTCAACAAGTAAAGCTGCCTATAATCTATTAAAAAAAATAAGCTACAAATTGCTCGGCCTTGGTGCGAGGCTTGCCGCATCATGCATGGTATAGGCCAATTTGGTACATTTTTCAAGAAAACAGGGAATTTAGACAGAAGTGAGAGAATTCATAGGGCCACGCGCTACTCATGTGCTCAAAGGGAGACTTCCTAGGTTGGATAGAATATCTAATGGTCATGGCCTCATGGGTAAAATTTATTAAATATTATATTTTAAGTTGTACTAATGTAAACGTTAGTAAACTATCTTATAAAACTTTTTATTAAAAATAAAAAAGTGATTAACTTTTTTGACAGTTTTTTAACTTGACTCTTATTATTAAGAAAAATGTTAACCAATGTTCTAAGGACATTAATTTAGAAGCTATTTCTAGAAAACATTTTATTAGGAGAATGATAAAATAATAAATGTTATTGATAGTTTTTTAAATTTTCCATAAAAGTTGTATTAAAGCTTTCCTATTATAGTTTATTAACAATTGCTCTAAGGTTTCGTTTGGGAGTTCATAAGAGAATGAAATAGAATGGAATGTATTTAAGTAAGGGAAATAAATAGGAAAGAATGAAATATGATAGAATTAAGTAACCTTGATTAGATGTTTTAAAATAAAGGAATAGAAATAAATGAAAATGAATGGAATGTAAGTAATTTTGTTTGGAAGTAACATAGAGGGAATGAAATGAAATTATTTTATAACAATATTACTATTAGACCCTTATTTTAAAATAAATGGTTGAATATATAGGGGTATTTTGAAAGTTTTAGTAAAAAATTCATCAAATCCAATTTCATTCCCTTCCATTCTTCCTAATTTTGGGAGGAATGAAAATTTGAAATTTTAAGCAAGGACAAAGTTTAGTTACAAAATTAGTTGTAACCTTAGATTACAACCTTAATATTTTTTTATAGGAGGTGAATTTTGACAAATCCACCATTGGATGACATATTCTTCTTATATTCTTCATACTTGCAAAATTTCTAGAAAATTAAAAATTAATGGCTATGTCATCAATAAATTATTTAAATTGCAAGTTTTTGTAGTTTAAAGTTATATATAAAATATGAACTTATAAATCATATAGTAAATAATATCTGATTAACACAAAATTTGATATGTGTATTAATAGCATAAAAAACATGCAATTCAACGGTTAGATTTTCAAAATATATATTAATGTTTATTTTATTGAGTAAGGTTGTAGTTTAATGTTACAACCAATTTTATAACTAAATTTTGTCCTTTAAGGAAATAGAGAAGAATGTGTGTTCCCTCCTACCCATTTTGTCCCCTCCTACCCATTCCATCCCCTCCCACTTAAACTCTAAAACAAGGGAATTGACTTTTCATTCATTTTATTAAAACTCTCAAATAAGAGAAGGGAAAAATATTATAAAATTATTTTTTTCATTCATTTCCATTCCCTCTTCCCAAACGAGGGTTAAGGACATCTATTAACATGACCCTATTTTTAATATTAATTAGTATAAGTGCTTGTGAGGTGTGGGGGATAAGAGCCGTTATTCAAGTCTTCAGGAGGAAACTTCACACATATATACACTTAGATTAGACTAAAGTAAAATTTTTATCTTGTATAAAAAAAAAAAAAATATATATATATATATATAATTAAGTTGACATGGTATTAATTATTTTTTAATTGTGTTTTAAAAATATGATTTCAACACTTAAAATTTGTGCTTTCAAAACAAGAGTTCGACAAAATTTTAAATGAAAATCGTGTTTTGAAATCACAGTTTCAACTTAAAGATCATGTTTTTAAAACATGATTTAAAAAAAAGGAAAAAAAAATAGATTTCAAAAAATTTTCAAATCAATGCCAATTTAAATAATTATTATTAAATAATATTTTTTTGTAAATTTTGCTTGGGTTCATGGGTACATCTTTCCTAGCTTAAGGTCAGGGATAGAAATAGAATTCAAACTCAGGGGCCAAAGTTTTGTGTCTATGGATTTTTAAAATTAGGTTAGAACTTAGAAGTTAGAAGTAGGCATTTGTATTTTTTTTTTCTTTTGAAAAAATTTAAATATTGTAGTTGACTTCCCATAATTTTCAAATTATATTTATTAAAGAGATTTATCATGGTTTTTAAAATCAAATTGGATAAAGAATAAAAAGAGTGAGTTGTCTTATGTTTTTTGGTCCAACTTATGACATCCGCTCCTAATGATATTTGTTTATTATCAGACCAAGACACCAATCAATTTTTGGTGTAAGCGGGGATTGAACCCCAGATCTCTTATACAACCATCAGAGACTTTACCAATTGAGCTAATTGGAACCCACTTCTATACACAATTCTTGATAATGCTATATTCCATCAATAACAAAAGGTCAAAATTTAAACCCATGTCAACTACTCCCTCTGTCCCATTTTTTTTGTCCTCTATTCCATTTTGAGATGTCCCAAAATATTGTCCAGTTTCTAAAAATAAAAGTCATTAATTTACTAATGTTCCTATTATACTCCTATTAATTTATTAATTCAATTTTTTAATAAATTTTTTTAAGGGTAGTTTTGGAAATTTATACATTTTTAAAAGGTAGACAAGACAATAAATGATGTTCCCTTAAAAAGTTTGACTTTTCAAACAGGACAAAAAAATTGGGACGGAGGGAGTACTAAATTTATACAACCACTAAAATAATGGCTAATTAACGATGAAGCATTAATGTTTACAAAAAAAAAAAAAAAAACGGTGAGACATTAACATCTATTGGTGAATAAATAAATTGGGCAAGTTGTTTGAATAAAAAAATAAAAAAATTTCCATCAATTTAACAAGAGCCAGAAATAAACTTTTTTAACATCATTTTAGTAATAGAAAAAAATGCCACAACTTGTGTTAAAAAGAAAAGACAAAAGACAACTTAATAAAACAAAATAATACACTCCACAACAATGAGAGAGAGAGAGACCATGCCTTAGCCGATTTCAATTCATGAGAGAGACCAACCCAAGCTGGTAGAACAATAAATTAAAGGGTGTGTGGAGTGTTCAATGGTAGAGGTGGTGACTGGGTGTTGGTGGAGTGAAGCCGTGGAGGAAGGGATGAGAGTCGAGTGAGATAGAGACCTCTCGACTAAGAGAAAAATTGGGTAAAAATTCAATGAGGTATTGAAATATATTTTATTTATTTATTTTTTGGTGGAAAGGGGTTTTGAAATTTATTTTGCTAGGGATTTGTGATTTGGAATTGTCTTGTTAGTATTTTATTTTTGTTATTAACCGAATTTTTGATTTTTTTAGTTGGTATTTTTGCTTTGTCTAATGGTTTTTCTTGTTATCTGGAATTCTAGATATGTGAATTATTTTTTTGATATGTTGGTTAGTCTAAAGGGTTTATTTTATTATTATTATTTTTTTTAAATAATGTTTTTGGGCACTTAAACAAAAGGGATGCCAGATAATATTTTTGGGTTTTATTGGTCACTATTATTTAAACTTTTTGAGGGGGGAGGAGCAAGAATATATATTTCAGGGGCAAAATTTAAAAAAATTTGTAGAGATATATATATACACTATTTATAATTTTTCAAAAATCTTGGGGGGAGCCCTAAGCTAGGTCCGTCCCTGATTAAGGTTGTCCCAATCTTGCATGATCGAACCACGATACATGCTAGGAAAGAAATGTCAGATTGTGTACCATATGTTTGGATGGAGGGAGAAGATAAGAAAAAATAGGCTACAAATTGCTCTGGCTTGGTACAAGGCTTGCCGCATCATGCATGGCATAGGCCATTTTTGGCACATTTTCCAAGAAAATGAGGAATTTAGTAAGGGATGAGAGAAACTATAGGGCCATGTGCTACTCATGTGGCCAGAAGAAGACTTTCTGGGTTGGATATAATATATTTACGTTGGGCTTCTGGGTAAAATTTATAAAATATTATATATTTAAAATTAATTATTTTAGTTGACACTATTTTAAAGTTATTTGAATATCCAATATTTTTTTAATTGTGTTTTAAAAATAAGATTTCAATACTTAAAAATCGTATTTTCAAATCAAAATTTCATCAAAATTTTAAGTAAAATCATGTTTTAAAAATATAATTTCAACTTAAAAATTATGTTTCCAAAACACGATTTAAAAAAAAGAAATAGAAAAAAGGTTTAGATCTCCAAAAATTTCAAAACAATGCCAATTTAAATAATAATAATTAAAATAATATTATTTTTGTAAATTTTGCACGGGTTCATGGGTACAACTTGCCTAGCTTAAGGTTGTCCCAATCTTGCACGGTCGAACCACGATTAATGCTAGGCAAGAAATGTAAAATTGTATACAATGCATTTGGATGGAGGGAGAGTATAAGGGATTAAAGGAAAAATGATGGGAGAGTTTAATGAATCTTATTTGTAAGATTTTAAAGGAAGGGGAAAGGTTTGGAGTGATTTGAGTTGCACGTATATTAATAAAATTTAAAGTATCAATTTATCTTTATAATGTCAATTTATATCTATTTATTCAAAATTAGCTAATACTAATCATAATTGTCAATTTATACTATCAATCCCCTTTTTCTCTTCTCTCTTTACTTAATTTTTTAAATATGCACAAATGAGAGGCATATATATATATATATATATATATATATTTTTTTTTTTAAATGATACGAACCATATAACTAAGAGAAACCATAAACTTGGCCCGCATAGAAATATGCTAGCTATTGACACACCAACCTAAAGCGGATTTCGGGCCGAGCTCAGTAGAAGACCCCTTGGATCCTCTCAAAGGGTTTCCAACTGCTAGGAATTCTTCAGTCGTGGGCCTAATTAAACCAATCCCCTCACACTAGTAGTTTGGTGAGCCCTTGTCTTGAGTCGCACTCACCTCTCAGCCAACCAAGCCCTCATTACTCTATAAACAACACATCCCCCTACTGACCAAGGTATTCCATCTTTAGCTACTGTTTCCTGCTTATTTTCACACTCAATTCCCTTATATTAACTTAACCATTAGAGCACCTTTGGTCAACCTTCTTGGTTAGCCTTGGTTATGCTGAAAGTTTTTTCTTCTTTTGGTAGATATCTGGACCTTTGGCTAGAACTATGTTCAGATTCAGCAGACATCTATACTGTATATAGTTCCATCCTTCTCACATCACCGCTTATAAAAATATACCTTTGACCCAATATCATTAACAGTTACATAGAATTGTCAATTTTTAGTAAAGCCATTATATTAAAGATATTAAGGCCCAAGCCCCAAGGCCCAATCATAGTCCTACTTGAATGGCAAGTGTTGTAACCTTGTATTTTTAGAATTAGCCTACCATAAATACCCGCAATGGATTCATTATAATATATGAAGCTTTAATAATAAAGATATAGCTATCAAAAAGTTTTTACTATAGATTTAAGCCATCTCGCCAAACTTTTTGCTTTGTTAGTCTACATTATTTTATTTAATTATTTATTTAATTATATTTTAACATGGTATTAAAAGCCAAACAAATCCTACCAACCATCACATATTTTCTTCTCTTCTCATAATTTTAAAAATATATATGTTTATTTATTTCCTCACAATACCAACAGTACTCAGTTACTTTCGCACCCAAAAAAAAAAAAATGCATAATTGGTCTACGGTCTACCTTTATTGCCACTGGTAGGCAACTAATGGTGCAAGGATGTGGGAGTTGCTGGCCGGGGAGAAGCATGATCTAAAAAGGTGAAGAGGTCGATCGGGATGACTCCATAAGAAATTGGTGGATTACTTGGTTTATGTGATGAAAAGATGCAAAAACAATTTGTGATCCCCACAGATGTACCTAGGGGTTTATTTAGCCACTAATGTTATGCTATATGTAATGGTATTATTGC
This sequence comes from Quercus ilex subsp. ballota, assembly GCA_032727855.1. Lineage (NCBI taxonomy): Eukaryota > Viridiplantae > Streptophyta > Magnoliopsida > Fagales > Fagaceae > Quercus > Quercus ilex. The sequence continues at coordinate 22,609,175 of CM064910.1, forward strand.
ATGGTTAGAGTCATGCTTCAGGGTTTATGGCAAATATATATATATATATAAATTGTTGAGCATCTTTGTCTGCAGCTCCTATTTTTAGATACATGCACTAGTCTATTGTTTACATATATAGTGCAAGCGCTTTGCACCATGTGTTTTCGCCAAGTGTTCCACATACTTCATTTTATCTTATCTTCTATGCCTCCCTCCTTGTCGCACTAAACCCCTCATTATAAGAAAAAAAAAATTCTGAAGAGCGCCCTCAACGCCATTAGAATATCCTGACTCTATCACACGCTCATGTGGCCTCTATTAGTTGATATCCTTAAATTCACTAGATCAAGATTCTCTCTATCTCATCATCATTGCAAGTCGCTCTACAAGAGCATCGATCATAACTTATTCCCTATCCTCATAGAGCTATGTTAGTGCTATATAAAGTGGCACAATTTGTGTCACAACTTGCTTACGTGGGAAGTTGTGAATGGTAGAGAGATAACATAATTCGCTCATGTAGGGACACCCCTCTACCATTCACAACTCGCCACATGGGCAAGTTGTGGCACAAGTTGTGCCACTTTATGTGACACAAATTATGTCACTTTATGTGGGGACACCCCTCATATGCATCTTTCTCATATTTCATATTTTTTGACAATACCATTTTGGTATAATTTCAACTACATTTAATGAGCATGTGCATCTAGGCACTCATTGTCAATTTCTATTGGTTCTCCATATTTAGCGTTTGGTGTGATGCCAACTTTGTGACTCATGCTCTAGCCTGCTATGCTAAACATATTCCTTTTGATGTATTTTGGATTGAGGATTATCCTCTTCCTACTATGGAGACTTTGTATTTTGATCTGGCTCATTTATTAGGATTATAAAAATTATGTTTCGTTTTCAAAAACCAAAAAAAAAAAAAACAAAAAATGCAGCAATTATATCAAGTTGGCTAAAAACATTGTCGTGTTTGACTTTTGGATCGATCTCTCATCTTCTCATTATGCCCATATGGCATACCCACTTTGATATAATTGACAACAATTAATGACTGACTGTGATGGCAATTGAATAAGCTAAACCATATGACAGTAATATATATCCAACATAGGATTGCATTATTGAAACGAAGCTTCAAGGTAAGACAATCACAACAAAGAAATTTCAATGAATCAAACGAAACAGTAATTCTAGAAGTTGGAAAAGAGTTCACTTATTATGTATTTATTTCTCTCTTTGCTTTTAATCGGAAAAGACTATAGCTCCGTCAAGAAAGTAATTACAGACCGAGCTATGTCGACACAGGCAGGTCTGAAATCGGTCATGCTCATGACCATGAGTCCATGAGTCCATGATAGGAAAGTTTAGAAAGAGCTAGAATTATGCTAAACTAAAAAATTTATATTGATAATATAATTGAAACTGAACAATATAAGATAGGTAGTAAATACCAAATACCAAATATAAAATAAAAAATTACATTTATTTTACATTTCTTGAAAACTTTACTTTTTTATTTATTTATATATATATATATATATTTTAAGAGAGAGAGTTTTAACTTATGGCGTCTGCTTTTGACAATAACTCTTTATTATCAGACCAAGACACCAATCGGCATTTGGTGTAGACGGGGATTAAATCTCATATCTTTTATTCAACTATCAGAGACTTTACCAATTGAGATGACTTTACTTGAATTTGAATAATGATAATATTTTAAACTAAAAAATTTTAGATAACATTTTACTTAGAACAAATTATGTCTATACTATTAACACACTTATGGTGTGTCCAATGGCAAAAAAAATATGTTGTACAATGTATAATACAATGACAAAAAATCAAACAATATTAAAATTACATAATAAAAAGAAAAAAAAAAGATTAAGTTATATGACGAATGCACATTGTGCAAGATCAAGTTTATTATTAAAAAAATTATAGTGGTGTGGGTGCCCGAGGACCGATGATAAAGTTGAAGAGTTGCAATATTGGTGTGGGGATGTCACGGGCCACGGGCCCGAGGAGAGGGAGGGATGAGTCAAAAGGACTCTGAAGCGTTCCAAGTGGGAAGAAGGATCTAATGAGAGAGAATTAGTGATCATAGAGGAAGTTTCTAGTTCGGAGCAGTTTGTTGCCTCCGCATTAAATGGTGGACAACAGTTTTATCAATTGCATTGATGAGGAAATGACCTGAACAGTGTAAGTCACAGCTAAGCAAACTCCCTCCACCACCTTCTTTAGATGTAAAAAAAGACAAGTGTTAGGAGGGAAGGTTTGTTAGGTAAAGATGGAAGGTTGAGATATGAGGGAGGAAAAAATATATAAGAGAAAAAGGGTTTACAGAGAAGAGGCATCCAAATACAAGTATCAAGATATATAAAAGAAACAAGAAGAACACTGAGAGAAGAGAGTGAATAGTAACATTTCTTGTATAATTGTGGCCTCCTCGGGCCAGCTTGTATTGAGAAATCAACTCATCCATTTATTTATATCTTCTTTTTCTTCCTTATTTTTATCCTTCGTCAGACCCTCCCTCTTGTTGTTTATTTTCCTTTCTTACAAATTCATTGTTTTGGACTGCGGTTGAAATCAATAAGCCACTATTCTAAGTGGGCCTAGGTCGCCAGTTTTCCTGGTCCTTACAAGTGGATTATTAAAAGAATATAAATTAAATAATGATTTTTTTGGTTGAAAAATAGCTAGAAACTCTTGGTGATGAAATTTTAATTAGATTAGTATTCTTAAATTGAAATACTTACTATAGAGTTTCATTTAGAGTAGCTATGTTTATTATTTTAGTGTATTTATACTGTGCTACATGATATAGGGGAAAAAAAAAGAGAGAGAGAGAGAAGATGTTTGAACGCTTTGGTGCAATCACAGCCAGTAGCAAGGAACAATGTTTATTATATAGTATAATGATAAGATATGATTTGGATATGAACTTCTATAATATTAATTTTATTACTATTAATTACTTTTGCAGTGAAAATTGAAAACAATTAAATGATTATTTTTAAATAATATCAGAGTGTGGTTCTAGTTAACTCAGTTACTCAACCGGTAAAATTTTTTATGGTTAAATAAGAGATCTAGGTTCAATCCTCGCCTATACCAAAAACTGATTGGTGTCTTGGTTTGATGATAAAGAGTTATTATCAAGAGTGGACGTCATAGATCAGAGTTAATTGTAAGCTTTGACTCGTTCAGGTCATGAATTGAAATGGTTTAAAAAGTTTATGGTCTTTAACTCTTAAGTAAAATTTTTTAAATTTAAAATGTACATTAACTTTGAGTGCAAGTTGATAATATCTTTTTGGACCTTTCAAAAAAAAAAAAAAAAGATAATATCTTTTTGAAATAATATCTCCTCCAATTAAATCCCTTAATTTTTATTTAAATGTAAGATATGTCATATGTGACATTTAAATAAATAAATAAAAGTCATGTATCGCACATCCAATTAAAAATAAGAAGGAATCAGAGGATTCGTTAAGGGGAGATCCTTGGTATAGAAATTATAATGTCTCCAAGAGGATGTGTAGTTTCAATAGTGTATTGAAAAAGAACCCTTTGGTTTTCTTACAACTCTAAGTGTAAAAGATAAAGAGCCATTTGTCAAGGACTTGAGAAATCTAAAATTCACTTCCAAATAGAAGCTTCTTAAGAGTCTTTCATTTCAGCATACTGGATTGGTCTTAATCCCTCAAAGTACTTCACCAAAAAAATATAAGAACATTAAAAAAAGAGAAATGAAAGCTACACGTGAAAGCCACGCATTTCATTTTTTTTTTTTCTTTTGTTTACAATTTGTTTCTCTTTCACTCCTTATATATATATATATGTAATGTATCTGTCTGTCTTGACTTATTCTTTCACCACAAAATTAATTTTCTTATTTCTACAAATTTCTTTGTTTTGAGGCTATTGTTCTATTCACCAACTTTTGTATAATTTTGACTTTTGAATCCTAAAGAAGACCTTAATCGGCACTCTTCTCGAACGTCAGTTTCTTTCTAGATTTTCTCCAAAAATGGAGTTCGGTAGCATACCGGCAAATAAATTATTCTTTGCCGTCTCCATAATTATTGAACAGTGTTCAAATTTTAGACAAATCAAAGATTCACCTAATTTGGAAAAAAATATATTTGCCAACTCTTTAGTTTATGCCGTTCATTATATTCTTATAGAGAACTTGCTTAGCAGTTAGCACTTGAAAACCTTTCTAATGATCATTTAATATTTATAGAAGTTTCTACAAATAAAATAATAATTTAATCTATTAATAATTTTTTAAATATAAATTATATAGTTTGTGTTTACACACACACACACACACACACACAATATTCATGAAAAAAATACTAACAACTAAGTAATACAGTACTATACCATGGTAATACTTTTTGCTGAATTAATATTTTGAAAATTCCCTCATTAGATTGCATGCTTTATTTGTTCTTAACACACATATTGAATCTTGTGCCAATTAGATATTATTTACTATTCAATTTATTAAGTCATCTTTTATGCATAGTTTAAAAACAAAAAACCAAAACTTGAAATTTATGGATAAGAAAGTTAGTGATTACTGATTGTATTGAAATTTTGCAAACAATATTGATAAAATATATATTGAGTAAGGTAACAATTTTTAAAGTTATATCATGTATAACTTGAACCTTACCTATATTAATGTAATTTTTTTTTTATAAAAAGAATTCTATGGTATATTTTCATTTTTTAGGATAAGGATCCCATAATTATCATAATATTTTTCTTTTCAATCATACTTAAATATGCTTTATTGTACTATTAATTAAGCTGATCAATCTCTAAAGAAGGCCAAGGTTTTTTTTTTTTTTTTTTAAAGTTTCAGGCCAAAACACCAAATGAGGTTCATTTTAACAAGGGTAAAATTTGAATCAAGTCTCTTATCGACAACCTTATGAGTCTTTCATAAATTAGAGAAATTATACGGTTCTCATGATAATCACGTTATTTGTTTACAGTTTTATTAAAAAATTCTCACTTGTTTAAAATTGCTAAGACGATCTAACAAATTTTTTTTTTATCATAAGTTGACTTAACAAATTTAAACATGTGAGAGTTTTTTAGTGGAATGATAAATAAGTGACATGATCTACTATGATGATTATATAATTTCTCCATAAATTACTAGTTTGTTTTTATTTTTATTTTTAGATAGTATTATATCTTGGTTTTTTTTTTTTTTTTTTTTTTTTTTTTTTTTTTTTAAGTTTCAATACTATCCCTTCTAAAAGTTTGACTTATTTGAAATAAGTAGAGTTTACATAATTCAATTATGCTTTCAAGATTTTGTACTCATATATACCATATGGATATACTTAGACTATCACTGAGGATCCTATATCATCATTTAAATAAATAAATAAATAAATAAATATATATATATATATATATATAATTTGATAGTTAGAATAATAGGGAAGAGGATTCAAACCCTAGTTTTTCTCATAACAAAAAGAACAATGCCACTAGGCTATGAGGCTCATGGCCTATACCATCATTTTGGTCTAGAGAAATATGTAATAAAAAAATTACAATATAAGCAAAAATTAGTCTAAATTGAAATTTACACTCTTGAAATTTGGGGTAATTTTGAATTTTCCTCTTAAAATATTAATTTTTTGATTCATAGCCCAAAAATTACCTATCGTTGGGAAGTATATCCTTCTGTTCATATCCGTTGATGAGTTCTCCATCAAATGCTAACTCATCCCAAAACGATGTAGTTTTAATGTACACCATGTCATTTTGTCCCAATAAATAAAAAAATAATTCAACATTTTATTTTATTTCTTGTAAAAAAAAATTGTTTATCTCATGTTCCAAGAAAATCAAACAAGTATTTGTTCACATACCTAAAACTCATATTAAAAAAAAAAAAAAAAAACAAAAACAAAAACAAAAAGGGTCATCTCCATGAATCTCACATGGTTGAACATACTTTCATCCTCTAAAATCAATAAATGAGTTTCAACCATGAAAATACCTTAAAAACCAAACCATAACAACCTAGCTAGCACCAATTCAAGCTCAAAATATAAATAAACAAACCTCATTTCTAGTTGAATTCAACCTCTTTTTACAATGGAGCCTATTCATCCCATTCTATTGTCATTTGCTGTTGCATAATTCATGCTTCACTCTCTTAACATTGCTGCACGAGTAAAATGAGAGAGAATTTTTTTTTTTTTTTGGGTTTTTTTCCTTCTCTTTTTTGATAAATGCTAATTTTTATTTATTTATAGGTGTGTATTTTAAATAAATATATTTTAATTGGACGAGGCTTTAAAAACAACTGTAATATTAGTGTTAAAACTAGCCAACTTGTTAACGGGTATAGCCATGGAAGGATTTTTCCCCCCCCCAAATGTTAGGTAACATTAGGGGGGTACGGATCGAATTTTTGAAATTTTAGTGAGACAAAATTTAAATCATTTGAAACTTTAAGGGTGTAAATTACAATTTAATCCAAAATATAAATCTAACTTTGATTTAACGTAGAATCAACCTATATATAACACAAAGTAGAAAAAAAGAATCCTAAAGTGCTGGACAAGCTATTATACACCTGTACTCTTGTAGTTCATCCCTGGCTTTACAACCTCCGGATGGGGTAAACGCCACCAATTTTTTAGTGTATTTGGGCAAAAATGAATATGCATGCACGTCTCTTCACGTTTTGTTTGGAGCAAACTGAGACTTTTGCCTAATAATTATTATTATTATAGTAATTAACTTATTTTATATTTTATAAAAAGTCAGGAAGTAATTAACTTAGTAGCAAAAAATCTTCTAAAAAAAAAAAGTGTTGAAGTCGTTTAAGAATGTCATGTACTTCTAAAACCGTGTTTTTAGATACAATTTTAAGTTTGGTAGAATAAAGAAATTATACTTTTATAACACAATTTTACATAATAATGTAAACTCATTAGTTTAAAAGATGATTTTAATTAAAATATACACACATATAATTTTCAAGGGACAAAGTTTGATTACAAACTTGGTTGTAGTATAAAATTACTCAATATTTTTTTTTTATTAGATATAAATTTTAACAAGTCTACTATTGGATTACATTTTGTTTTTGTATCTTTTATACTTGCAAAATTTCTAAAAAATCTAGAATAATTAACTAATTGTAAAAGATAGTTAGATTTTTAAAATATGTAATCTCATTAATCTTTTTAGTAGAAGCAATACAGTTTGTAGTTAAACTTTGTCTATTTTGAAGATATGATATTTTTAGAATAAATTATTGAGCAAGATACGGCAGACTTTGTGATCAAAAAAATGAAAAATACGGAAGACTTGGACCGCTATCTCTTCTGCAGCTCTAAACCTTCACGAAGTCATTTCGCTACCAAACCCGGAAGGAAACATCTAGCCCAAACTTCGCTTAACGAAAAAAAAAATAATAATAAAAAATAAAAAATAAACAGACGTGGTCGAATGGTTCTCAATATAATATTAGTTCGAATTACAAAAGCTTATGAAAATGTTTCAAAAAAATCCCAAAAATTATTCAATCAAATTGGTTTTATATATATATATATATTTATTTATTTATTTATAATTTTTTATAGAGGTAACTAAATTGAACCTTTCAGCGTATACCATATGATATGACAACAAATAACATTAATATTTTAGTATTAAGGGAACAATATATTTTGGTAAGGTAATAAGAGAACTTAGAGATTACTACGTTGCATGCATTTAGAAATCCTGGTTAATTATGCTCATAAAGTTTATGTGATTTGAAAGATAGAGATATTTCTACCAAATCCATTTAGAAAATATATTTAGTCAACTAAACAAGATAAAGCAACATAGATTATTTATTGGGCAGGATATAGATTGTTAAACAAGGCATAATCAATAGACTACACACGATCCCTAGCTATGAATATGACCAAACAAGTCACCATTTCACAGAAGCTTCTATGAAGAAAACTTCAAATTCTGAGGTCTTTATATGGCCATAATGATATAGGATCACATCTCTTCAGCCCTCACCTTCTCTTTCAAACCCTCTCTCTCTCTTGGTGAAAGAAATGGCTTCCTCTAGGTTTGTGGCTTTTCTAGCTGTGCTTGTGGTAATGCTTCCCATGTCTGCACTAGGAGCAAATAATACTGATCCTTTCTTAGGTATTTCCACCCTCTTCTTTGTACTTTTAGCTGATTGTTTTGGGTGTCATATACACATGAACATGTTACATATAAGCGTACACTTTGATCTTCTTACTCAAAAAGATCATAAAATAAACCCCAGAAACAAGCACGATAATGTTGTTGTTGTTGTTTTTTTCCTTTTCTTTTTGGGTTTGAATTGCAGCAAGGGTGTGTGAAGAAGTGGAATGTGGAAAGGGAACTTGCGTAGCAGATCTAAGTTACCCACTTGGTTTCCACTGTCAATGCGATCAAGGTTGGAGCCGTAATGATGATGGTTATGCGGATCTCGCATTTCTTCCCTGTGTGATACCTAATTGTAAGTTCTTTTTTCTTCATTTTTTTTATTATAAATTATTTATGATTGTATACTATATATAAACCTCTCCCACAAGAAATACTCTTTATTATTATTATTATTATTTTCTGAGTCACCTTTGCTTGATAGAGTACTATACAACTTAGGTGCATATAAGAAATTAAGAATGACCCGACTCATTAGTTTGGATGGTACCTTCTCATTCACTGAGTGCATGAGTATGTGGGGAGTCTTAATTCTGGGGCGGATAAAGAAAAATAGTCAATGGCATAAGAGTGAGTAATATTTGGCCAAACCCAAATTGTTGCAAGGAAAAAAGAAAAAAAAAATAGGCCATATAACTTATAGAGAGCGACGCTATAAATGTAATCAAGTCTTTATAAAGATAAATGACTTTTATAAATATTGTTTATTCTCCTTTATTAGAAGAACCAATGTTCGAATCTCTCTTTTTTCATTATTATAAGTTATAATTATCGAATTATTAAAAAAAAAAAATTATTATGAACCATTGGTCCTTTGAAACCCTTATAAGAGACTCAAGAAGTATTTTCTCTTCTATTCCTCTTTGGATACTGATCATCCTAGTGAATCAATCTCATATACCGTGAACAAAGTTGGGGGAGAAGAACTGGTTGACTTTTCACCCACCATGAACAAGCAAATTCAACTAAAGCTGCACAAAAAACATAATTGCGCGCCCACAATAGTTTGGCACCATCAACGAACATATATACATATGGTCCAATATTTGTAGAGTTGAATATTATTAATTAGAAAAAAAAAATCTATGATTTTAATTAACAAAATAAGTCAAATTTTCATGCATGCCTTTTAACTCTTTTAAATTTCTTGTTTGTGCAGGTACTTTGAAATACTCTGGGTGCCAGCCGCCCCCTCCTGCAGTTCCACAAAAAACGAATCCATACAACCTATCTGCCTTTGACCGTAATTACAATATAATAATTTTGATTAAATCTTAATCAATTTCTCTACTTTTGGACTAATTTATAAATATTTTCTTATTTATTTATTTTTATAGCTTGCTACTGGGCCTATTGTGGACTAGGGACATGTACCCGGAACCAGACATATAGACAACTCTGTACATGCCAGTCGGGTTCTTATAATCTTCTCAACATATCAGTCTTCCCATGCTACAGTGAATGTAAAAAACTGAACCTCTTTTTTTTATTTTTTTATTATTTATAATTTATTCTTGAAAAACCTGAACCTGTTGTGTTAATTTGTATAAGAAGAATAAAAAAAGCTTTTTAACTATCATTTTTATTCCAAAACTTAATGAGAAGTAGTGGATTTGATTATTTAATTAATATTATAATGATAATCATGCAATATATATGAAAAATAGTAAAATACTGACTGGAGCTTTGGAATTTTGTATATTAAGGTACACTTGGATCTGATTGTGCATCGCTTGGGATTAAAGTTTCAGATAGTACTTCTTCAGGTGGAAGTGGGACTAGTCGAGGTGAGAATATTGAACGTGCAAAGCATTTCTTCTTGATATATTTTTTTTTCAGTCTCGGGTTCTAGCTCCTTTTTTTTAAGGATTTTTTTTTTTCCATTTTTTATGAACATGGTAGAAATTAACAAATCTACGTGGATAATATTATTTTCTAGGAATTAAAGATTTCATAGGTCTTGATTTATTATATTATTATAAAAAAAAAAAACAAAAAAACTAGTTTGAAAAGAAATTCTTTAAACTCTTGCTAAAAATTAACATGATTATATATTTTGAAAATCTACATATTCTCTGTGTTCTTAACTTGTATGTCAAATTTTGTTCAAATTAGGGTGTTAATTATTATTCGATCTATAAACATATTTTTTATACATAATTTAAGACTAAAAAAATTTGAAATTTAAATACTTGATTGATGATATAACCTTTTTTTTTTTCTTTTTTGAGAAGATAATATAACTATTGATCTTTGATTTTTTTGAAATTTTGCAAACAGGGTATAATAAGAAAATGTAAGAATTTGTTAAAATTCACATCTAATAAAAAGATGTAAAGGAAGTTTGAAGAGTTCCTAAATTTTGTCAAAAGAATATTCCCTAAGTTTTCGCAAGTCTTGGCCGGTTTTAAAGAATTGTTCAAAGGACAGATGTCACATACCGAATTGTTAGATAAGATTTTTGGCTTTTCTGGGCAAGCAATTGTTACATAAGCTTAAACGTCTACACAGTTGACCTGAGTGCATCTTGTATTGTTGTGTTCAAATTAACACCTACCAATTGGTTAATTATGTTATGATGATAATACAGACAATAATGTAAAATCAAAATTAGCTCAATCTATGTTTAATTATTATGGCTTTTGTGTGGAGTTTGTGGTATATCTATTAGAACCTCATTTTTTCTTCTTTGTGTGTGAGATTGTTTCTGACTTTTTATATATAATATAAAAACAAAAATGCCAAAACAAAACTTCCAATATAATTGCCCTTCTCATATCTTAATTTTTTATGAATGCCCACGTCTTAAAATTTAACAATATCACTTTGGGCCAAACTATTTCAAACAAGAATTATTGCTACTAGATCATGACTAAATATATAATAAGCAAGATTATTTTTTTAAGTTCTCAAAAGGAGGATAAATAGAAAATTTGAACAAAAGACTTTTACTTTATGAGATGTGTACTCTAAACCATTATGTGCTATCTCTTGATATCATAATCAAATTATGTACATGCAAAATGGAAATATTGCTGACTAATTTGATGAGGATTTACGTTGATCCCAAAATTTTGAGATTAAAACTTTATTATTGTTGTAAAAAGAAAAATTGCATTAAGTGACTAAAAAGTCACAAATCTGATGTTGATCTCCTTTCTTTTTGTTTCCAGCAAACTCATTTCTGCCAGGAAATTTCCATTGGATGACTCTATTGATGGTGTCAGTGGGTCTGGTCTTCTGGAAGTAGTAGGTTGCATAGTATTACATGAAGATCTAGCAAGCTTGTCTCTCCTATACGGCTTCTAGTTCCATCGTCACATATAGTACGAGATATTTGACATACACATATACGTATACAAATTCATTTGGAGCTTTTGTTTTTGTCTGAATCATATGGAGCATTGTTGTTTTCATTTTTCTCCTGCATTTTTATGTACAAAGTTTGTATTAATAAGTCTGAAACACAGTCATGGGTGGAGAATGGCTACTGTATAGAAGACAGTAGAATAAAAATTAGGATTATTTGTAGTTATTTTGTCTATTAAACACTGATGTGCATACATCATCATTTATTTATATATTTATTGGAACTTAGCTTATTCTACTTTTTTTTCTAAAATTAAGAAGAAAAAAAAAAAAAGCCAAACGAAATGTACAAGCACTTAAGTCACGTTTGATACTTTATGATCCATAATATAATTAGGGCTGTCCACAGGTCAGGCGGGTTGGGTTTTTTTAACCCGCAACCGACTCGTTACAGTAACAGATTCGTCGGTTCGAGTCGCCGGATGGAGGTCATCGGTTTCGGGTGAACCCAATATTCAATGGAATCCAGCGAAACACTGCAAGATCTCGCCAGATCTGGCGAGATCTTGCCAGATCAATCCAAGATCTGGTGAGATCTCATCGGATTCGGCGAGATTTTTGCCAAATCTTGATGAGAAATCACTGGTTCAGCTAGATCTGGTGCTTATTGTGCCACGATGGATTTAAGTGAAAAAGTGGTCAGAATCTGGCAAAAATGGCCGGATTTTATGGTCTTCGAGCAGGTCGCGTTTCATGAGTTTTAGAGGAAAAGTTCGAAGCCCGACTTGCCGACGTCGGGTTTTTGGAGTCAGGACCCGAGTCCGACCACCAAAGCAGTCGGATCAAAGTGGTTTTAGGTCGGGTCTGAGCAGGTGGGGCGGGTTGAGCAGGTGGTGGGTTCATTTGGATAGCCCTAAATATAATAGTTATTCCTAAAGAATAACCAATCAATTATTATTGCAACTATCAAGACTCAAATCCCTGGAACATGAATTTAGATGCATGACAACTTGCTGATCTTACATAACTCAATAAACATAAATAATCCAAAGATTAAATAAAACTCCCAAATAAACAATGCTCTTAATAAACCTCTTACAATATCTAAAATCCTCAATTTAGATATAATCTCCAAATGCTGAAAAATCTTAAGCGCAATAAAAATAACAAAAAAAATCCTATAAGGCTTCAAGCATTATTAAAGTCGCCTAAAAACTCCCATGCTCTACCTTGCACCTTACGAAGCGATCCAAAAGTTCTGTTTTCCAACTAAACTTTAATATGAAAATTGTAATGATGGGATGAGCCACACATTTAGTAAGCAATTATACACAATACACAACAAAATAGAGTCAAACAAAGCATGAGTATTTTGATTTCACAAATTCACTCAATGATATCCAATATGTTTTTTCAAAACATATAATGACTCACTTAATACATAAGTAATCAAATCTTAAAATCATTCAAAAACACATACAAATAATTTATCAGAGCACAGTATCACATATACACATATCACATATTCTTACATATAATCCTGTGAGCGGATACCAACATCTAACATTTGCTGGTAAGGGATCAACACTTATTCTCACATACAACCCTGTGAGGGGGCTTTCACATATATCTGATCAATTCTAAAAGCACTTATTTTGAGACACATATCACAAAAGCAAAGTTTATACAAAATAAAATAATTTATTTGATATTAATAATTATTCCAAATACAGAGGCATATCAGAGATCACAATATCAAATTGAAAATAAATCAAAATATGCTTGACTCTCTTAGGGAATGAATAAGAACTGGGGGAGTTTATATAAATATTTTATAATTCTTGAGTAAGTCTGAAAGCTCAATTTGCTAAAAGAAACGTTTTAAATACCATTTGGAAAAAAAAAAAGAAAAAAGAAAAAAAGAAGAAGGAATATGACTTTGAAAATCACTTGGTTTTTAAACAATTTAAAGAACAAGAATCTTTTTAGAAAACTTACATTGAAACACAATTCTTTTCAGAAAATATTTTAGTTTAGAAATCATCTTTTAAATAAGATTTGGACATTCAAAACGTTATTTAAAATTTGAAATTTCTCTTTAAAACACTATTTAAAAGTCGGAGTTTCTCTTTCAATGATGAAAAAATGCTTTCGATAAACTTTAGAAAACGTAAATTTAAAAACATAATTAACTTTTGAAAACCTTTGACATCTAAGAACCTAAAGGATAAAATTTGTGCGTATTATGCATAATTACTTACCTCTCTTGCTAATACTTCTCAAAACAGCTAAACACTTTAATCTTCCGTAAGCTCTAAACAAAAGAATGCTTTAACCAGTAAGCATGGAATCTAATCCTTACAAACCTTTTGTTTTCCTACTGTCCTACAAAAATCAGGTATGAAAACTATTTTCGTATATACCATTGAATTAAGCAATTTAATATTCCTTATCAAAGTCCCACCGCAACAATATTTCCCCAAAACTAATCTGTACTACTAGAGTTCAAACAAATTTCTATAACCACAATTGATATTCTAGGCCACCCTGAAATACTCTATAAGATCCAAATATATATTTATAGTATCCATAGAAAATCTCTACCCGTAGGACTTAGCAACCTATAGCATGTATTGACTAAAATTTTTGAAACTTGAAACAATATTATAGATTACAATAAGAGTCAAGAATTCAGCACTACTCCAAGGTTGTGTTAACTCCAGGAACTTTTGAGACTAAATCCTTTTATATAGTTCTATATAAAAAATCTCTACTCATTGCACTTTTATGAGCATTCAGGGAATTCGTGAAAGAAATCACTTAATAACATAAAAACAAGAATTTTTGAATCTATATATTGGCCCTATCCAAACGACATTACTAAAATTGTAAGACACAAAACTTCTAAAGGCTTATCACCTATTTATGCGTTTATATGGAATAATCATGCAAACCTTTTTAATCTTTGTCTCTAACAGTGAGAAATCATACCTTGAACAATTTGTTTGCCTCTTCAATTGTATGTGTTTTAAACTCCAATGGAAAAATACGCCTCCTAGCCTCCTTAGTGATTAAACCCTAATTTATCTCTTCCTTTGCCCTATATTTAATGCATCAAAAATGTGGGTTTAGTGGGATAATGGGCTGCAATTACTAACAAAAGTATTTATGGCCCATCAATTATGTGTGTGTGTATATATATATATATACACATATATATGTGTCTATATATATATATATATATATAAAATATAATAACTTCAAATAAAGATATGTGGGGCATTACAGCAGCACTTACCATTACCTCAAGATTTGACCTTTAGAATTAAGCTAATTATGATTTATGAAAATAAAAAGATTCATGTATCAAGGAAAAAGTTACTTCTGACTAAAATTGTGTAGTAAATTCCATACAAAAATCTTTACAAAATTTTCTACTTTAGAAGTACAATCAAAACCATTGGCTGCGGTTACAAAACAAGGCATTAAAGGTTTGTTTGGATACCGCTTATTTTGCTGAAACTAAAAATTTATTGCTAAAAGTACTGTAGATAAAAGTAAAAGTTAGCTGAAATAGTATAATGGGACCCATAAATAGTACCAAAAAGTGCAGTAGGGCCAATGAATAGTAGCAAAAATAAGTTGAATAGTGAAATAATTTTCATTTTTCATTGGTATCCAAACGGAGGCTAAGTAGAATGGTTTGAAATTTTTAGTTCATACCCAAAACCAAAGAGAATCTTGATTTGGTTGGTCATGATCCACTCTAAATACAATAATGTCTCCTCTTTAGAGGACTCTCCATGATTGTAGCATCTAAAATCTGAGAAATTATTAAGTCCACCAAGAAGACTACTGACGTGGTCTTCCTTGACCTCCCAACCAATAAAATGATTTTATTTATGCAAATGTGACATCACTTGGTAATTTTTATTTTTTATTCCTTGTGCTGATTAGGAAGTTCACTCACACATTTGCATAAATAACATTATCTCATTGGTTGGGAGGATCACATCAGCAGTACTCCTGGAAGACCTAATAATTTCTCCTAAAATCTCTCCTAAAGAAAACCCAAACTAAACTTCCCTGATAATTTCTCCTAAAATCTCTCCTAAAGAAAACCCAAACTAAACTTCCCTTATTCATATTTCACTTCACTACTAAAGAAAAAAAATCCATTATTTTTCTTTGCTCAGTCACACACACTGCACTCACAAACTCTTTTTCATTTGTAGCTCTACAAAAACATTCAGAGAAAATCCAAGCTTTATTGTCTCTTTTCTTGTGCTACCTCCCAAGCAAAAAATCAATTTCACTAAATTGTAAACCACACTCTTAAAGTTTGGGGGTGCTTGGATTTTATACCGTGAAGTTTTAAAATTTGAATTTTATTTCATGAAGTTTTATTCTGTTTGCATTAGTAGCCTCTTCATTCATATATTTGGTTAAGTGTCACGTAAACTTGTCACGCGTATTTAGTTTGTCCAATAAAATGATGTCACATCATTTTTGTAGCCTAAAAAAATTTAAATAATTAAAAATGACAAGACAAAATAAAAATGACATGACATCTTTTTTTATTGGATGAACTAAATATGCGAGGCAAGCTTATGTGGCACTTAATGGAAAATATGGATGGAAGAACTACTAATGCAAATAGAATAGAACTTCAAGATATAAAATTCAAAGTTTGAATCTTCAAAGTGTAAAATACAAATACCCTAAACTTTAACAGTGTAATTTACAATTTATCCAATCAATTTTTATCTCTCTTAGTTTCGTGCCTAATTATACCATAGGAATGACTCTTGCGCGAAAGCCATCAAATCCTATTTATAGGACTTCAATCCTTATTTCTTAGTGAATGAGTACATTACTTCTTTGACATAAAATACCAATTATTTATTTAACAAGAAAAAAAAAAATTCCTTTCCACACCAACAAGAAATCCAATTAACTTTTTAAGTTAAAATAAGAATTTGAGACAATTTTCCAATATAAAATTCTTCAATTTGAGATTTCAATGTAAAACATAAATCATTAATTAAAAGTCATTAATTAAAATTGAAGCAACAAGTTCTATAACTTATCCGAAATTTCGTTACTCTCTTTTAGTCTTTTTTTCAACTTTTTTCCCCCTTAAGGGACTGGCTTTTAAGACGAAACTTTCTTTTCTTTTTTCTTTTTCTTTTTTTTTTTCCTTTTTTTTGGGGGGGGGATAAAAAAAAAATTAAAAAAAAAAAAAACCGAAAACACTAAAATCATGTTTTGTAACCTACTCCAATCTAGAAAGAACTAGAACATCAAAAGCGACTGAGCACCCTTTGTCAAATGTGAAATGTCAAATCGTGAGTACGAATAAGTAAACAATAATTAGATTGTTGAAAGGAACTCTTGTATATACAATTTTTTCATAGACAAAGAGGTCAAAATCAGATTAGGCCTAAGTTTTAATCCAGAATGTTTTCTTCTGAGACACTGATTTTAACACGAAATTTTTGTTGTCCACTTGGTTTATTTTAGGTGGGGGATCATGCTGAAACTTGCAAGTAAGCATGTGATTTATTTTAATGGTCTGAGCCTACTTAATTTTATATATATATATATATATATTTTATCATAGTCTTTCTTTTGAGGGAAGTGATTTGAATAAATGAATTGATCTACCAGTTTGTGTGTGCACGTCTCTCTAAATTTTAGAGTGAAAAATTGTACAAAGTAAAAAATTATACAAAATAAATTAACTTGTAACTCCATACATATGAATGAAATACATTTAGAAATTAGTATAAATAAAATTTCTCAAATTTATATATAATATATATGATGTTTGTATATTTAAAAATATAAAATAGCTACTTATAATATAAATATAAATTCATTTAAAATAAATGAAAAAAAAATCATTTATATTGTCATTCATGAAATTCTTAATTTTAATTTGTTTCACTGCCCTGCTGCCCTCTACTCCTCAAACTAAATGAACCATATGTCTCATTATTTACGCTTTATTATATGATAATTTGTCCTAAAACCTCTTATAAAATGATGGCTAAAGATTGTGGTTACCAATTTAGTCAATTGTAAAGTCTTTATTCATCAAATAAAAGATCTGAGATTCAATCCTCACCAATTAGGTTGTCTAGCCAAAATGAGGAAGGAAGAAAGGCTACATCTTAATTGATTTCAATTAGGTTGTCTACAATGCTCTGCAAACATTACACTCACGGTCCGGTAACTGGGACTTTTGCATTGGATAGAGATCTTGGCTCATTCAGTTCCTGGTTTCAACGTGAAAGATGTGATATGCTTAAAGATATCTTTCATTCAGTGCGTCATTGCTTTGATTAATCTCTAGGATTCTTGTATAAAAAGTTTGTTTATCTTTATCCAACTCAGAATAGTCAATATCTACCTATTGACTGGTGTGCTGTAAACAATGCACCGAGAATCAAATGTTACATGTGATTGTTTTGTTTCCTTACATTACTGAAGATGCACTATTTATAGTTGGAAAATCAAGCCAACTCTACTGAGAAAATAATAAGACCCAGCTATTAAGAAAAAGTTAGCTCTGATCAAACTTTCCAATCAAATTTTTATACAAGTCCATAGTTTAAATTTCTATGCAGTGGTTAAAATTACAGGACAAGGAATATAGAAACTACTTTTATGGAAAAATCATTAAGAATAATTCCAGATGTCAGTACAGAAAGGTAGAAGCACAGCCTGTGGCACTTCAATCAAGTATTGAATGGAAGACAACTATCCTAACGCAGCCACACATCTCAAGCAAGACAGAAAATCATATCAAAATAAAAAAATTTGATCCCAATTTCATGCAGTTGGCAACTTTGTTTCCAAGATAAAGTTTCAAAGACAATCCATAAACACATAACTCAACGGGATTTAAATGTAAACCCAAGTCATTAATCCATCAAGTTACCACTACCACACAGATAAAGGTATGTCAGAAGTCTAGGACATGAGATTAACACAGAAAGCCATATAACTTTTCATGCATGAAGCTGTCTATGTTGTAAAATCTATTCAAAATTTTAAAAGAAAAATGAGAAGCTTGTACATGCTTCCTAGTGATCGAACACATATATCCAACCCCTCTTATATTTTTTCTTTTCGGGTCAGTGCTGATGATCCTCAATCTTCTTCAAACCCTTCATGTCTGTCGTCTCGACCCTGCATTACAAAAGAAATATTACCAAATTCATTTGATATATATATCACGGACACTTTGTGACATGAAAAGGAAAAATGTATCATTAACACCTGACCGTGCAATAACCAATATTAAAATGGTGTCAATAAATTCTAAATCACATAATAGGTTAGATTCTAAGAAAACTGAGTACTAAAATGTTTGCTGTGTTTCAAATGCTGAGTTAAAAGTAAGAAAATGTGACAAAGAAATGTGACATTTGACAAGAAATAAAGGGAATACAAAATTGTTACACATGTGTTACTGTTTATTCTGTAGAAAAAGACACGGATACCTCCCAACTATGTTGCATAGAGAACTAAACTAAAATAAACTGTAGGGAATAATGGGTGTTTGGGGATAAGGAAAATTACTACTTTCAATAAGGCCTTATTGGGAAATGGTTGTGGCGGTTTGGGAAGGAAGAGGGTCGGTTATGGAGGAGGGTGGTAGCGTCAAAATATGGGGAAAAATGGGAGGGATGGACCTCAAAGCTAGGTAGGGGAGTTCATGGGTGTGGTTTGTGGAGAGGTATTTGCATAGGAAGGGAGGATTTTAGCAAGCATTGTCAGTTTGCTGTTGGGTTGGGAAATAGAGTGAGATTTTGGCAGGATGGGTGGTATGGGGATCAACCTTTCCAAGTGGCTTTCCCAAGGCTGTATGGAATTGCCATTGATAAGGAGGCATCTGTAGAAGCTTATTTGTCAAGGCAAGGGGTGGAGGATAGAAGAATTTGAGTTGTTCGTTTTATTCGAGAATTTAATGATTGGGAGATGGATGAAGGGCTGCATTTTTTTCATATATTAGGAGATAATACTCCTATGGATGTTAGAGACCGGATGAGATGGAAGTTGAAGCCTAATGGGGAGTTTGACATCTGGTCGTATTATAACAAATTGCGGGATTCTCCCTCAATTGTCTTTCCTTGGAAAGGCATATGGAGAGTAAAGGCTCCTAGGCGAGTTTCTTTTTTTGTTTGGTGTGTAGCTTGGAATAAAATCCTAACGGGTGATAACTTGAGAAGATTGAGGGGATTGGATTTTGTAGACTGGTGCATTATGTGCCGGCATTGTGGAGAGACGGTAGACCACTTCTTCATTGTAAGATGGCTTATCGGTTTTGGAGCTTTGTCTTAATAACTTTTGGTTTGTCTTGGGTTACGCCTAAATCGATCCCAGATTTGCTTTTTGGCTGGTGGAATTCGTTGGGGGAAGCATTCGTCTCAGATTTGAAACCTAGTTCCATTGTGCATCCTATGGTGTATTTGGAAGGAACGGAATCGGAGGACTTTTAAGGATTTGGATAGTTTAGGTGTTCAGATGGTTGCCTCTTTTAGTGGGACTCTTTTTGATTGCTCTCGGGCTTGGGGACTCACGACTAGTGATTCTCTCCCCTCTTTTCTTAGCCCTCTTTCTCTTTTGTAATTAATCTGTTTTTGTTTTATTTTTTTGTTTTCTTCTTCTTGTATTTTCTGGGTTTGCTCTATGTTTTTCATGCATAGAGTAGCCATTCGTATATATAACATTCTTACTTATCCAAAAAAAAAAAAAAAAGATATCAAAAGATTAACCAGCAATAGAAAGTCAGGGAGAATGCATTCTAATCCATCAAAACATTCTATGATAGTTTATAACAGTTGCTCTATGAATCTGTCAGACGCTTGGCTTGGTCTGATCAGATCATCAGTCTTAGACAATATAAATTGCAAATTTAACTTTTGACCATATTGCCATTATTTGTTGGTCAAATGCAATAGCACATACGTGAAGGAAACAACCCTGCCCCCCTTTTCTTTAATGGATAATTCTCTAATATGCCCTTCAATATTAATTGAAGCAAACACACCCAAAAGCATACTAATACAGGCATAAACACTCCATGTAACTCAAGTATAACTAGCTCTCCTTTTTATTTTTCTTTTAATTGGGTGGCGGACCAAAAACTGACTAGATAATTAAATTATAAATTTAGACCAATTTATTTTAGTATTGAACATTACTGTCTTTATTATCAAATGGAATCTGAACATTATAATTTCCTTTAGAGAAGAGCAAGTGGTTTTATAGTAACCGAAGAAAATGGATCTGAAGGGGAAAATAAAGAAACAAAGGAAAAGGGAAAATAAACATAGCTGGTTAAAAACTTACGTTGATCCAAAAAGGGCAATCTTTTGAACTTTTGTGATGTCAGAACCAGATTGATTGTCCTCAATAAAAATTGTCAAGCTGATCCAAAATATTAAGATAGATCAATTGTTAACTTTTACTACAAAAGCAAAATTATTAACAATAATTTAAAAAAAGGATCAAATCAAAACCAAGAGATAGCATACCTACGAACATTTTGAAATTTGACATACTTCAGAGGCACTGGCTTCCCCTGCAAAATTATACCAGTAAAGTATAAATGGAACACCCAACTTTACATCAAGCATTCTAATATTATGTTGTCAAAATATCTTGAACGCATATTTTCATGAACAGGAAAAACCCTTGCCATAAAAGCCTAGACACCAAAACCAACCTTGATATTGTCTGGGGACAGAACAACTGTGTCACTTGGAGGAAAGTCATTGACATTGCTGCCATTATCATCATGAAGTACAATCATGAGTTATTTACATTGTTGGTCACTAAATATAATAGTAACTATCCTCAAACCATACCTGAAGCCCATGTGCTCCTTATTCGAATAAAGTTTCACTGTTTTAGGACCTGGAAAATATTGGTAATGTTAGGAAACTAAATATAACAAAAGCCAACAAGTGGGATAATGTAGAGTTCAAAGTCCATGCAGGATACATATATCTGAAGATAATGAATTCACTCAAAATTGACTAAGAAAATGCTGAGACAAATAGGATGAAGAAGGCCAGCATGCTGTTGGGAAAACTATGCAAGGGAATAAAAAGGGGCAGCATGAAAATAACCATATCAATGGAACCTCATCAGATAAACTTTCAGCTCAGAAATAACATATTTTGATTTAAATAAGTAGTCATAGAATAACATCCTTGGCAAAGGTGCAGAAAAATCATTTTTGGGGGAAAAAAGAGTAATGTGATCTTAAGGCTGAACATATTCAATATTCTGATATTCATCCCCCCAAGCAGTATTCTGTATTCAAGCCAGATTATAGAGTGCCCCATTGCCCATTAATATCTAAAGGCCAAGATGTAAACCGTCTAACATCTAAATTTCCTAAAAGAAACCAATCCTACTACTCCTTTTGAATTTTTTTTAAGCAAAAGTAAAAAACAAAAGTTGCAAACTGACTGGCTTCTTTTATATTTATTATTTTATTAAAAATCAAAGATTTGTTCCCAGGAAAATTTTGAGAACACAAACTATGTCATCAAATCTAGAAGAAAATTGGGATAACTGGGCTATGTGAGGTGGCTTTCACATCTCATTATTGATATAAAAGTTTCTAGGTTATAAGGGGAGAGCAAATTACTTCATAAAAAGTAATAGGGTTCATCTGATTAGATGCGTCAGAGCTTGTAGATGTACAAGTTACAAAAGTAATTATACATTATACTAAAAGAAGGGCCCAGAAGAAGTTTTTTTTTTTTTTTTTGGATAAGTAACGGAAATTGTATAGATAATAGTCGCCCAAGTATGCAAAAAGTATACAACTGGGGACCATACAATCATTCACGCAAATTACATAAATCTATCAAATCAATAATAGAACATAAAGACTGACAATGAAAAACTGACATCCAAACTAGCAAAGTTCTAAGAAAAAATAATTTGAGATCAGGCATAATTCTCTCTGTATCTTCGAAACTCTGGTTGTTCCTCTCCCTCCACAGACAACACATCAAGATGAAGGAGAAAATTACAACATGAAGAATTAAAAGAAAGTATATGAATATAATAACCATTACTTTTCTGTCATTAGCCACTTCCAAATTAAACTAAGGTAGTTTGGCCTTTCCTTTTAAATGTAATCTAACTAATACATATGTAAGCCAAAGACCATTGGCACTATTGCAATTTGACTATAAAAAATTATGAATAATCCAAGGGGATGGAGAGACGGAATTATCTATTACTCCATTGTGTGGTGGCCTATGAGCTCCAGTCCTTCGATTTCACTATGACTGGGGCATGTTGGGTAATGCCTAAAAGGGTTCTGAAAGAACTAGGTGGGTGGAGGAATTTGTTTGATCAGCATAGGAGCTCAATTTGAAATATGATCCCCCTTTGATTAATGGGTAGTTTGGAGAGAAGGAATCATAAGAGCATTTAACGATGTTAGGTTGAAATCATTGATTGAAAGAAGATTGCTTCAGTAAATCGGCGTGCTCAAATGTTTGATCACACTAACACATGTTCTGGTTTAGAGTTTATTGATTAAGCTTCTTTTAGGGGTTCTTCAGGTAGACACCCTATGTACATAAAGCTCCCCTGAATCATTGATTGAAAGAAGATTGTTTCAGTGGGCTCGAATGTTTGATCACACTGATGCATGTTCTGCTTTAGATTTTATTGATTAAGCTTCTTTTAGGAGTTCTTTACAGAGACATCCTATGCACATAAAGCTCCCCCTTTATTAGTAAGAGTGCATGTATAATAAATGTACATATGTACATATTCAAAACAATTAAATTGATGAGTACCTTCCTCTTCAGATCCTTTAATCAGAATAGAATGCAGTTTAATAACTTGGGTGAAAGGTATATAAATCAAAAGCTGCTCATCGGCATCACTCTCCAGATTCAATCCATCATCTTCTCTGTAACCCTAATCCATAAAGAAACATACCAACTATTACTGTATTACCTTCCAACCACAGTGTTCAGCTACTAAGAAGAAACTCAAAAGGGCAAATAAACAAATAAGATTTCACAGACATAAGTTTATAGTCACCAAGCGTAATGTAACTATGTCGCTTTCAAAAAACCCTTTTGCACTTAAACGGCCAGATGATAAAATGAACTTAATCTAATTCTTTCCCATCAAATTTATAAGCATCCATGCCAAAAGTAATAACAACTATCAGCAGTACTAATTTACAAATCAACGCCTCCCGAATTGTTTACCTTTTAAACTCATAATCTTCCACACAAAGAGTAAAACATTTTACTCAATTTCAATGATGTTAAGTAAATCAAGAATACCAATGTTTAAAAGAGAAGAAAAGAGTCTTAAACTCTGAATAATTACCTGTTTAAGTGCATTGGGAACAGAGTGGCTAGTGCTTTGGTTGAGGCACTCAACCCCAGACCAGTCTATGAAGTCCACTAAATCAACCTGTCATTACCAAAAATTGCAATATCAGAATTAGCACTTTGAACCTAACCCAGATTGGTTACCTAAAAAGTACAAAAATTCCAACTGGGTTTCCATGCACAAATACCCAGCTCTTAGATTCCAAGTTTTTCAATCCATTGTGCCCTTCAGTTTGTTGACAAAAACTATGGTTAAGGAAAAGAAAATTGCAAATCTTAATTCTTAAAGCTGGGTTTATAAACTAAAAAGACCCACTTTCTGAATCTTCAAGCTAAAAAAAGAAAGTGGGAAATTGGAAACTGAGCTTTCAAAACATCCAAAACACGTTTCTCAGATACCAAAAATTTCCCAGAAACCAATCAAAAAATAAGAAAAATTGGAACTAAGATGTTAACTCTTCCATTGTACTCTCTAATTTGGACGCCAAAAGAAATTGGTAGGGAAAAAAAAAGAAAAAAAAAAGGAAACTTGAAAATGGGGTTTTAATCACAAAGAAGAAAGAATATTTATTTATTAAAAAAAACCCAGTTCACAGATTTTAAAACTGGGTTTTTCCATTGATTTTCTCAGGGTTTCTGAGCAAACAAACAAAGGAAAAAAAAAAAATTTTTAAAAAAAAGGAAAATTTGAGAACCCAGACAACGTACTTGGTTTTTGTGAATTGCACTGGCTGATTCCCCAGACATGGCTTCTCTGATTGTATGAGAGAAAAAGAGAGAGATAGTCTGAAAACAATGAGAAGGACAAAAGATTATGTATAAACGAATCCAAGAGGCAAAAAGAATATATGAATACCTTTTATGAAAAGAGAAAATTTTATATATGAAAACCTCTGAACGACATCGTTTGTTAATTTTTGGTATTTTTGCTGAGTTGGGTAATTGGGTTTAGGTGGTTGTGTCTGGTTGGGTTGGACTCTGTGTGTTTGCGGTTTTTTGCAACCCAAACCAAGTCTCAGAGTAGCTGGAAAAAACAAGCCCAATTCGAGTTGAATTGCAACATCCAATTTTGCTTTAATTTCAATTTGGTCATGCAACTTTTAATTAATTCATTCAATATTATAAATTTTATTTTTATTTAATGTAGTATTTTCATCTAAAACTATGTCAAAAATTCAAGAATACTAAAACTAAGTTATTTCAAAACTCTTAATAACAATCATTTTATTGGAAGTGAATGGAAAGACTACATTGAAAAAGAACGGAAGTTATGAGACCGAAATTAATAAAATAGAAGTGACAAAATTGAATTGAACTTTAAAAAAATTTAGATGATGCAATTTATAATTTACCCCTAAAACATAAAAATAAATAAATCAATTAAATTAAACACACTCAAAAAAGCATTCACTAAATGTTCCTACACGTTCAAAGATGCCCTAACCACATGGGCTTACATTAAGTGCACATTTGGGCTGAACTTATAATATTATTGCGATGTTTCTTACTATTTTGCAGGTCTCACGTAAATCATCTACTTATTTTTTTTCTACTATTTATAGGTCTCACATGACATGAGTTACTTATTTTATTTAATTTTTTACATTTTATAAACAAACACTAAATTCTCAAAGTTGTTGTGGGTCACAGACTCTCATATTATTTAAGGATTAAGGAGTTTGAAATTGAACGACAGGTAACAGCAAATGCTCAAATGGAGAAAGCATAAATGGGGTTAGCATAACTGCCATATGCATTTAGGTAGCACCAAAAGGGCAGCATTAGAAAACAATTAAGAAAGAGAGAAGTAAATAAATAAACTGTGAAAGCCTTTTATTTATTATTATTTTAAAAAAAAAGTAAGAAAAGGAAAGAAATCCCCTAGATCCAATCTGCACCAAATGATCCTCATCACCAAGACCACCTATGACTTTACCTACCCAACAAAAAGTCTCTTTCATAGTATCTCTTCCAAAAAATACCCACCAAACCCCACAATACAAAAAAATAAAAAACCCACATCCCAAAGCCAACTAACCAATCAACTAACCAAAATGAGAGATACACAGAATTCATAGATAGAAGAGAACCAAAACACAAAACGCTCAAATTTCTATATCTTTTTTCTCTCAAAGTCTCTCACTCTCCACCCACCAAATACAAAAAACCAACAAAAATGGCCTCTTCCTTATCTCTCTCCCTCTCCTCTCTCCACCACCACCACCACACCTCCACCACCCCACTTATCCTACGCACCTCTAAGCCCCTTAACCTGCGCACCACCACCCGCACCTACAGACCCAACTCCATAAAAGCCTTTTCTGCACCAGTTCTCACCCAAGATGACCTCAAGAAGCTGGCTGCAGACAAGGCTGTGGAGTACGTGAAGCCCGGCATGGTCCTCGGCCTCGGCACCGGCTCCACCGCCGCCTTCGTCGTCGCCAAGCTCGGCCATCTCCTCAAGACTGGTGAGCTCTCTGACATTGTTGGTGTCCCCACCTCCAAACGCACCGAGGAGCAAGCTCGCCAACTGGGTATTTTTCAAATTTTGATACTTTTTACTGAGAGAATTACTTGGTGTCAGTACTTAGTTTGATATGAACGTGTTTGAATTGAGACACTGTAGCAAACAGCATTGATGGTAATTTGATGACAAAGTGTGGCAATTGGGTGGTGTTAGAAATTTGAAATTGAGAATTCTTGGTGCTGAGTAGTTGGTTTAAAATTTGATAGCTTTAGCCAACTGGGTGTATTGTTTTAATAATGAGAATTCTTGGTGCTGAGTGCTTGATATAACATGTTGGGACACCATGGCATTGTAGAAATTTGATAAGATTGGTCAACTGGGTATTTTGTTAGGAATTTAAATATTGAGAATTCTTGGTGTTGAGTACTTGATATAACATTTTGAGACGCACCACAGCATTGTTCAAATTTGATAGCAATTGCTTACTGGCCATTGTTAGAAATTTAGTTCTGAGAATTCTTGGTGGGTTGTTGTTGGCATAACATGTCAAGGCACCACAGAAGGCATTGTAGAAATTTGATAACATTTTGCTAACCGGTTTTGTTAGAAATTTACTATGGAGGATTCTTTGTGTTGAGTACTTGATATATAACATGTTGAGATACCACAACATTTGATAACATTCACTAATGGAGAATTTCTGGTGCCGAGTACTTGATATAATATGGAGAGAAACTACAACATGGTTGGAAATTTAATGTTATTAGTTTTAGAACAACAATGTTATGTCAATCAATTGTTCTTATGACTATTATCCGGTGTGGGACTTAATTATCTGAATTACTCAACAGGTATCCCTCTCTCAATTCTTGACGACCACCCTAGCCTTGATCTCGCCATAGACGGGGCCGACGAGGTTGACCCGGATTTGAACCTCGTGAAAGGCCGCGGAGGAGCACTTTTGCGAGAGAAAATGGTGGAAGCTGCCTCGGCCAAGTTTGTAGTGGTTGCAGATGATACGAAGCTAGTGACAGGACTAGGAGGAAGTGGGTTGGCAATGCCAGTTGAGGTGGTGCAGTTTTGCTGGAAATATAACTTGATAAGGTTGCAAGAGTTGTTTAAAGAAGAAGGGGTTGAGGCAAAGTTGAGGTTGAGTGAAGGTGGGAAACCATACGTGACAGATAATTCCAATTATATTGTGGACTTGTATTTCAAAACACCAATAAGAGATGCATTGGCGGCTGGAAAGGAGATTTCGACATTGGAAGGGGTTGTGGAACATGGGTTGTTTTTGAATATGGCGACTGCAGTGATTATTGCAGGAAAGAATGGGGTGGAGGTGAAGAATAAGTGAGATTTTGTGGTTTTTGACTGTTTGAGGTTTTATGTGACTGTTGTTGTTCAATATATATATATATATACTTCAATGATTTTGGGCTTCTTGTTGCCACTCTTAGATGGGTAATCCGGGAACTAGTTTGCATTACTTGGGCATTTTGAATTGTATCACTAGAATTGGAATAATGTTTAATGAGGGGAATGGGATAAAGTGAAATTATTTAATGGAAAATTTCATGCTAATGTGATTTTGGGGCATGCCTTTATGGTTTAAACTTTGGAATCTATTCTCTTTTAATATGTTATTTGAATTTTATGAGTGAAATAATTATTCGCGATTTCAATGAGTTATATTATAGGATTTTCTTGATTTCTTTTGAAATTAGCCAAAAAAGATGAAGGTATTATTCCATCCTCAAAATGCTTTACATCTTTATGGATTTTTGCTTGCATATTGTTCCTTACTATACATGTGAACCTGGGCATGAATGAAGCCAAAAATGTTGATTTGTTTTTGTTTCTTTTTTTTTTTTTTTTTTTTTGGGGGGGGGGGTGGGTTTGTTTAAGAGAAAATTGGACTGTTAGCATGTTAGATACAAAGAACACTGATCTGATATGTTCTTGAACAGTAACATGGTGATTGCAGGTTCTTCAGTGGCCCCTGGTTGGTACCTAACATTTTTATTGCAACTTCATTATTTAACAATCTTGTAAAAATGACACAGGAAACCCTTACATTCCTTCAGGATTCAGCTGTCAGAAACTCTGGTTTTCATTAGTGTCTCTGTAAATTGCAACTTTGGTAAGGGCATCAGATATTCTTTCAACTTTTGACTAATTGTTTACATTTTGCACTCAGGAATACTAGGTATTATGGGCACAGTCAATGGCAACTAGTGAAGAAGCAAGTGTAGTTATGTTTTTTTTGATAAGTGAAGAAAGTGTAGTATGTGCAATGGAGATTACAATAAATGGGATTTAAGATAGTTTGGGCCATTTTCTGTAAAATGCTTCTGCAAAATCTCTCTCTCCCTCTCGTGTATGTGAATCAAGAGTAATATTAATACAGATATAAACTTGCACCCCCACCTCTTATCTTTCACTAGCCTGTTTTACTTACTCTAGGAGCTTTTCTCATAATATCCTTTCAAATTTCCTCACATGTCACATGGCTGTTTTAAGATCACTGATATTGAAGATGAAGCTCGGCTTATATTTAATCTTCAATGACTATAGTGGATTTTCTGTTATTTTTGTTAATATGTCAATGTAATCAAATTTGCTGCATGACTGTGTTTCATTGCTTCAGGTCATAAACTAAACATGAATGTGGCATTTCTTTTCATTTCATCTTAATGTCACATATCTTTATCCTTCTGGTTCATTGCATTTACTATATTTTTTTAGTCAGTTTGCTTGTTTAGAGTTGAATCATTTTCAGATGCCGAGCTAACATTATAGCATTTGCGGATTTTAGATTTTTCTCTGAGTTTGGAACTTTAGTTCTGATTCTAATGAACTGAAAGTCATCTCTATGGTTTCAACATACTATCCTCTCCCAAAGAAGAAAAAGAAAGAAAGAAATAAAATGCCAGAACAGAAGATCTTTTTTTTAATAATTATTTATTATTGGTAAGTTACATATGCACCCAATGGGTCTTGAACCCAAAACGTCACCCTCCAACCAATTATACTATGGGAGAAGAAAGTGCCAAAGGATGGAATTCCTGCTTGAAAATTTTAAGATATCATTAAGACGTCTGCTTCAGTTATCATGATTGAAAGCATCTGAAGAGAAAAGATTTAGAATATGTTGAACTTCAGTATATTGAAATTTCTTCTCATTCGTGGTGACATCCACAACGTGATGTTTTGTGTTTTTTCTTTACAATAATGGCAGGCACTTGATACCCATAAGTATGTTGTCTTGTAAGCTTCTCTTATCTTGGTTATTTAGTTCATAATTGCACTGATACAAATATATGTGTCTTGTAACTTTTTGTCTTCATTTGCTTATTTTACTATCTTTGCTCACATACTCTGAATTTCCTTACAAGCATAGTAGTCTAGAATGCTGATATTGATGGCTTAACTGAATCATTAGAATTGCAATGGTGGTGCTTCTGTTATGTTTTTTCCCCTTTGCTTTCGAGATTTCACTTTGTTAACCATACATGCATTTCTCTGTATACTTTTCAGTCATTGCACATGACGCTGGTCCTTCTGATGTATTGCTCAGGAATATATTGTCATTTCTATACACATAAAGAAGGAATATGTTGTTGTTCAGTCTGCATTTTATATGTTCGAAATATTTTTTATCTTCTGAACTTGAAGACTATATATGTTCTGTGCTATGTTGTGAACTTTTGTAATTGTTCATGCTCGGGCAACTCCCCATCTTTAAGGTTGGCCTCAGCTGTGATTCTACTTTAGCTAACAATGATCATAACTAAAAGTTGTAGTGTTAACTGTTGTCCAGTTCATTAGTTGGGGTTCTCATTCATGCAATATAGTCAGCATGACTTATATCCTTGCCTGGGAATTCTAAGAAAATATCAGTAAATGTAGTCTAGATCAGGGGCAGATGGAAATAGTAGTCTTCTTAAATACAGCTGTTATTAAATAATTCACATAACTCTAGTTGTAGCTTGTAAGTCCTTGACTAGTGTTGCCTGGAGTGGATGTTCTGGGATATTGGTTAAGCGCCTTTGTTCATCAAGGAGTCAACTTTCAGCTGAAAATGGAGTGAGTAGGCTGATGTCAAATAAAGAGTCTTGTGAGTTGTGAGGCTTTTAGATATGCCATAATTAACATTGGAAGCCCTTTGTTGTCAGTGCTTAGGATGGTTGATACTTGATAGTTAAATTGAATTGTGGCTCAGTCTTTTAGTTGAAAATTTTTTAGTGTTTGTGTGTTCACAATCGCTTTCACTTGGGCCTTCTACAATCTGCATATGCTGATGTTAAATTACATCGGAAGTACCTGCTATAAAGTTCCCTTATAATAATGCCAATCAAAATGGAAACTGAGAAACCCAAAGTAAGAGAAACTCAGCTACTTCTACTCAAGTCATTGCCATTTCAACTGCATCTAATTTAGCCTGCTGATTGCAGAAACATCAACTTCATATAAATCCACCAAAATGCACATTTTAGGTCACCTATGGTAGTCCTCCTATGCCTCCCTCAAATTGATGACAATACTACCTATGTTACAGAGGTGAAGCGCAGACTTTTACAAGAATAATACTGAGAATGACAAGAAACATCTCAACAAGAAAATCTGCTGGAAATTTTGACTTTCTACTAGACAAAAGCATTGATGTTCAAAAAGAAAAAGAAAAAGAAATAATCGAAGTTGCAGATCACTCCAACAATATTCCAGGACGCTACAGTACATGATACAGTCAGCAATCGGCAGTGAAGGATAATATCATAGTTTCCTTTATTTCTTTTAAGTATTACTCATTAATCAAGCATTTATCGAATTTCAGTGTTGGCCAAATAATGAGAAAAACAAACATTATAATCATCTAACATACACACCTAAGACCATAGGGCTTAGGTCTTCTACAAGACTTTGCAAATTGCGGACGAAATGAAAGTAAAGATTACAACCAATCAGAAGAACATTTTCATGCTTCATTAACTTCCCTTGGAGTTTTCCTTACTTTCCAATGAGGTGATCATAAAAGCAATGCATCATCTCAATTGAGAAAGATATAAAAAATCATCCAACTGGGATACCAAATTCCAGTCTATAAAAATTAACTGCCTTTTGCATATAGGTCAATGCTACCGAGTTGGAGCCGTGAATTCTCTTTAACATCTCGAACCGCCAAAAACCTAAACCTGTTAAGCAAGCCAATAAATCAAGGACGGACCAGATGATGAACATGTTTGAACAGATTTTGAGAAAATATTTTTACCTGAAAACATTGAATTGAAGCCCTACTGGTGTAATCTTAAATGTTCTACGCTGGAAACGGTCTTCAAACATCTGAGAAGTTTGTTTATCCAGAAGGTGCCAGCTGGATCTACCATCATTGCTACCCTCAACAACCCTAAATAAGAAAAAGAATTAGATGATTGACAAAATCTGGATGCAAATAGTGGGTAAAGACTAAAGACCTTCAAGGAAATTTATAGTTGAAGATGGAGTTCACAAAATTAAAGAAGAACAGCAATTTAAAATATCTTAAGGAAAGCTCAGAAGGAAGCTGTTTTTTCTCTTTCATACTGCTATTCATAATTGCTTCACTATACTCATTTGAAATACAAAGTGAAAACAATAGAAAACAAAACAAAGGCTAGGGCACAAAGATATGCCCAATGTTGCATGCACTGAGACAGATGTAAGCCTGTAATTATGCATTAGACATCAACTAGTGATTGGATATTCTAAGAGAACATACCAATCCCTTGGATCCCTTTCTGGTACATCATTGGCTGACATTAACTCATATGCCACAAGTTCGTGCATCTTATCGTCTGCTACTTCATACATAATCCAACAACCTACAAGATCAAATAATTTGCTATACACCATTAATCAGGTAAACACAATAATTTGTTCATATTCTCTGCAATAAAAAAAGCCCCCTAAACACCACCCCCCCCCCCCCCCCACCACCTCTCTTGTACAATGCATCACTAGAATTATGTGTTGGCCAAGGTCAGTCAATCATTAATCAACCTTTGAACCCTACTAATGTTACCAGTATAGCTTCAATCCAAAATCTATATTGCTGCTTGCGACTTTTGATCACTTTGCAGTGACATAGACCAATTATCACCTTTTAAGTTATGTATCTAAAACATAGAAATAAGGCCTTTTTAAGTCCTTAGAATTACATAAACTCATCTCAAGATTTAGAAACATGTAGACAACATAGCGATGGTCAGTTATCCTTGGGGACTATGACAGTGCCAGATACGGTAACTTGATGGATGGCAGAACAAAAATGATAGAACATAATTAATAAGAAGCATTAAGCATTCCTTCTCAAAATCATGAAAGAAATTATTTACATAATTCTATACTTCCTTTTTTTCGCTTTGCTTATTTTTATCTCAGTCCCAATGCAACAATGGGGTGAAATATTTATTTGTTATGTAGTACCTTTTGCACCATTAGGTTCTTCCCATTTAAAATTGCGAGTTCCATCAAATGCTGATGTGGCCTGAAATTTGTGAAGATGGGGGGAGTCACATGGAGATTCATTTGAGGTGCACATGCAGTATATTCTAAAACTAGTGAACAGATGAAACACAAAAGCAAGGGAAAAAAGAACTCACAATTCCCACAGGAAGCTCCTCACCACTTGCACGAACAAAACCGGAATGTATTCTGTTTAATTTCAGAAGTGGCAATGATAGAGAATCTTCAACAAAGTCGTCAATTTTTTTAAGGTTCTGGATCATGTCATCCAAAGCATCCAACACAACAGGCAATCCCAAAGAGGTTTTAACAGGATCACCAGCCAGACAAATGTCAACCTTCCCATCAGGGTCTGCCTTACTCTTCAGAGAGAGAGCATTAAGTAACTCAGCAAAAGAAGGTAGCAACTGATGCACAATAGCTTGTATAGTATTTGATGCTGAATCTATGGAGGCCTTCCTCATTTTAAAATGGGTATTCTTGAGATCCGTGAGAGTTTTTTTAAAAAACTCGAGTGCTTTAATGGCTTTAATCTTAGGATTTTCTTCCTTAACAAACTGAGAAAGTACTGGACAAAATGCATTGTAAATCCTTGTAACATGCTCATCTACGCATTTACGAACCGGGCAAGAAGAAGAACTCAGAGAATCAGAGCCAAGTTCTAGTCTAGACTTGCGCCATTCTTTGTCTCCACTTAGTCTTCCAGGTAATGAGATTGATGCATCATCTGTAGAATGTAAATCTCTCTCAAGCGCTTCTCTTTCCATCTGGTCACGCTTGTCAAGCTCAGAAAGCGCCTGAGAACTAATGCCTCTTCTACATTCTTCTGTCATAGTAGCAAGGAGAGCAGACAAGGCAGGCTCTGTAATGATGTTTCGTCGGGGCAGAACCTGTGAATTTAGACAACTCATCCTCATCAACAATTCAATCTAATAGTGTGTGTCTCTTTCTAAAAGAAGATCTTTTATTTTTATATTTTATTAAAAAAAAGTGTTAATGAAAATCTTGATGATGAAAAGTGCCACAATACTATTTTTAGTATTACCTCATGCCACTTCCTTGTGTAGCGTTTTGTAACATCACAGACTCCATCTTTTGAAATGGCTATTGCATAATTTAATTTCTTTTTCCACCTACAAGAAAGGCATGGGTTCTGATGTAATATGAATGAAGAATGGACATAAGAACTCGTCTGGTATGACAACACAGCAAAGAAGTAAGTTTGGGTTGGCAAAACTTAGAGGTACCCCTTTTCATATAACAATGGTTTGTCATATACTCCTTCACAAGGATCAAGATGCATCCATCTGCACAATAATGGTTGTTAGAAAACATCTACTAGCACAATAGTTAATATTTTCTGAATGCTCCAAAAGAAGAAACTGAAGAGCAGCAATTGGTAAATGAAGCCTACCTTCCTAAAAGCTGTGAGAAGCACTCTGTCCAAACATGATCGCCAAAATCCAATATCTGAAAAATGAAGTGTTATAGTACCAAGAAAACTTCTATTCTCTCAAGCCTCAAGTACTTCCACATAACCAATAACTAAAAATTCCATTAAAGGTCATAAAGCTTAGAAACACCAGCCTAAATACTTTGATAATTATATGGTACCAACATGATCTATATTCAAGAAATTAAGAGCAGAAAACTTCTCATATCCCAAGCTTGATTTAACAAATAAGATGCTAAGCAAAAATTATCATACAAGTATCCATATTATTGTTACCATATTATGGTATGAATCTATTGGACAACACTGTTAGATAAGTGTTTGATGTGAAAGACAATGCTTTATCACTTATAGGATTATATCCATGTCATTTCAGCACAACACGTAATTCGGGGATTTTAAGGTGTCCATATAGCATAGGTCCTAAGGTGCAGAACTTTGTGATTTTCCATCCCATTCTATTAAGGGCCATCCTATATCCTATTGTTTGGATATAATTCATTATTCCAAAAAACCTGGGCTCTAATACAGGTTTGCTCAATGCAAAAGGAAGTGTGAATTTTAGTGTGAATAATTATAAGATGTTTGGTAGTTTATTAACATGCTGAGAACTGACTAACCAGACGTGATTCATAGCCAAAAGCTCGACAATAAAACGTAAAGCAATTGGCCCACTCCCCGCAACGCCCCCTTCTTGTTTCCAAAAGCTGCAAATAGGATAGGGAGAAAATGAAAATTCTATGAAATAAAGCATAAACTTCTTCCCCAAGTCAGGAAATTAATAAATACCTTTAAAGGATCATTATAGCGTGGGAAACGAGTAATTCTTAAGCAAATTTTGCACCTGGGAAAAAAGTGACAGATAATTGAGTGGACCAACAGGTAAGGCATTGGCAAAGAGCATAAAATTAAGTAAAGACATAACAGAAATCCATTTCTGATAGACCAACTATTTGCCACTGAACTTAGAAGGCTTTTCATAAGCAGAGAAGTAGAAGATGGCCAACATCAAAAAGGTCAATATATGAAATGCTTGTCACAAGTTCTCCAATTGACAATCAGACAAGGTATAGAAACACTTAACTTGATTACATACCAATACATAGATTACAGACTAAGAAACTGGCTTTAAAAAAATATTACAATTTATATGCAGAATTTTTAAGGAAATAGAAGCAGGAAATTGATCCTAACGCAAGATCTTTAGTCAAACATTGGTCACAAACAATAGGTGACACAATTAGAAAAGATACATGAAAAATCTCTAATGAAAAGTAGAGACTCAGGCCTCGGCCAAGAAGTTTGCTCATTCTTGACCATGCAAGGATGGTTTAAAGTATTATTCAGCTGAGCTCATCTTAAAAATGATTATGTACAAACAAGATGGTTAACCGTAGTAACAGTAACATATATGTGCCAGTCAGTTGAACTACACAATACAGAAAGTTACATCATAGACTTCCCATAGCAAGGAACCCAGTAGAAAGACTGGACATGGTATCCCTTCCCCCTCTCCCCATTGAGGAAAAAAATCAATGATTACTGATTCTATGATGGAAATACATTAATTATTTGCTTATTGGTATGTCCTAGGAAATAGATTAAAAAGAAACATAGTTTACATATAATGTGGGTTCCAATGAAAGTCATTACACTACACATGACAAAAACTAAAATTGAAATCTAGAACAGAACAATCATACTAGGAAAAAGTAGATTAATATTCATACCGATATAGTTCAACTCGAGATGCTCCATATTGACTTTCTGAATCATCTGGAGACCCCATGCCTTGATGTATGGTTTCACTGCCACAAACATCACAAGGAGGCGCATTGACCCACCTGCAATTCCAAAGCATATGGAAAACATACAAAAGCAAGATTCAGCCTGTCAGCCATTCATTGCAAAAGCAAAATGTCCGTTCTAAACTTCAACAAACTGATTCTGTGACCAAACTGGCAAAATTTGACACTAAAAAAATATTTTAAGAGTATTCCATAACTCTGTCAGGCAATGCAACACTTTCCCTAAGATACAGGAGCTTTAAATTGATTTCAACAACCTCCACATAAAACTTGATATTCAAAATGAAACCACCATACCAACTCAGGTAAGTTCATCAAGCATCAAAAATGTCTGAACCATTCAAACAATCCTCACTAACAACTAGGCCCTAAAACTGGATAATAAGGGGGTGTTTGGTTTAGCCATTTTCATCACTCAATTCTCAAATTTCGTGGGTCCCACCTCAGGTTCTCTTGTTTGGTTTCATTTTTGTTTTCAATTATTATATCTCATAACTCAAAAAATTGAGTTATAGCAATGGAAACTGAAAGCAAGTTTTGTTAGTTTTCAAGTTATAAGAAATAAGTTAAGTTTGTAAAAAAATTCAAGTTGCTGGGACCCACACAACTGACCGATCACTATCAAGTCAGACGGCACTAAACTCATTTCATTTCTATCTAATATGCAGTAGAAGAAAACACACACACACCATTCACCTCACAGAAAATTTTCTCCTGATCTCATCTCTGATCTCTCGGTCTCTTTTCTGATCTCAGTCCAACAGTTGTTTAGTTGATCTCAGCTCAGGAGAACACGAATCTCTCTCTCTCTCTCTCTCTCATTTCACTTTCTCCATCTCTCTCATTCTCTCATCTCTCTCGGCCTCTCATCTCTCTCAATCCTACAATCCTAAAAAATCTATTTGATTCAGATGTTTATGTTGAGAAATTGGGCTTTGATTTAGATGAAAAACCATGTGGGAACATGAGTGATGCACGTAAGTTGTTTGATGAAAGTCCTGTTTTGGAATTGGTTTCATGGAATTTGATTTTTGGCAGGTTATGTTCAGGTAGGGAATGTGGAGAATGCCAAGTCTATATATGAGCTTGGTAAGAAAATCGTACTGAAAAAAATACAAAGAAAAAAAACTTGCAGTGAGTTTTGAAACTTGGCAGGAAATCATTGACAAAATGATTTGGTTTTAAAATCCCGAGCCTAATGGATGGCTGTGGCTTTCACTTCTTCCCATTTATTGCTCTTTGCTGGGTTCTGAAATGTAATGGAGTACAGGAACAGTCGCGCGGGTGAGTTAAAGTAGAGGACAACATTACTGTTCTGACTAAACAGTAGAGGACGGTGAGTTAAATTAGCTTTTTTAAGAAAGAAAGCCAACTGTATTTGGGATGCCAAACACGGTGAGAATGAGTTATGAGGAAATAGCAAAATGAATATGAGTTCTAACTTATAAGATATGAGTTATGAATTGTAGGTTATGAGTTATGTGAGTTTTGAGGGAACCAAACACCCCCTGAATTTCCTTGATGGGATTTTTGCAAATAGATTTTACTTCTGGTCACTTGCCACCCAAAATTTTCCCCTATCTAAAACTACTTACAAGAGAACCAATTTTTGGAAGAAAAACATGCACTTCTATCAAAAGCAAAAAAGATATACATTTGACTGAAAACTTTGATTAGCTTCCCATTGAGTTAGAAATTACCATATAAAAATGAGTGAATACTTCATGTTTAGATGACAACACCAAGGGGTTCAAATTAACCAAATTGGGCACTATTTTTCTTCTTCTTCTTCCCTTTTTTTTTTTTTTTTTTTTTTTTTGGGGGTGGGGGGGGGGGGGGGGGGGGGGTGGGGGTGTTGTTACAAATCAA
The DNA here is from genome assembly GCA_032727855.1 of Quercus ilex subsp. ballota. Taxonomy (NCBI): domain Eukaryota; kingdom Viridiplantae; phylum Streptophyta; class Magnoliopsida; order Fagales; family Fagaceae; genus Quercus; species Quercus ilex. Next base: position 22,647,221 of record CM064910.1, read on the forward strand.
TATATAAACATTCAAAATCCAATGGGCTGGATCAAGAATTTAACAAAATTAAGGAAGACATGATTGCGGCTTCATATTCATTTCTCTCTATAAGGTCAATTATTTTGGCATTAAATTTTTGTTGCTAATCAAGGTTTAAGAGTTGTGGGTGTGTTTTTAGTTCATCGCCTATTCACCAAACTAGAAATACATCATTGAAGTTTATTGGAGGAAACATTTTCATAATATACCAGAAGTATGACATTAAAATCAAGTCAAAGAAAAAGTCGGTAGATATTCAACTGCTAATGAGAAATTGATCCCTTCACCCGACCCTTTTCCCCTTGTTCAGTTCTAGCGAAACCTTCCTGTATCTGACTTCTGCTTGTTTCTTACATACTGTACTCTTTTCCTCCTCCACTTTTCCTATTGGAGAACTATGAAGCTCTAGATTCTTCTCATCGCCAAATTTTGTTCACTAATATTAACATAATTCTTGTGCAAAATCTATGATTCCACATAATTCATTAGTTACATCAAAATGGAAAAGACTAATGACATTTCTTTTTCTTTTTCATATTTTTTCCCCTCCTGATTGAAGATAAATTAACAAAGAAAATTACTTGTGCAGGATAGAGTTCCCAAAACTACCCAGATTACCCTGGTGTAATGTCACACCATTGTAATATGTAGTTCTATGCAATCCTGAAGTTATAGAAGAAATATATTTGTAAGAAAAGAAAAAACATGATTCACACTATCAACTACTTGTTATTGCCATGTTGAGAGATGTGCAGATTTTTTTCTTGGGTGGGAGCGGGGGAGGGGGGTGTTTGTCTGCACTATGATATGCAATTGCAGTATTCAATATGTTTGTGTGGAAGTACATGAGCAAAGATAGAAAAGTAAGAGAAAACACCTAAAGGATTTTTTGAACCAGAAAAGCAGCTGCAGCAGGAAGGCATGATCTTGTTCCACTTTTGATGGTTCAAAGTTTCCCTCCTAAAAACATATCGAAATTACCAATTACATTAAAAAAAAATTTGCTCATGATCAATACAGTCTTTGCAAAAGAATTATTTGTTATTGAGTCCTCAATAATAATGTAATTTCAACATCACAAATACAAATATCCAAGAAAAGCCTAGCCAGATAAATTAATAATAACAAAAAAAAAAAAAAAAAAAGGCAGAGAACAGAAATTTCTATTGGAAACTACTTCTTGTTAGAAAGTAGTGAAATTCACAAAAATCAGAATTGCTCCAGTGCCAAATAATTATACTGCTATTCTGACACAGACTGAAAACGTGAAAGGGGTAGATCTCGTTCTAGCTTAATGAAACCCTTAAATCTATAAGGGGCCCTTGAATCCACAAGGAAAACTTGGAATCCACCAGTAAAAAAAAAAAATTAAAAAAAAAAAAAAAAAAAAAAACCTCTCTGGAAAATATTATTGAATTTTCGTCTTACATAGTGCAGGTAAGTTTGAAAAAAACACCTAAAATTAAGGAAATAATATCACTAAACCTAAATTAACACCATAGCTTTTCCTACATCATATATATTTCAGGAAGTGTGTAGGGTCAAAAGTAAATTTCCATAACACATTACATATTCATTTAATGTTTCTAATACATACATGGTAATTTGCCAGGTAAACCCTAGTAATTGGCTCCACAAATACATTCTTACTCATAACATATACTAGGCCAAAGGGTCTGCAAAATGCAAACAACAAACCCAGAATAGTCCAAGGCTCAAGAAACACAACATACAACAAGTTCTGACCAAAACAACGCACTGACAGAGTTGGGGGAAAAAAGTGTCAAAAGACCTACTCCAACATTTTTAGTAAAGTACACCTCAGAAGAAAACCTTTGTACTACTACTTCTACCTCTCAGACATTTAAGTACTTCAAAGCATCAATTGAGGCAAGGTTCGCTGCCTAAGTAAGGCAGTTACAAATCAAAAGGAGTAATTTTTGCTAGGCAAAGGATTTGAAGGGATTCTACCCTCAGCATGCCACACCAGTAGGTGAAGATTCATATAGACAAGTTTTATGTTCACACCCCCCCCCCCCCCCCACCCCCCCTTCTATTTTTAATAAGACAACTGACAAAACATATTACAAGTTCTAGGATTCGTAAGCAACTCACACACACACCGGTTGAGGTCCAAGGACTTGAACCAATGACCTCACCAAGTTATTATCTTACCAAGGTGTGACATACCAATGTGCCTAAGAATAGACTAATCCATTTAAATCTCAAATATAAGAGATAGCTAATCTTACCTTGGCCAGAGCAACTAATGCTTTCTCCTCAAGCTCATCAACAGGGGCTGTTTTCCGAGCAGCCTGCTGGTACACTGGGTCCTCATACTACACCAAAAAAGTTATAAATATCCAATAAAACATTGATTTTTCAAAAACACCTCCCATTGGTTGCAAAAAATAAATAAATAAATAAAACTCAAACAAAAACAATACACTTCAGTCCTATCAGACTTGGTTAAGTAGAACTTTTGGCATATTGGTTTCGGAATAATTAGTTTCAAAATGTCAGAATTCTCATTGGCTACCAAGAAAATTGACACAAATCACAAAATACAAAGCAAACCCCAAAAAATTATTATAATAATATTAATAAACAATATGTTTAAGTGGCCCTTTGGAAGGGCAGTTTAAAAATGCATTTTTTTAAGTAAAGTTTTCTAAAAAGGTAAAACACCATTTTTTTTTCTAGATACAATTTTTTCAAATAGCCCATTTTCATAAAAACTGGAAAATAATGGCACCCAAACAGTCTTCTATTTTTTGTTGTACCAATTATCAAACAATGAGATTATCAATATTGAAGACTTTGAATTCTTTTTATTTTCTCCCCCTACATTTTTTCTTGGCAACCAAACAAGCTGATGATGAAAATAAGAAAAAAAATTTAAATGGAAGTCATCATATCATACACTGATAAAGAAAGCGTTTACCTTGTGAACTTTTGGTTTCAAAACAATGAGAGTTTCAAAATGTCAGATTTCTCCTTGGTTACCAGGATTATTGAATTGTATCAAACAATGAGAGTATCAATATTTCAAAAGACTGAATTACTGCTTTTTTTTTTTTTTTTTCCTATTGTTGTCCTCCCACATTTCTTTCATGGCAACCAAACAAGCAGATAAAGAACACAAAAATTGAAAATTGAAGTGATCATCATCACCATACATTGATAAAGAAAGCCTTTTAACTTGCAAACTTTTGGTTTCAAAACAATGAGGGTTTCAAAATGTCAGAATTCTCCTTGGTTACCAAGAAAATTGAATTTTAACAAACAATGAGAGTGTATCAATATTTCAAAACACTGAATTACTACTTTTTTTTTTCTTTATTGTTGTCCTCCTACATTTTTTCTTGGCAACCAAACAAGCAAATAAAGAACACAAAAAATTGAAAACTGAAGTGATCATCATACATTGATAAAGAAAGCAACATACCATGCGAACTTTATCAATATAAGGCCTTATTTGCTTCTCGAAATCTTCGGCACTCCCCCCGGCAAAATGCTGCTGCAACATAAGCGCTTCCTCCTCCGCCTATAAACCACCAAAATCAAAAGCATTTTCAAGAAAAACCACTTCCAAAACCAAAAAAAAAAAAGAGTGAAATTTCGATCAAGATTTTAAATTTAAGGACGAACCTGCAAAATTCTAGCTAATTCCTCATCGGACATTACCGAAGCGGCGGCGTTTCCCGCAATGTGACTTGACGATTGCGGTTGTGGCTGCTCGTTGACTTCATCGTTGACCGACACAAGTCGGAGTCTCTCGGCAACCGAAATGAGATCGGAGTCGTCCGATAAGACTCGATTTTCATCGACGGCGATGATCTGTAAAAACGCAATTTATCACAAATTCTTGAATATATATATATATATAGAGAGAGAGAGAGAGAGAGAGGACCTTTTGGTCGTCAGGGACGACTGAAGTGAGAGAGAAGAGCTGGAACTTGAGAGTCTGTGAAAAACAACAATTTACAATTTTAGAAAGAGAAACTGAGAGTTTTTAGAGAGAGAGAGAGAGAGTGAGAGTGAGAAATGGAGAACCTCGAAGCCGTCGTCGGTGTCGTAGTCAACGACGAAGTCAGCATCGTTGTGGCGGACCTGGAATTTCCGAGCAACCATTTTCTCTCTCTTTCTCGCTTTTTCTCAGTCACTCTGTCTGTGGAATTTGATGGAAACTTTTTTCATTCACAAGGGGAATTTGATGGAGTTTTAGACAAAGAAAAGGAATCTGTTTTCACTGTACTTTCTATACCTTTCTTGCTCGCAGGTGAAAATTAAAATTCTCACTTTTTCTTTTCCCAAAAGAAATTCTCCATGATAGAAATTGATTTCTTTTTTATTTTTATTTATTTATTTGAAGTTAGAACTTAGGCTTCTATGCGGGAGTTTATAAATGAATGAAATAAAATTTAATGATCATAAAAGAATGAAAATGAATAAAATAAAATGAAATATATTTAAATATGAAAAAGAATGGAATGTAAGTAATCTTATTTATGAGCAACATAGAAGAAATAGAATGAAATTATTTTATGACAATATTACTATTAGACCCTTATTTTAAAATAACTAGTTGAATATATAGGGGTATTTTGAGAGTTTTAGTAAAAAAATCATTAAGGCTCCGCTTAGGAGTTCATAAGGGAAGGAAATTGAATGGAATGGAATGGAATGATCATAAGGAAATGAAAAAGAATGGAATGGAATAGAATCAAGTAACCTTGATTGGATGTTTTAAAATAAAGGAATGAAAATGAATGGAATGTAAGTAATCTTGTTTGGGAGCAGCATGGAGGGAATGGAATGGAATCATTTTATGACAATATTACTATTAGACCCATATTTTAAAATAAATAGTTGAATATATAGAGGTATTTTGGGAGTTTTAGTAAAAAAATCATTAAATCTAATTTTATTTCCTCCCATTCCTCCCAATTTCGGGGGGAATGAAAATTTGAAATTTTAAGGGAATAGAGAGGAATGAGTGTTCCCTTCTACCCATTTCATTTACTTTCACTTAAACTCCCAAATAAGGGAGTGAGCTTTCCATTCCCTCCATTACAACTCCTAAAATAGGGAAGGGAAGAATATTCTAAATTGATTCTTTTCATCCATTTTCATTCTATTCCATTCCATTCCCTCCTTCCAAGCGGAGCCTAAATCTAATTTCATTCCATTTCATTCCTCTCAATTTCAAGGGAATAAAAATTTAAGGTTTTAAAGGAATAAAAAGGAATGAGTGTTCCCTTCTATCCATTCCATTCCCTCCCACTTAAACTCTCAAACAAGATAATGTGCTTTCTATTCCTTCCATTAAAACTCTCAAACAAGAGAATGAAATAATATTTTAAAATGATTCTTTTCATTTTTTTCCATTCCATTCCATTTCATTCACTCCTCCCAAACGAGGCCTTAAATAGAAATATTAGAATCTTTAATCTTATTTAGGATAATGTAGTAGTGTCTACATTTTTTTTTTTTTTTTTTGAGAGTCTAGTGTATACATTATTTTAACCAAATTAATAGTAATAATAGAATACATTATTCTATGACAAGGTGTCGTAATAATATAATAAATTATTATTAGCATGTGATTATCAAAAAAATTTGTTATTAGCATGTGAAAATGTGTCACTTCTAGTTAATATGATCCCAATCATAACTTGTAATTTTGTCAACCATAAATAGAAGAAAAAAAAATGTGCATGTGTTTTTTTTTTTTTGGTGTGAAACACTCATTTATTGAATAAGAGATAAAGTTTTGAAAAATAATTATTTTAAAAATATAAAATCTACTAATAAATCTATCGTTCATCTTTGAAAATTGCGATTCTTTGACAATTTTACTATTAAAAATTGGTTATTGATTTGTTTAAAAAAAATACTAGTATTTAGTAGATTATGAGTCAATGATGGTCATACCCATTGGGTAATGGATATCCAATCATTTTCGATTTAAATATTCTAAGTAATACCCGATTCTTCATGAGTAAAAGATAATTGATAAGGTTTGGATATTATTCGAATTTTTCGAATAGTATTTAGATATTATCCCAACCCTACTCAGACTAAAAAAACCATTGCTTGCTCCTATTGATACTCCACTGCGACTCTCTTTGTGCTGTTGAGCCATAGCCATAGTTTTTTTTTTTTTTTTGGGTTCAGCTTCTGTCACTTGTCCGCAATATTGGGCTTTGTGGAGCCTAGTTTATGTTTGATCCGGTTGACGACCCGACTCGACCCGAATAATGTTGCGTGATTTTTAATTGGAGATTTTCTGAGGTTTAGTCTAGAGAGCGAAGGCTTTAATGGGAGATTTTTGGCCCATTGTGAATCCTATACGCAGGATATAAAAGCCGCTTTTGTGATTAGGGTTTGTAACTGTTGTCGTGTTTCAGAGAGAGAGAGAGAAACACTGTAGCTGCACTTTGTATTTTTCCCTGATAATAGTGAAATCCCTGCAACTCCGTGGACGTAGGCAAATTGCCGAACCATGTAAGTACTGTCTTGTGCGTGTGATTGTTTTTCTCTATTTTTTTTGTTTCTTATAGGTTGGAATTTCGGTTGAATTCCCAACACGCAATCCAACGTGTCCAGTGGCACCGGCCACTGGCCACTGGACAGAAGCCGAATCCCTTTTTTTTTTTTTTTTTTGGGTTTGGGAATTAAAAGGCTAAAGATTCTTTAACTTGATAAAGTACAGAACAGTCGCGAAGTATATTGGTGAAGATAAAAGCCAAAAAATGATTGGCTATGCATGTATGAATACAAATATACACACGTAAACAGCTTTTTTTTTTCCTTCTAAAGCCTCAGCTATTGGTCGGTGATGATGTAAAAACAAACTGCTATGAAGAATAAAACGTTGGGTTCGGTTTGGATTTCCCACAGAGACAACCAAAGCTCATCGAAATAATCAGAAGTTTTGGATTTCCCACAGATAGTGGATTATCAAAAACAACAAACTTTCCTCTAATTTTTTGATAATCAAAAACAAATTAGAACGCATGGATGGCTCAAAGTTTAGTATATAACAATGTCTTGTCAATTATTTTTGATAATTGCTATGGCTTCCACACTGGGAAATCCATAGCAATTACCAAAAACAACAAACTTTCCTCCAAAACAAGGAAAACCCACTTGTCCCTCAAACTCACTGAGACTAAGTCTTCAATTTTTTGAGCTAAATCTCAAAGAAAAAATTCACATAGATCATTCAGTAAACCACTTCAGACCCATCATTTCATGGGAGGCGCAGGTAGAAAAAAATGCAGAGAGCTTGATGAGTGAGTCTGAAGAAGAAGAAACCGATGGTAATATTAAAATTTTTTTTTGAAGACATGGTAATTTTATTTAAGTACTAAGAGCATCCTCATCAGGTGTGCCAAATGCCAAATATTTGGCATTTGGCACACCAAACACTACTGTTCAAGCTTCATCAGGTGTTCTAAATGTTCTAAAATTATAAAACATGCTACAGTACCGTCTCATATTTGAGACGGTACGGACACAAATGCCATTCTGAAATATTAATTTTTTATTCAACTTTTCTCTCTCCTCTATATATTTAATTCAACATTTTCTCTCTCCTCTCACTGATTTGTCTCTCTTCAGCCCATGTTCTCTCTCTTTCTTCTTCAAATCACTCTCCCTCACCCCAAAATCAACGGTCCGACGCCCTCACCGATCAAGCCGCCCTTACCGATCAAGCCACCGCCCTCACTGATCAAGCCGCCGCCATCGCTTCTCGTTTGAAGACTCCATCACTGCTGATCTGAAGACGCCATCGTCGCCGGTCTAAAGCCGCCATTGCCACCTTGTCTGAAGCTGCCATGCTGCCTTGATCTGAACCCATCTCCGCTACGGCTTGAAGCTGCAGCACCGCTCGTCTGATGCGCATCTCAGCCACGGCGCGAAGCCGATCTTAGCCACTACCGCCAATCTAAAGTTACCATCGCTGAAAAAGAAAGCCACCATTGCCGAATCTCTCTACCTTTCTTACTTATTTTTTTTTGTTTTTAATCAGATTTGTGGTTGTTGTGGCTGTGGATTTGTTGTGGGTATTTGATTGGAATTTATTTGGTTTGTTTTGAGTTGTGTTTTGGCTCGTGGAGGGTGCGGTGGTTGTTGCCTTGTTGGTTGGTGGCTACTGGTTGTGGCGGTGGTTGTTGGTCGTTGGGTGGTGGCCATTGTCACTATTTGTGTTTGGTATATTGGAATTTATTTGGTTTGTTTTGAGTTGTGTTTTGGGTCATGGAGGATGCGGTGGTTGTTGGTTGGTGGCTACTGGTTGTGGCGGTGGTTGTTGGTCGTTGGGTGGTGGCCACTATCACTGTTTGTGTTTGGTATATTGGAATTTATTTGGTTTGTTTTGAGTTGTGTTTTGGATCGTGGAGGATGCGGTCGTTGTTGGTTGGTGGCTACTGGTTGTGGCGGTGGTTGTTGGTCGTTGGGGGGTGGCCACTGTCACTGTTTGTGTTTGGTATATTGGCAGAGTTTTGTGTTACAAATATATTATTTTAATGCGTTGTATATATTATTTTAATGTTTAGAAGGAAAGAATAGAACATTTGATAAATGATGAATTGTAAAATGATGTGGTAAAATAATAAAGTAGGTGTTTGATGTGTCAAAATGGCATTTTTTATGAGAGAGCTAATGAGAATGCTCTAATGATAATGAAAATGGCGGAAATTTGACTAGAACTCCTAAATTTTAAAAAATTTTAAAATAATTATTAAAAAAAAAAAGAAGCAAAGAGATCAAGTTTGGGTCAGGTATGGATATTCTTGGATAAACAAACTGGGCAACAATTGAATACGGATATCAAGTAAGGTAATTAGATAATTATGGGTAAACTAATCGAGTTGAGTATGGGTAAGTACAATTATGCCTTATCTTTAGGTTATGTTTAGTTAGAAGCAAAGCTATAAATTTTTCTCAAGGAAGGCCAAACTAGATGAATTATTATATTAGCCAATGGGGGCTTGGCTGAGTGGGTAAGGTTCGGACACTTCGTGCAACACACTTAGGTTCGAGTCCCGCTGCCCGCAGGTTTTCGTTGGTGGGTAAACTTAGTGGTGAGGTGTACTCACAAATGTGAGGTGACTCCCACACAGTGGTACAAAAGGGTCCCCGAGATCGAGCTACCCCAACCGAGGCCACTGGCTCCCTGCCCGGGGGTGTAATATGACCATAAAGACCTCCTTTTTTTCTTTCTCAAAAAGATGAATTATTATTGTAGGGTCTGCTTTTGTTGCCCAAGCCCAAAGGATATGGGTCAAAGGCCCAATGAACCCAGAACAATGAATTTGTAGAGAGTGGATCGAAGGTTTAGGCGCTGGCCGGCGTTCACGAGGCGTGAACGCCTTTCTCTTTTATTGAAGAAATGCTTAGAACAGTTTACAATTGGGGGATGCTCCTCGGCCATGGGCCGAGGAGGTTTTTTCTTCCCTTTATCTCTCCTTTTTTCTTCCCTTTCTTCTTCCCCCCCTCCCTTCAGGAGGGATTCCCTTACATTATATACCCTTTACCCAACCAATCCTAGCTCTACACTTGTTGAGCGATCAGGACATTACTCAGGTGCTCATCCCATCAGCCGCCTTCTCATTCTCTTTGAGAGTCGTGGCAACCGAGGTGGCACTGGTGCGGAGTCCTTTCCTCATTAATGCGGCCAGGGCGGTAGTCAGGTGCACTAAATGCGGAGGTGACAGTTTGTCATGAGCTTGCCCCTCCATCAGATTTATATTGCTGGCGGGTGGTACTTCTTCTCGGCTTTTGGAGTAGTCAGGAGGGTTTCTTTGGGGGTGTTACCCATTGCCTTAAGTTCTCGGATATCCGAGGATGGGGTCGCCCTTGGCATGGCCAGTTGTGCGCCTGGGCTTCTTGTTTTCCTTCTTGGATTTTGGGGTGCCTCCTCGGCTTGGGCCTTTGGCTCAGAAACGAAGTGGGCTGGGCCGTAGGATTCCTTAGCCCCACAATAGCCCCTCAAAATCTTACTATCCGCGTCCTCGGGCGAAGAGGAGGATTTTGATGTCCTCGGGCCTGCGACGCGTCCCATCGAGTTTGGCCATCTGTTAGTACTGGAGTCTTTTCAACCGCCCTAAACGTGTTAATGGCGCCTCGAAGCGCGCAATGCGCCCTTCATTAAATCAAGACGGCTCTGTGCTCCCCACGTTCAACGGGAGGATGATAATCCGATGGTGGGGATTCGCCTAACATTTATGGGCGGGAAAACCCGCGCGGCTCCTTGATTTGGGGTATAAATACCCATTCGAAAGGCCGGTTCCTCTATTTACTCGCACCCAAGAGTCTACATCTCCAGCATAAAAAGCCTGTCCGAGGAGCTTCTACTCATTTCTGTAAGTCACTCTATCTCTCTTCGAACTTTCTCCTTCTCCATTTCTTCCTCTCTTTCATTTGCTCTCTCTTAGCTCACTTAGGCATCATTTGGGATGGGTAGATTTAAGAAATACGTTTATACCTAAGAGGCGATGGAGAAATTCATCGCCGACTATAATATACCAAACAACGTGGGCTTGAGGTATTGTGCGGAGGGCGAGTGGCGCTTTCGGAGGTAAGAGGGTGAGGTGGTGATTCCCATCGTTGCCTTCGTTGAAGGTGGCATGAGGATACCCATGGGGCCGGTGATGAGGGGCTACCTGACGTACTTCCGGCTAGCCCCCACCCAGTGTGCCACCAACGTCTTCAGAATTCTGGGTTGTGTGGACGCCCTGAACGAGAAGATGGGGTTGAGGTTGACCCACCACGACGTAAACTGGTGTTATAACCTCCAGTGCCTGAAGGGCAAGTCGTACTACCTGAAGACCAGGGATGACAAGGTCCGGCTTATTCAGTGCCTCCCTGAGTCCAGCAAGGGGCTGAACAAGGACTTTCTCATCGTGTCCGGAGCGTGGCACGATGGCAGTCATTGCCCGACGACAGAGGGGACACCAGGTGGGGCAGTAGGAGTAGGAGGGGGTTCACAGATCCTAACTTGTCTTATGCGTCGTTTCTTTTGTACTGTTTGGTTACTAATCGTGGATGTGTTTTCTTTTTGCAGATCCGCACGCCTTCACGCGCCACTTCAGCCTGATCAACCGGGAAGACTTGCAAAAGGCGTTGAGGGCAGAGGTTTTCGTGAACGAGGCCGACAATCAAGTTAGGGCCGCTCACCAGATCTTGGGGTACGACCCGGCTCAAAAATCATTTGCGGCGCCGAAGTACGTGATCAGAGCAAAGGATCCTCGGTTTCAGAAAATAACCGTGACCGAGGACGGGTTTCGGTTCCCCGAGGTGCCCTCCACATCAGAAGGCGTAACACCTGCGGGTCCCTCTTCCTCCCTTAGATTCTCGGAGCCCGCCGAAGTAGGCCTAGAGAGGGAAGTGGAAGTCGCTGATTTCGGCCCTGCCGATGACGAGTTTGACGTTTTTGAACAAGTTCACCAGTCCGAGGACCCTCTAGGAGACTTGGGTGACCTTCGTCTGACTGAAGCAGACTTCTCAGCGTCCAAGTCCTCTCCCCGGTACGAAATGGGTTACAAGAAGAGGCCCCAACCTAGTCTGTCGGATCTGATCGAAGGCCAACCGGGGAAATCCAAGCCAGAGCTTCCTCCTCCTCCTCCCAAGACTCGCTCTGCTCAGGGCAGGTTGGCCCCTACCCAGCCAAGGCCTCATCCTTCTCCGCCCAAGACGAGTCTGCCTTCTAGGCACGAGCCCTCTGATCCCAAGCAGAAAAAGGATAAGGGCAAAAGGCCGGCTGGGGAAAAGTTCGGGTCCCCACATGAGGAGGATGACACTCGGCGGCCATCCAAACAGCTGAAGATAGGCTCCCGAGGCCAGGATAAACAAGTTGACGCCCAGCCTGAGCCTCAGGCCTGGCTTCCTGCCCCAATGCTCCATGGGGGGCCACTGAGGGAAGACTCCTCCCTCAGGGATTTCAAAGAGGGTGAAGGCGCGTACGTGGCCGACGCGCTGGAAAGGTGCCTGCTACTCCCAGCTGACATGGCGGAGCTGGGGACTATGAGGAGCAGGGGACTATGAGGAGCAGGGAGGCCTTCCTCTGCCTCAAGCGGTATTTGGGAATGGTAAGTCCCTCAACGCTTATGACTTTTCCAGTTTTAGTTTTCTCTTTCCCTTTTCTGAGCTCGGCTAACCGTGTACTTGCTTTGTTGGGCAGGCCATTTAGGCCACTTACAGGTTGGAGGACGTGGCCCGTGACCATGGGAAAGCCATGGACGTGGAGCGTGAGAAACGCCTGGAGGCCACACGGACCCTTAAAAACTCCGAGGCTGATCTTGCTAAGGCCCGGGAGGAGCTGAGGGTGATGACCAGTGCTCGGGATAATGCCCTGTCCGGCCTCGCCGGCTTCCAGAAGTAGGCCGAAGATCATTTAAAGCGCCTGGGCGAGGCTGAGTGGGCAAGGGAGCAGCTGAAGACTGCAAAGGAGCTGCTTGCTGATCTGCCAAAGAAGGTGGTTGCCGCCGAGGGGGACAAGAGGGCAACTGAGTGGGCAAGGGACGAGGCTGTGAGGGCCAAGTTTGAGGCCGACCAGGGCAGGGAGGAAGCCCTGGCCACTAAGCAAAAAGCCGAGAAGGAGGCCTATACTGCGGGGATGGCAGAGACAGAAGCAGCCTTTAAGGCTCAAGTCCCCGGGTTGTGCAGGCGCTACTCTGCTGAGGTTTGGAGGGAGGCTCTCAGACAGGCCGGGGTTGAGGCCTCGTCCGACTTGTGGAAGGAGGAGAATGTGTACTACCTTCCTGCCATCCGCGAGGCAACTCCAGGTGGCGCTGAGGCCGGGGAGGTTGCAGAGGAAGCCGGTACTGCTACGGGTGAGGACACCTCAATCGCTGAACCCGCGGGTGAGCTTGCCCAAGGAAGTGACCCTCCCAAGGTAGCAGAATCAGGTGAGGGCCCCATTGAGGAGGCGCCCCAGGAGGTTGCGAAGTCCACCTCTGAAGCTGAGGTTCCTGCTGCTGGGGAGGCAGCCGTTCCTGCCGCGCCTTCGCAGGCTGTCCCTTCTGGCCAAAGCTCAGAAGGCCCTGAAGCTGCTATGGTCCAGCCCCCTGCTGAGGGAGGAAAGTAAGTGGGCAGGGCAGGCCCCTCGACGCCGTCGTCTCTCTTGTCTTTTGCGTCCTTCTTTTTCCTCTTTTTTTTTCTTCTTTTAGATTGTAATGTGGTGTTCATCATGTAATCTTTATGGATTTAATGAAATGCGAGTTTTGTTTCTTTTCCTGCTGGTTGTGGTTGTTTGCTTACTTGCACGCTATCCGCTTTTTCTTTACTTGTATGATTTTAACTTCAATTGCATCTCGGCCAGTCATGGCAGCGATTGTAATAACGTGAAGGTACGTACGCATGGGCAGGCCTTTTATGCCTACAGGGCCAGGTGGGGCTCTTGTTTCTCCAACATTCTAGCACCTAGAATCTTCTGAAGTAGTTTGTTTCCCCATATGCGTGAGTTCTGGGACCATGCAGTACTTTTGGTTCTGTCTAACACTTAGAATTCTCTGAAACAGTTAGTTTCCCCATAGGCCTGAGTCCTGGGACCGTGCAGTGCTTTTGGTTCTGTCTAACACTTAGAATCCTCTGAAAGAGTTAGTTTCCCCATAGGCCTGAGTCCTGGGACCATGCAGTGCCTTGGTTCTGTCTAACACTTAGGATCATTCAGAGGTGGTTAGTTTCCCCATGAGCTTGAGTCCGAGGACTATGCAGTGCCTCGGTTCCGTCTAATACTTAGAATCATCTAAAGTGGTTAGTTTCCCTATAAGCCTGAGTCCTAGGACCATGCAGTGCCTTGGTTCTGTCTAACACTTGTTCTTCTGAAGTGATTAGTTTCCCCATAGGTCTGAGTTCGAGGACCATGCAGAGCCTTGGTTCTGTCTAACACTTGGTCTTTTTGAAGTGGTTAGTTTCCCCATAGGCCTGAGTCCGAGGACCATGCAGTGCCTTGGTTCTGTCTAACACTTGGTCTTTTTGAAGTGGTTAGTTTCCCCATAGGCCTGAGTCCGAGGACCATGCAGAGCCTTGGTTCTGTCTGACACTTGTCCTTCTGAAGTAGTTAGTTTCCCCATAGGCCTGAGTCCGAAGACCATGCAGTACCTTGGTTTTGTCTAACACTTGTCCTTCTGAAGTAGTTAATTTCCTCATAGGCCTGAGTCTGAGGACCATGCAGTGCCTTGGTTCTGTCTAACACTTGTTCTTCTGAAGTGGTTAGTTTCCCCATAGGCCTGAGTCCGAGGACCATGCAGAGCCTTGGTTCTGTCTAACACTTGTTCTTCTGAAGTGGTTAGTTTCCCCATAGGCCTGAGTCCGAGGACCATGCAGAGCCTTGGTTCTGTCTAACACTTGGTCTTTTTGCAGTGGTTAGTTTCCCCATAGGCCTGAGTCCGAGGACCATGCAGTGCCTTGGTTCTGTCTAACACTTATTCTTCTGAAGTAGTTAGTTTCCCCATAGGCCTGAGTCCGAGGACCATGCAGTGCCTTGGTTCTGTCTAACACTTGTTCTTCTGAAGTAGTTAGTTTCCCCATAAGCCTGAGTCCGAGGACCATGCAGAGCCTTGGTTCTGTCTAACACTTGTTCTTCTGAAGTAGTTAGTTTCCCCATAGGCCTGAGTCCGAGGACCATGCAGAGCCTTGGTTCTGTCTAACACTTGGTCTTTTTGCAGTGGTTAGTTTCCCCATAGGCCTGAGTCTGAGGACCATGCAGTGTCTTGGTTTTGTCTAACACTTGTTCTTCTGAAGTAGTTAGTTTCCCCATAGGCCTGAGTCCGAGGACTATGCAGTGCCTTGGTTCTGTCTAACACTTGGTCTTTTTGAAGTAGTTAGTTTCCCCATAGGCCTGAGTCCGAGGACCATGCAGTGCCTTGGTTTTGTCTAACACTTGTCCTTCTGAAGTAGTTAGTTTCCCCATAGGCCTGAGTCCGAGGACCATGCAGTGCCTTGGTTCTGTCTAACACTTGTCCTTCTGAAGTAGTTAGTTTCCCCATAGGCCTGAGTTCGAGGACCATGCAGAGCCTTGGTTCTGTCTAACACTTGGCCTTTTTGAAGTGGTTAGTTTCCCCATAGGCCTAAGTCTGAGGACCATGCAGTGCCTTGGTTCTGTCTAACACTTGTTCTTCTGAAGTAGTTAGTTTCCCCATAGGCCTGAGTCCGAGGACCATGCAGAGCCTTGGTTCTGTCTTACACCTGGTCTTTTTGAAGTGGTTAGTTTCCCCATGGGCCTGAGTCCGAGGACCATGTAGTGCCTTGGTTCTGTCTAACACTTGGCCTTCTGAAGTGGTTAGTTTCCCCATAGGCCTGAGTCCGAGGACCATGCAGTGCCTTGGTTCTGTCTAACGCTTTCATTTCTCCGTAAGTAGGGGTTTGTCCTCGGACCGCTTTACTGGAGACGATTCCTCCTTCGATTGGATTATGATCTTACATGTGGCGTTGATCTCGCCTCCAGCTCGAGCCCCCATCTTTTTTATTTGCGAAGCGTCCCTTGGCCGTTCTTGTTCCGCGCTTGACGCTTCGGTGCGCGAGACGCGTCTTCATTAATGGCCTCGTGAATCAACATAAGTCCAACGGTCTACGGCCCCCTTGGAATTTGGTAGCTTCATTATTAGCCTTGCTGGTAACTCTCTTTTCGAATTCTGCGTGGATTAATTCTCACCAACTCTCATCCTCTATATAAGGCCTTTCGGGGGGATGGTTTCTCTATACTCCATGAACCTCCCAACACAAACAGAAAGAACACACTCTTTCAGCTCCCCAAGCCCCTTTAATAACCCTGCCGGAATTGTGACCGGAGTTAGTAGATATGGGGCAGCTTTGGGCGGGTGTGAGGACATCCGTGCCAAGAGCCGTTGTGGCCGCAGCCCCCACTGCTTCTGGTGCGACAGAGTCTAGGCGTAACCCCTATGGCGCCATGCACGGTGGCCCGGAGGGATGTCGTTGAAGTACCTAACGTCTCTCCTCGGAGCGCACCCCCGACGGAGGAGACATGCGAACTCACATCATGGGCGGCGCTCGAGTGTTACCGTCTCCAACGGCCAACGCTCGTGGGGGTTGGAGAAAATCAAGGGAACATCATGGGGGAGGGCGTCCCCAAGCCCCTGCATCTGCTCCTCGCTTTGTTCAAGCTCCGCCGCTCCGAGAAAGGAGTTGTTGGTGGCCTTGAAACAAGCCAGCCCCAACCCCCTTCCGCCCGCTTACTGTCAAGTTCTCCCATTCTCTTGATGCCAGTAAGGGTGCGGATTGACACTTCCCTCTAGCTAGTTTTAGGACGGGTCCACCTGGGCCTCTGACTGTAGGACTAGCTGGTAGGAATAGTTTTAAAACACGCCTGCCTGAGCCTCTGATTGTAATTTGTAACTTTTTTCTTTTTATGAAATAATATCAAGTTTTCTTTCTTTGCTGTTGAATCTTCTGTCTCGAGCTTTTGTCTTTCTGCAGTGTTTGTTTGGTAGTTCTTTTTTTTTGTTGCGCCGGCCGGCGCACTAATCCTTCCCACAGACGGCACCAATTGTAGGGTCTGCTTTTGTTGCCAAAGCCCAAAGGATATGGGTCAAAGGCCCAATGAACCCAGAACAATGAATTTGTAGAGAGTGGATCGAAGGTTTAGGCGCTGGCCGGCGTTCACGAGGCGTGAACGCCTTTCTCTTTTATTGAAGAAATGCTTAGAACAGTTTACAACTGGGGGATGCTCCTCGGCCCATGGCTGAGGAGGCTTTTTCTTCCCTTTTTCTCTCCTTTTTTCTTCCCTTTCTTCTTCCCCCCCTCCCTTCAGGAGGGATTCCCTTACATTATATACCCTTTACCCAACCAATTCTAGCCCTACACTTGTTGAGCGATCAGGACATTACTCAGGTGCTCGTCCCATCAGCTGCCTTCTCATTCTCTTTGAGAGTCGTGGCAACCGAGGTGGCACTGGTGCGGAGTCATTTCCTCATTAATGCGGCCAGAGCGGTAGTCAGGTGCACTAAATGCGGAGGTGACAATTTGTCATGAGCTTGCCCCTCCATCAGATTTATATTGCTGGCGGGTGGTACTTCTTCTCGGCTCTTGGAGTAGTCAGGAGGGCTTCTTTGGGGGTGTTGCCCGTTGCCTTAAGTTCTCGGATATCCGAGGATGGGGTCGCCCTTGGCATGGCCAGTTGTGCGCCTGGGCTTCTTGTTTTCCTTCTCGGATTTTGGGGTGCCTCCTCGGCTTGGGCCTTCGGCCCAGAAACGAAGTGGGCTGGGCCGTAGGATTCCTTGGCCCCACAATTATATTTCAGTATCCTTGATTATCTTATATAAATGCATATAGCTTTATTTTTTGAAAAAAAAATGCTAAAAAGAGATTTACTTATATATTTGTATAAACTTGTGTTTTCTATTTCTAAAAAAAAAAAAAAAGAGTATAAACTTATGTTTTAAATGTTCCTAATATTAATGATTTATGTATAACAAAAAAATCAATATTAAAAGAAAAATAAATGAGACAATAATCAATTAAGAAGTATTTATACTTTAAAAAAAAAAAAAATTGAAGGAGCTAGGCTGTTATCAAAAAAGAAAAGAAAAGAAAAGAAAAAGAAGGAGGTCATTACCTAAATTTTTTTTGAATTTTTGACATTAAAATGGGGGGTAAGCAGGTGAGGGCCATTTTTACATGTCTAATCGTCTCGCACTAATAGATTATATTACCTATTGTCTCTTCTTTTACTTTTTTAAATGCAAAGAAATCTTTTTTTTAGAATGTTATCCTAAAATGCTGAGCTTCTCATATGAATTACACACAACTTGCTTTGTGTCTTTACAAAAAAATAAAAATAAAAAAAAGGAAAAAAATGATTATAAAAAATAAAAAAACTTGCATTATCTTCAATTTGACTCAAATTGGGCCACTCATTGTTGCAAATAGCAAACTGGCGTGTTAATCTAATTAGAAGAATACATATATATATATATATATATATATATATATATTAAGAGGATTCAGAAAGTTAATTATAACTTCAAAAAATGTAAAAAAAATACCTCTAATTTAATTAAATAATCCTTATTCTTAAAAAATAAAAAATGTGGTTAAAATTGTAATTCAACAAAATTCACAAAGAAAAAAAAATTACCTGAGAAACTTTTTTCCTAAAAATTAGCACAGTTTCAATTTAAATATATCTTACGCACGTTTGATACATTTTTTCCTAAAAATTAGTACACACTAAACCCAGCCGTTTACTCAATTTCAAATAATTTCTTAAAAAGTCATTCCTATATAAACTCACTAACAATAAATAAATTCTAATTAAAAAATTATATTAAACTCAAAAAAAAAAAAAAAAAAAAGCCTCATTGCACGTGTGGAGCGCGTGTGATGAGGCTAGTATATATTAAGAAAATTTAGAAGGTCAGTTATGGCTTCAAAAAATGCCAAAATACCCCTAATCTAATTAGATAATTATTATTCTTAAAAAATAAAAAAATAGGTTTAAAATTGTAATTCAACAAAATTAAAAAAAAAAAAAAAACTATCAGATAAACTTTTTTCCTAAAAATTAGCACACTCTCTATTTGAATGTATCTCACCCACGCTTGATACATATTTTTCTAAAAACTAGCACACATTAAACCAATCATTCCTATGCAACCTCACTAACAATAGATAAATTCAAATTAAAAAATTACATTAAACTCAAAAAACAAAAAGAACTTTATCGCATGTCCAAAGCGCGTGTAATAAGGCTAGTATATAATATGAGAGTTGAAATGTCTCTTTAAATTCAAAATACATTTTCTTTTCTGTTTTCATTCCAATTTGAGGGGATATGATTGGTGGGCTTAGGTGGAAAACCCCCAGACTCTTCCTTTTCTTTCCCCTTAATCTCTATCAATCAAATGAGTGAAAGTTGTTTCTTCTCCCATTTTTCCCCGTTATTTTCCATTCGCTCTCTTTTCCACCCAACCTAATGGACTATCAAAGAAAATCAAAGGAAAAAGCAAAGCACGCTTAATACATTCTAATCATGTGACTTCTATTCTTGGCTCAACAGTGTAAGAATACATGGAGGTTGTTTGAATTGTACTCCTTTGATATTCCTCCATCACTAGTTTTAGCTTTTGCTTTGTCATTCAGAGAGTTATGGCACTCTCGTTTAGGTCATGCATCTCTGCCTCATGGTAAAATTCAAGCCTTACTCTTCGTTTAGGAGTTCATAAAGGAATGAGAATGAATGAGTAAATTATAAGAGAATGGAAAGAAATGGAACATATTAAGTAATGAAATGGAATGGAAAAAAGAAAATATTTGAATGGAATGAAGTAATTTTGTTTGGACGTTTTAAAATAAACAAATGGAAAGAAATTAAATGTAAGTAGCATTGTTTGAGAGTAACATAAAAGGAATGGAATAAAATCATTTTATAATAACATTACTATTATACCCCTATTTTAAAATGGATAAATGGTTAGGGGTATTTGGGATTTAGTAAAAATTTCAATAAACCTAATTTCATTCCATATGATTCCTCTCAATTTTGAGGGGAATGAAAATTTGCAATTTTGAGGAAAATGGGAGGAATGCGTGTTTCCTCTGTTAGGATATGTGCCCTTTAAATCTTATTGTATAATGCTATGTATGATATTATGTTGTGATTAATAAAGTTGTTTTATTATTATCTAAAATAATGGTAACATGAATATTTGGATATTATCATATAGTCCATGAGATGCATAGTATGTGATTTAGTCACAGAAAATATAAGTCACAAGTTCTTTGTAAACTCAGAATTTTAGTTCGTAATCGGTGATGAAATTAGGCATTTCATCTGCGAAGACTATAATATATCAACTAAGATGATTTGTCTTAATCATGTAAGTGAAGACTTCTAATTGATATGTTGATATGTTTTAAGTGTTAAGACATATTGAACTGGACCGTTGTGAGATTTATTATTCTACTAACGACTGTCAAATGAATAATAAATCTCACGACTTCTATTTACATCAACTCATAATCCTGAGAGAATAATGAAACTAATCATAAAGTGTAGGTTGCTTTGGTATATCAGAAGTGAGATCTAAAGTCACGATCAAAACATCAGTATGTTAGGCAGCCACATTTAGTGTTGAAGGAACATATATTCTTAAGATAGAATTCATAATCTCTTAACGGAGATATAAAATATTCTCTTAAAATAAGTTTAATGGATTCGGTTATTCAGAGTGTTAGGCCTAACCACTTTAGTAAGGAGTTACTAAAGTATATATTTATGAAATTGGATTTCATAAATATATGATGAATAATTTAAAAGATTAAACCGGATATTCAAGTATTCAGATGTAGTAATTTTCAAAGTGATAGTCATTATTCATGACTTTGTATTACTACGAATATTTTATGAAGGGGTTGTAAGTGTAATAAAATCTTGGAATATAATTTATTAACAAGGCCTAGAGTGTAATTATATTTATATAGTGGTATTAAATATAATTAATGGTAATTTTGGGCTTATCAAGAGTTGACAGAAAAGCCCAAAACCCATTAGAGCTAGTGTCTTATTTGTTCTATTTTAGTCCCATTCTAAGTCACCTACTAAAACTTAATTGGAATGGCTCAAAAGGCTAGCCCAATTAAATAATCAGTTAAAAGGAGAAAAACATACAGAATTTTGTAATAGAATGAAATTGTGTGTATATGAGTGTAAGCCACTCTCTTATTCTTCCTTAAACACATACATATAAACTGATTGTAAGACCACACTTCTTGAGTATAAGTGGAATTAGATTGAAGATTAAGAGTGTTCTCAAGTATTTCTAATCTTTGTTTTTGAATTTCACCGCTCCAAGGTACACTCTCTTGTTCTTATGCTTTGAAATTTACATAATACATGTTATCAATTGCGAATGAAGTAGATTCGTTAATTTTCTACTGCGTATGTTTTGTATGCGATACAAACTATGTTTTTCTAACAATCTCTTACTTATTCCATTCTCTCTTACTTAAACTCTCAAACAAGATAATAAGTTTTTTTATTCATTCTTTTAAAACTCTCAAACAAGATAATAAAAGGAATTTTTCAAAATGATTGTTTTTTTCATTCCATTTTTTTCCCTTCTCCGAAAACAGAATGTTAGTTCCTAAGGCCCCATTTGGTTGGGGTGATTTTAGGAGGGATGAAAAATTGAGAAGAAAATGATATTTTTGTGTATTTGGTTAGAGAATAAAATAGTTAGTGGGGCCCACTAGCCTAGGTGTTTTTTCCTTAGGCCCACGAAAAGTAATCTCCCCAAAATAAGGAGAAAATGCATGGCAAAAAAACTTGCATTTTGGACAATTTTGCCGCCTTTTTTTTCCTTTTTTTTTTTTTTTTTTGTCTTTTTCTTTTATCAACTTCTCAATAGTTATCATTATATTCTTCTTTTTTTCAATATGTTTTGGAGGTTATTTTTCTTATCCTTTTTTCATTATCTTGTTTTGGGTTCTTGTACTTTTTATTTTTTTAATAATAAAGTACTCATACATACACAATTTTTTAATAAAAAAACAATGTGTTTTTTTCCTTTCTAATATATTTTTTTTATCATATTGTTTTTCTACTCAATTAAAAAAAAAAAAAAATCATCTCTCTACTTTTCTACCATGAGGAGAAAATTAAGATCTTTCCTATCCTTTCATTTTTTTTTTTTTAATCTTCTTCTAATTTTTTATTCTTCAACTTTTCCATCCCAACTAAACAAATCCTAACGTTTTGTTAGTTTTAGTTTCTTTCCTACCTTTAATTGCATGCCATGTCAACTAGGCAAATAACATGTATTGTCTTTTAATGAGAGGGAATGTATATTATCAAGTACACCTACGGAAGGTTTTGTTGTTTGATAACCACCCTAAGGCTTTGTTAGATAACTTAGATTTAGTTTCTTTCCTTCCTTTAATTGCATGCCATGTCAACTAGGCAAATAACATGTATTGTCTTTTAATGAGAGGGAATGTATATTATCAAGTCCACCTACGGACCCTAAGGTTTTGTTGTTTGATAACCACCCTAAGGCTTTGTTAGATAACTTAGATTTAGTTTCTTTCCTTCCTTTAATTGCATGCCATGTCAACTAGGCAAACAACATGTCTCGTCTTTTTATGAGAGTGAATGTATTTTATCAAGTATCAACACCTTTTTACTTCATTCATTCAAATGTAAACTCTCTTTCACAGATGCAATAAAAATTTCTCTATCTTTCCCATAAAAAAAATGAAAAGAAAAAAAGTACGTGAGTCCTCTTTGTCTCCTCAATAAGGGTCACAGTACTTTCATCAAAAAAATAAGGATCACAGTACTTTTTTATTTTTGTGAATGATTTTCAAGATACACGTATATTTATTTAATTAAAAATGGTTTTAAAAAATCTCAACTATCTATTGTGACTTTGTCAAAATAAAACTCTGTTTTCTCAAGTTATTAACTCTTAATTTGACGTGGCTTGGAAATTCATATAACAATCCTTTGTTGGTAATAGAGAAAGTTTATAGACAAATTTTTTTTTTTTTGAACTCAAGTTTGTAGGCAAAATTTTGACATGTGGTAATATAATATATTGTAAGCGGTAGGTAAAAAAAAAACGATATTAATGATAAGCTTAAATGAAAATTATTAAATATTTACCAATTCTTTTTTTTTAGAAATAATTGCAACATGCTGTTAATCCCGCAGTTCGAATCCTTTCTCCCCTAGACCCTCAAGCATTTTGTACACGAGGAAGTACCAATTCAACTGCAAGGCTTTTGGCAAATATTTACCAACTCAATTGTTATGAAAATGTAAAATTTTGTGGGAATGTTGCTCTTGACCTTTGGCAATAAAGTCTCACTCTCATGAAAAGTAGTAAATATTTAAATGCTTCTTATAACAGCACCGTTAGTGCGCAAAAGATGACATATATTAGGCAAATAAACTAAAGGGTAGTGGTGTTGTTAAAGCATTCATAGTTGTGGTATTAAAATTGCTAGCCCAAAACATTAAAAAACATGCTACATCAATGGTGCTAAATTTATACTAATTTACCTACTTGTTACAGTGAACTACTATCTCTAGCATTGAACTGCTATCTCATGAAAAGTTGTTAGAGTCCTCTAAAAAAAAAAAAGAAGGGATAATTACACTTTGCCTACCTGTAGTTTGCCTCTAATTCTATGTGCCCACCTGTGGTTTAAATTTTGACACTTCACCCACTTGTGATTCTGACCGTGAGTGTTCCGTAACCCACCTCAATGTTTATAGTTACTCTAACACCAAATAAGTAAAAAACACATCCCAAAATGGATCAAACAACCAAAAAAATAACAAGAACATACCCAAGACACAAAAATCAACAAACACAAACCCAGGACACTTTTTGAATAATGTGATAGTAATGTACGATATACCTGCTTGCTGCAAGGGCAATACAGATTTGAATGAATTGACCAAAAAGAAAAACAGAGAGAACTTTCCAATTGAATAATCATCTTGAAATGTTCCCATCTCTCAAATTGTTGGAGATCTTCACATGGGCCGTGGGATCTTTCTTCTTCTTTTTCTTGAAATGTTTAGAGGCAGCTTTCAACGCCTTAGTCCAAGCCTGTAATGAATAGTGTAAAATATGATAAGAAAAATGCTTTTTTGTTTTTTTGTTTTTGTTTTTGTTTTTAATCAGATGATGAACCAAAAGTAAATTGTGCTCAATAGAGACAAAGTTTCCCTACAATTTTTTTCTCTCAAAAGGGCTTATTAATTTCAGATTAATCATCTCAAAATTTCAGATTAAAAAAAATATAGAAATAAAGAAAATAAAAATAATAGAAATTCTCTTGAAAAAAATAGGAATAGAAATACCTTTGTGGTGTGTGGGAAGCAGGTAAAAGTGGGCTTTAGAGGAGTTGGGGAGAACTCAGATGCCTTGGTTTTGTTCTTGTGCATGTGCTTCATCTTCAAAACATTAAGATTAAGATTTATGTTGAGCTTCTTCTTGATGTTGTAAGTGACTTTCTTCAACTTGGTTTTGTTGCTCAACACCATAGCGCCACCGCCAAATGAGATCTTTCTATTTGTGGGTGTCATGAAATCCAAATCTTCAAAATCAGAATCCAAGTCCATGGCACTGTAAGCTCGAGGGACCAAAGGGGACAATATTGAGCTCTGCGTGTAGTCGAAGTCGAAAGCCGATGACTTGTCAGGGAATTTGCAGAGAAGCTCTTTTGACATCAATGGTTCTAAGTAGATAATTTTGTCCAGGGTTTGTGTTTGTTGATTTTTGTGTCTTGGGTATGTTCTTGTTATTTTTTTGGTTGTTTGATCTGTTTTGAAATGTGTTTTTTTACTTATTTGGTGTTAGAGTAACGGAAAACATTGAGGTGGGTTACGAAGCATTCACGGTCAGAATCACAGGTAGGTAAAATGTTAAAATTTAAATCACGGGTGGGCACATAGAATTAGAGGCAAACCACATGTGGGTAAAGTGTAATTATAAAAAAGAAAAAAAAAGAAAAGAAAAAGAGAGGTTGTTAGAGCATTCATAAAGTGAACTGCTAGATAAAGTAGTTCACTGTAGCTACAAGTAAAAAATATATATATATATATATATATATATTCTGTTTTTCTCTCCTCTTCTCATAATAAAAAATGTTCTCTCTCTTCTCTCTTTTTATTCTGGACTGACTTCCGTGTCTTTTCTTCTCGCCTATTTTTTATTTATTTTTTCTCTCATCCCTTCCCTCTCTTCTCCCTCTCAACTGAAACTAACCCTCTCTCTCTCTATGTTTCTTTAATCTTCTAAAGGTACAAGGATGCACTAAATTTAAAAGTGGTGTGGATTTGTTGATGGCTCTTACTTAGTTACTTAAGAGAAGAGAGAGAGACAAAGAGGAAGAGAGAGAAAGAGACATAGCGAAAAAAAATAAATAAATAAATGAAGTGATAAAAAAAAAAATAAAACATTTGATATTAGATATAATGTAAAGAAAGATGTTAAGATAAATAAAATAGCCTTTTAAATTGCTAAAAACTAAAATTTTTAACATTACCGCCATGATTACTCTTAGAGATTAATCTATAATACAAAAGGAATCCTGGTTTAAAAGCAATAAAACATCAATAGTAGGAAAATAGAAAAGAACCAAATCTTCCAATAATTTTGTCCCTCTCCTTGTTAAAGCACTTGATGAGCAACTAGAATACCATTCAATGTTAAAGAAATCTGTTAATCAAATATACAAAGTAAAAGACAAATACTTTTGATTGACATGCATACGTTCTTCTTATTTTTTATTTTTTATTTAGACACGTATACTCTCAAAATTTGTTTGGGACCAACTTATTTAGTTAAAATTGAAAATTTTTTTACTACAAATATTGTAAATAAAGCTAAAAGATAACTGAAATAAAATAATGAGATCTATGAATAATACCAAAAAGTGCAATAGGACCCATAAATAGTAGTAAAAATAAACTAAATAGTAAAAAAAACTGACTTTTTAAGCCAATGCCAAACACTACCTCAAACTCTCATCCTCATTTGCTAGGTATAATAGAAATAAATGTTTGAATAAGTTTCATGTGATTAGTACCAAAAATTGATTTATTAGCGTTATATATTAAGTGTCTGTTTGGTATGGTTAATTTTGTCAACTTATTTTTCTATTTAGTTTATTTTTGCTATTATTTATAGGTCTTATTTCACTTTTTGATACTATTCATAAATTTTTGTATTATTTCAAATACTTTTTACTTTTATTTATAATACTTTTAGCAAAAAAATGATTAATTTTAACTAAATAAGTAACAAGAGCTAAAGATAATTATTTTTAAATTTTTAATTATGCATTAATAAGTGAGCGTGGCCTTTACATTCACTATGAGTGGTCTAGAAGATCTCTAAATTTTGTTTGGTTTGAAAAAATGGTGAAAGTCAATTTGCAAGTACCAAGCCATTTATGAAACTCAACAAACTTCAACGTCCCTCTTTAATTCCCACCACCCCACAATTCATTCCCTGTCTCTGTCCCCAATCCCCAATCCCCAATCCCCATCTCTCTATATACACACAAACAACCAACATACAAACATATATGTAGCACCATATAGCTGAAATCACACATAGCATAAACTATTATACTCTCTCCTCTATTGGCAAATATGTCAAGCAAAAAGAGCAGAGTGAGTGTCCACTCAAAACTAACAGTAGTACCCAGCAAACCATCCGGGTCGGTCGAGATTAACCCATTATCCTCGCTGGATCATGCCATGGGGCTCCATTCCCTCCACATGGTCTTTTACTACAAGAAAAACCCATTTGGGTCCTTTGAGTTGGACCCGTTAAGGGAGTCCCTATCGGGTGTTATTTCTCTGTACCCGAATGTTACCGGTCGGTTGACCCGATTGAAGAATGGTAACTGGGCAGTGAAGTGCCATGATGCTGGAGTTCGGGTCATACGGGCCAAAGTGAGTGCCACACTTGATGAATGGCTCAGATCTGCTGATGGGTCTGAGGAGAGAGATCTGACGGTGTGGGAGGACATGCCCCAGGAGCCTAATACATGGTCACCCTTTCGAGTCCAGGTTATTATTTTTATATATACACACTTTATTTTTCCCTTAAAAGAAAAAAAAAAATTCAAAATTTTTAAATTTTAAGGAGTTCTCTTATAGTATTCAGTATTTACATCTTGTTAAAAGTATTTTCTATGCCAAAAAAAGAAGAAGATAGAAAGTCTTTTAATATATATGAGAAAGGATTAAATATATAACAAATATACTGCCTTTTTTATTTTTGTTTACTTGTATTAAAATATCACTTAATACTTTTCTCCAAAAAAAAAAAAAAATCACTTAATACTCACGAATTGATTTTTTATTTTCCAAACTGCATGATGTAATATCAAATATGTATGTGTGAATCATTTATACGTTTTGTTCTTTGAAGTTAAATTCTAGGGTCGAATAAGATAATATGTTTGACATTAGAGATTAAATCTAATGGTAGTTTCCCCATGTCATGTGTTAACTCATGTTATTTTTTTCCTTCAAAAATGTTATCTTCTCTTGTAATTTTAGAGCAATAATAAAATATCACATAAAAATATATTTTGAAAAAAAAAATCTCACATAAAAAATCTATAAAATATTTTTATAGATATTTTTTAAGTGAGAAAAATAATTTTATAATGAAAATTTTTTAACATAATTGGATGAAATGTCTGAACTAAATAAATTTAAGACTTAGAGAATTTAACATAAGTAAAATTAGAGGACTTAAATGAATAGGAGCAATTTATATTTTAACCTTTATGTTTTTGACATATGACACGACATTAAAATTAAGAATTGCATTAATCACAAGGGGTTGACATATTGATTTCTAGGTACTCATGAGATTCTTGAGATTTTAGGTTGAAATCTCTAACCAGCCTCTTAATATGTGTGTGTATGGGGCAGAGAGGGAACTTACACGCATCTAGGAAATAGTCAGACTCTTAAAAAGCTATAAACAACCTTGCTATGGGAATACTTCCTATAATTGCTTTGTGTTTATGGGATGGTGGACGAAACTTACACGCATTTGAGAAATGGTGATACTCTCAAAAAGCTATAAACAACCTTGTTGAGAGGGGAAAAAAATAAACTACATTCTCTAAAATAAAAATTAAAAAATAGGTCATGTTAATGGATTCATTTAGGGCAATTGTTAATAAACCACGTTAGGAAAGTTTTGATAAAACTTTAATGAGAAATATAAAAAGTTGTTAACAAAATTAATTGTTTTATATATTTCTAAAAATAATTTTTAAACTAATATCTTTAGGGTACTTGTTGACATTTTTCTTAAATTTATGATGACGTGAAATTCCGTGATTCAAAATTATTAAAGCAAAATTTTGGTACATAATTAGTAGTATTAATAATTTCTAAGTACTATTGGGTAGTAGTAGTACCAATCAAAGTGGGTGTTATAAATATGTGAGACTAATTAATGCTTTGGCACCTGTTTTTAATACTACATCTACATGCAATGGTCCTACAACTACAAGAAAGATGGGACTTTGATTTGGGTCATGACTTTGATTAAGTGGCTCAAGCAACTTATGGTTGTCCTACTATCATCTAGGGTAGGTTGTCCATTTCCATTATTATTATTGCCACAGTGTAGTCAAGGTATTTATTTCCATCTCTCTCTGTCTTTCTCACGGTGTATTTGAGGCTAAAAAGGTGGATTGGCCAACACATTTTTTATGGTCCACTTTGGCATGATTTGCATGGTCCATTATTCACATTTTAAAAATAATTTTTTATATTTTTTATGAAAGTGGTTCTAAAACTTTTCTAAAATAATCCACTAATAAATACGCCAAGGGCACTTATTAACAAAATCATTTTTTATGATAAAAAAATGATTTTTTGTTAATGAATATCTTAAGAGCCATGGTTACAATCTATTTAATGTTTTATTAAGAATATTTTTAATATTTTTCTATATTTAAAAAAAATAAAGTTAAATTATACGTATGTATCCAAAAAAGCACACAAAACTCAATAAAGTTGTGCATGTAAACCAATGAATTATTAACGTTTTTTTTTATAAAAAAAAGTGTGCATTACAACTTATAAATGAATATTTATTAATTTTTAACTTATACCTTAGGACA
This sequence comes from Quercus ilex subsp. ballota, assembly GCA_032727855.1. Lineage (NCBI taxonomy): Eukaryota > Viridiplantae > Streptophyta > Magnoliopsida > Fagales > Fagaceae > Quercus > Quercus ilex. The sequence continues at coordinate 22,675,892 of CM064910.1, forward strand.
CTTAGTAACAGGTCACGCATTTATACATCAATATAGTTCGAATGTATCTTCTAATTTTGGCCTAGAATTTGTTGAACAACAATTTTTGTATGGATTAAGAATTCACTGTCATTGTCAGCTCTCTTTTATTGGAAAAAACCAAGATTTGAATCCTCCTCTATATCGCTTGCAAATTATCTGAAATGAATAAATGTGTACGGAACCGTGGTGGCTAACTGGCCTCTGTATCAATTTTTGCAGATAAATGACTTTGAAGGGGGTGGTGTAGCTATTGGACTAAGTTGCTCACACATGCTTGCAGACCTAACCAGTGCAACCTTACTCTTCAAATCATGGACAGAGGTTAGTCGAAGAGAACCCATTGAGCACCCACCTTTCTTCAATTCATTAGCACTCCATGGCCAACTAGTTCCAAACAAACACACACAATTAGGCAAGTACTATGCTACAAAATCTGAAGAACAGTTTCAAGCCTCAGTCAAAATGGCCACAGCCACCTTCAAATTTTCCAATTCAGTGATCAAACAATGCCTCTATGAAGTTAATGAAAATTGTCCTAATGCCACTCCTTTTGATTTGCTAGCAGGACTCTTTTGGTCCCGTATCACACGTTTGAAAGGTCCTAAAAGTTACAATTCACATTCCCTCTCAATTTGTATGGACTCTAGGATGCTATTGCAAGATCCACTCCCAATTGGGTATTTTGGCAATGCATTGCATTTTTCACAACTATCATTGAAGGGAGAAGAGATAGGCCACTGTGAGTTAGGACTTGTTGTGGAGTCGGTGCACAACCGTGTGCTGGGCATCAAGGAGGAAGAGTTTTGGTCTGTTATGAATTGGTTTGAAGCACAGAATGGAGAGGGAGGGAAATTTGCACCACCCTTTGGAATGTATGGCCCTGAACTAACATGTATTAGCTTGGAACACATGCTTGTACCTAGCAAGGTGGCCGGAAGCATCAATATGACATCGTTGATTTACACGGCAACATTTGACAAGGATGAAAAGCCGGTTCATGTGTCATGTCATGTAGGAAATGTGGAGGGAGAAGGTTTGATTGTGGTAATGCCTTCAATGGAAGAAGGGCTTGCAAGGACAGTGTTGGTGACTTTGCCTGAGAAGGAATTGGCTGAGCTATGTGAGGACCAAGCGATCCTGCGCCTAGAACCAACAATGCTCCTTAGCGGGAAAAGATAGTCTATGTTTCTTTGTATGGTTCAACATTCAATAATGGAGTCCAAGGATATGTTAATTCGCCTATGTTTCGGCCAAAGATTATGATAATAAAACAAAGGCCTTATTTCACTAGGTTAATTATTAAAAAAATAGTGAAGAACAAGCTCCAAAAAATATATAATAAAAAAAAGTGAGAAACAAACTGCCAACATATTTACTAGAGCATGACAGAGAGCAACCACATTGCTGCCATTCTAAAAAAGATTACATAATAATGCTACTAATTTTGCAGTGTGAATGAAATAGCTAGTTATTAGTATATCTCTGGCCATTCATTTCACAAAAAACATAGCATTATTCAATTGAAATGGATATCATCCACGTGTAATGGAGAATTAAATTTTTGGAGGAGTGTTGCCATACTGCCATCGAAAATGCTCCATGTTTTGCATGTTTATACAACCAGCTACCTCTTCTATTGGTACAGCATCAGATATCTCTTTGAGGTCTTCTTCTGTAAGTTTCACCTTCAAAGAGCCAATATTGTTATCCAGGTTCTTGATCTTAGTCGTCCCTATAAAAGTTCAAGGCAAACGAACGAACGTTATAAGAGATTTGACACATAGGAAGATAAAATCTTGCAAAACAGTTCCAAAGTTATCTGAAATCAGACCCAACCGTATATAATTATATTAGTTAACATTGATTCATGATTTTATTATTCCACGAAACCAAAATACCACTCTTTTAAACATTTAGCAACTAGACAGATCTACGGCCAATGATGCCATAAAGACGCAATCACAAACCTTAACCCATAATAAAATCTTATTAAGTTATGACAGCAAGCTAACAAATTGTTTATGAATATGTTGACATTAACTAAAATCTGAGTTTTTCTAAGGCTGTTATGACATTATGAGATTAAAACAGACATTATCTATGTAATTTCCAGCCATGAAATGGACTATTCACGTCATATTTACTTGAGAGCTCTCTTCCTCGTTTTCCTTGACTTTTAATGTCAAGTTTGTTTCTATAATATGCACTTTATCTTAATTCTACAGGTTGCAGATTAATAGAGGAAGATCATTACACACCGAGTCAACTTAATTTCAATTTGCAGCACATAAGAGAAAATAGTATTAGTTGCATTAAATAGAACTTCAGCCACTTTTCTGTCTCTTTTTTACTTAAAAATATTTTTGAAAGGGGTAATTACACTTAACCCACCTGTGGTTTGGGAGAAAATCACTTTGCCTACCCGTGGTTTGAAAAATATCACTTAACTCATTTGAGGTATGTTTCCGTCAATCTCTGTAACTCACCTCAGTTCTAGCCGTTACAAAAACACCTCTTAACCCCAAAACATAACATAACGCAAATCAAAACACCAAAAACTCAGAAACTTTTCGAGAGAGAGACCAAAACGCGAATCAACGTGTTCTTCGTGGTTTGGAGTGTTTGGAGGGAGGAGAAAACACAAGTTTCGCAACATCGAAGCTAGGGGAAGGTATGTGTGACTGCTGTTGATCTGCATTTGGGTTCTTGATGGCATTTTTTACCGCGACCCACCCACGTAGTTAGGGTATGTAAAATTTTCTCAAAATTGGTGTATGTTAAATGTGCATTTTGCTATTTATATGTAGAATCGCTTAGGATGTAGCTAATGTACTGCTATGGTTGTTTATATAATGCGTATACGTTATTTATCAGTGATTACACTTGTTTGTGAACTGTGGGTAGTGTGGTCCCTATGAATTAGTTGGGAATTTGGTTTTGCATATGCTATGTGTGGTCCTTTGGCCGTGTGTTGTCTCTTTTGGCTTCTTGTCATTTTCAGCATGTTAGTATGTAAACAAACTACTTATTTTAAACAAACTACTAAATTTAAACAAACTACTTATTTTAATTGCAGACGGTTGACTTCATATTTGATATTGAAATTCATGTTGAGGGATGTTTTGTGGAGGACCCAACTCTTAAATATATGGGTGGGTCTGTATATACATTGATAGAAATTGACCCTGATAAGTTTAGTTTCTTTGAAATTTGAAGTTTATGCCATTTAGTTGGTGCTCCTAAAGAACACAGTAGATATAGGTATTTACTTCCTGAAGGTAATGTAGAGGATGATATAAGGGACGTAGAAACAGATGCAGATTTGGTGAACATGACTACCCTTCATAGGGCATGGCCAGCTAACAAAATCATAATCTATACTGACATAGATGTGGAGCCACTGGCAGTTGAGCATCCTAATGGAGGGAGAGTGGCAGATGGTGATGTAGGTGGTGATGTAGGTGGTGTAGGTGGTGATGGAGGGAGAGATGAAATAGATGTGGAGAGTGATTATGATGAAGAAGATGATGATGATGAGAATGTTGAGGATGTTGAGGTTGGTGATAGAGTTGAAGAACAGGATATTGAGGTTGAAGAACAGAATGTTGAAGGAGATGAAGATGATGATGATTGGCTATATGAAGGCCTAGAGGGGGATGACTTTGGTGATGACATATTTGCTGCTCCAAACTCTGCTCTACAAGGTTCTGCTTCAAATACAACCCCGGAATCAAGCAATGCACCCCATGTAGCCCTATAATCAAGCAATGCACCCCATGCAGACCCTGAGTGGGTTGAGCCAACTCTTGAGGATGACCTGGTAAGCATGGATGGGTCTAATGATGAGCAGGTACATGAGCAGCTAGAGTTTAATGCTAAGAGTGACATGAGAAATGTTGTACTGAAGAAGGAGATGAAGTTTTCTAATACAAAGGTGTTCAGAGCTGCTTTGAGAGAGTATGCAATTAAAAACCTATTGATATCAAATTTAAGCTTAATGAGAGGACCAAGATATCAGTTCACTGTAAGAATGAGTGTGGGTGGAGATGTTATGCATCTCAAATAAGTGGATAGCTAACATTTCAGATTAAGACCTTGATTGATGACTGTACTTGCCCCAAGTCTTTTAAAAATAGCCAAGCAACATCAGCTTATATTGCTAAGAGGTTCATTGAGGATTTTAACAAAAATCCAAATTGGGAGGTGAGTGGTGTACACAATCATGTGATGCAAAATTTATTTGTTGACCTAAGTGTAAACCAAGTGTATAGGTCAAAAAGAAAGGCAAAGAATTTGATCAATGAAGATGAGCAACTACAGAATGGTGTCCTTAGGGACTATGCACAAATGATAAACATTGCAGACAAGGGGAGTAGGGTTATACTACAGACAGAAATGGCTGATGAGACTTCCCAATTAAAATTTAAGAAGATGTATGTTAGGTTCAATACTCAGAAGGTAGGATTTTTAGGTGGATGCAGGCCATTTGTAGGTTTAGATGGTTGTCACATAAAGCACAAATTTGAAGGGCAAATCTTATCTGCCGCTGCCAAGGATGCAAATGACAACATTTTTCCAGTAGCCATGGCTATTGGGAACAAGAAAACAAGGAGTCTTGGATATGGTTTTTGGAAATTTTTGCTGATGATATAGGGAGGCCAAAGGAGCTTCAGTTGGTCTTCATTTTTGATAGGCAAAAGGTATGCAAGTTTTGTTCAGTTACACTTGAACTAACATGTTTTGTTTGTTTGGTTGGTTATTTGTAAGGGCTTATACTTGCAATAGAGACTATTCTCTACTGTGGAGCATAGATACTGTGTGAAACACATCTACAACAATTTCAAAGTAGATCACAAGGGATTGGAGCTGAAGGATGCAATGTGGAGGAGTGCTGCTACCACAACAGTAAGGGAGTTTGAGAGATGCATGCAGTACATAAAGGATTGGGATGAAAAGGCATATGAGTATCTTGCAAACATTGCACCTGTACAGTGGACAAGGTCACACTTCACTCCTAGGGCCTTAACAGATTGTTTGGTAAATAACTTGAGTGAGTCTTTTAACTCAATGATATTGAAGTCTAGGGACAAGCCTATCTTGGCAATGTTGGAGTGGATTAGGGTTAGACTTATGACTAGGCTTTACACAAAAAGGGAAGGGATATAGAAGTATGCAAGAACGTTGTGTCCAAGCATACAAGATAAGTTGGAGAAATTGAAGGTTGAAAGCAAGCCATTTAGTGCTACCCCAGTTGGCAGTTTCCTTTATGAGGTAGCTAGTCAGTATTAGAGGCATGTAGTTGATCTTGTCAAGAAGACATGCAGCTGCAAGTATTGGGATTTAAATGGCATTTTGTGCAAACATGCCACAACAGCCATTTATACAAACAATGAGACACCAGAAACCTATACCCACCCATGTTACCACAAAGAAACTTACATGGAGATATACAAAGAGGTACTTCCTCCCATGCCTGGCCAGTCAGAATGGGCTGAAACTAGAGAGCCTGCTCCCCTAGCACTTCACATATACAAACCACCAGGCAGGCCACCCAAGTAAAGAAAGAGGGCTCCTGATGAGCCTAGGAACCCTTACAAAGCAAGTAGGCTGAACAGATCTGTAAGGTGTGGAAAATGCAAAAAGGAAGGGCATAACTCAAGAGGGTGTAAGGCTGGCATCACTAGGGAGACATCATGGTAGAAGAGACAGAGGCTTGAAAGAGAAAAAATTGTAAGTAATTGAGATTTAAATGGGAAAAAAAAAAAACTTGTTTTTAAACTTACAAAGGTATTAATGTACTGAAATTGGGTTTTGTTGCAGGTAAGGGGAGGGTTACCTGCACTTAGTACCAGATTTGGATCTGCACCTTAGGCTGCACCCCAACCACCATCCTAGCAGCCTACCTAGACTTACAACATGAGGTCTGCCACTCAGCCTTCATCCTCACAGCAAGGAAATCAAGTTAGGCCATCTCACATGAGGGCAGGATGGTTCTCTTCCTCATAGCCAGAGTTTCACACACTTAGAGAGACCTGGGATACCCTACCAAGTTCTTCACAGGTAACTTAGTTGAGTTACCTCTTTCCTAGATGGTTGTGTAGACTGGGATATTTTTTAACAAGTGAATCTATTTTTCATTTCGTAGCCTTCACCTGCAAATAGGAGCATTGGTGGTGTGAGAACTAGAGGACAACTTGCTGCACAAAGGCCACCAAAAATGAATTCAATGGGTGGAAAGAGTAAAGGCAAGAAATGAAACTAGTGGGTACGCATGCCAACATTGGGAGTAAAGCTAGTGGGAACATGGAGCTGCAGCTAGTGTTTTTTGTGAAAACCACTGTTGGCTTTTTGTAATTATCAATTAGTGTAAAAAACAATCACCTTTTTGTAATTATCATATGTATATATATATATATATATATATATATGCATATGTAGTTGACCTTGGAATGTGATTTTTTCTAATTTACTAGAAGTTAAGGTACAATACACTCTAAGTTGTTATTATGGTATGAAATTTTATGGTATTAGATGGAAGTTGTGGTATTATGGTATGGAAGTTGTGGTATTTATTCAATTCAGTTTGAATGGAACATAATTTATCCAAACTTGATTATATGAATGTTTTATTATTATTGCTACAGATTGTGTCTAAGTAGATTTTTCCAATACAGAGTGTGTGGAAGTTGTTATTGTGAAATGGTTGTTATGATATGTGCAAGTAACTGTATGGAACATTATTTGTCCAAATCAGATTATATGGAAGTTTATTTATTGCTACTACAGATTGTATCCAAGTAGATTTTTTCAATACAGAGTGTATAAAAGTTGTTATTGTGGAATGATTGTTATGGTATGCGCAGGTTATTGATAATTGACCAATACTTCTTTCATTATATGCCCAGAGACTAGTGGCACGACCAATACTTCTTTCATTAAATGGTTGTTATGGTATGCACAAAACAATACTCAATAATTGATCAATTTTTTGTTCATTGACACATCAAAACATTACATCAGTAGGCTAGTGCTATTACAATGCAAATTCATTAACACCATTGCCATAACTATCTCTACTAACCAATTAACTACTTCAGGGCAACAACCTAGGTCTCTTCACTCCAGAGAACTCAACTGAACCAAAACACAACAACAACATAAAAATAACAAAAAATATCCATGACAAAATGCATGCAAACTTCCACATTCTCTACTTTTCTTCAGCAAACATGACCTTTTCCTTAGCTTTTGTACAGACAGCTTAAGCCTTTCTCTCCCTCTCCTTGGCTTTGGCTTCCTCTTCAAGAGCCTTTTCTGCCATTTGCCTAGCTTCTTTTGCCGTTTCCAGAGCTGTCTTTTCCCTCTCATTGGCAAGCTGGAGAGCACTCTGAAGCCTAGACATCCCCTCTAGAGCCAAAGGTGCAGTTTCATTTCCACGAGGATAGGTTGGGTTATCAAGCCAAACAAAGAAAGGACACTTAGGACCAACCTTGTAACGGTTACAACCCAAGAATCTCCTCCCAAAATTGTATAAACTCAAACTTGTTCTCAAAACACAAGTCTGCTCATTACACATATGCCCACATGAACCCGAGAAATTACCACTTGATGAAGACATATCAACAAAACAAATTTCCTGGGAAACCCAAATTTAGAGTTTCACATAGTAAGTTCGCACTTGAACAAAATCTGAAATCCTAAATCGAGAACAGACACAAATACCTTGATTTTCTTTACCGAAACTACCTCCCCTAACTTCGATGTTGCAAAACTTGTGTTTTCTCCCCCTCTAGACACTCAAAACCACGAAAAACACATTGATTCGCGTTTTGGTCTCTCTCTCAAAAAGTTTCTAAATTTTGGGTGTTTTGATTCACATTATGTTGTGTTTTGGGGTTAAGAGGTGTTTTTGTAACGGCGGGGACTGAGAAGGTTTACGGAGATTGACGGAAACATATCTCAGGTGGGTTAAGTGTAATTATCCTTTTTTGAAAAGATGAGAAAAAATTAATTATGTAGCACATTTACACTATTGCAATTAATCAGGACCAAAAAAAAAAAAAGAAGAAAGCCAATTACCAGGTATGGGTACAATATCATCTCCTTGTTGGAGAACCCATGCAAGTGAAAGTTGAGCAGGAGTGCATTGGTGCTTTCTAGCAAGTCCTTCTATCCGATTAAAAATGGCCTTGTTCTTGACCAAATTTTCTCCTTGAAACCGAGGGTGCATGTCCTCATAGAAGAAAGAGCAGGCAGTCAGTTTAGTTAAAGCATTTTCAATGTTATTATTACTATTATTAATAATATTAAAGAGAAAGGCCAAAATTCTTGAAATTCTTATATAAGATGGTTCTAAAGTATTTTTTTAAGAGCCTTATCCCCCAAAACTCTAGGGTCAAGTATGGATTCTCAATAAACTAATCAGGAATTTGGGATTGGTCAAGTGTATTTATCTTTGATATTCTTTCATAACTAAAATCATATTCTTTGTTGTGTTTTTAATTAATATGCCTTTTTTCTATTACTTCTACTAATGTTATTTTAGATCTCCTCCTAATTCTTTTTGTTCTCTTGACCATAATCAAATTGTTCTTCCTCATCAATGCAATGATCACTCTCTTTTGCAATTGACTAAACCATCTCAAGCAACTCTCCCTTATCTTATTATCAGTAAGATCCTTATATTTAAATGGGTTTCTTCACTTTGTACCCTATTTTTTCTTGTATAATAGCTTAAAAAATGAGATAAATAATGCATTTGCATGAAAAATTGTTTAGGGAAGATTCTTTTAAGAAAACATTTTCAATGGTAGATGTTACAATGTATAATTCTTTTAAATCTCCAACTAAATAAACATCAGCAAAGATCCAACTCTTTAACATAGTTCATCCAAGTCATGACATGTTAACTGTTTAACATGAAATGTCATCTATGGTATTAGTGAGGTCGATGAAAAAGTTTAATTGCAAATTTTCAAAATTTCAGGGACTTGGTCGCAAACTTTCAAATATTACAGATGAAATTGGAACTTGTAAACTTCAAGGACTAATATAGTGTGTGCCCTTGTAGGAATTTTTCATTCAATGAACCTGAAGAATGCATTGTTCAAAGAAAAATATCATTTTTTCCTGAAAAATCATTCAGGCTATTTAAAAGTCTAACAAATAAATGACACAAAGTATTGGTGAAATTGGTACCAAAAAGCTATTTGCAGCCAAACTTTCCACAACTCCTTTGCCAGCAAAAAAACCACGACCAAGAGGACTGTATGGAACTAGCCCAATGCCAAGCTCCCTACATGCACAAAGTATCAAGACTAAAGAAAGCATTCTCATGCTTCAGGATAAGATAAAATTTTCCTTATTGTAGCAGTCATTCAAAAGAGATAATAGTATTGGAAACCCAAGAAAGAATAGGAAAAAAAGGGAGAGATTTTTAGGATAGATGTAATCTGATCAGTCAATTATAAAACATCATCCATGAACAGAAAAAACCTGCAAAGTGGAATTATTTCATCTTCAATATCACGAGTCCAGAGAGACCACTCCATTTGTAAAGCTGTGATGGGATGCACAGCATGTGCCCTCCTTATTGTATCTGGGCTGGGTTCAGATAGACCAATATACTTGATTTTTCCCTCTTCTACCAGTTTCTTAAGTTCACCAACCTACATTCAAATAAGATGTATCTAAAATTTGCCACCAAATTCCCACCATCCCTACAATGAAATAATAAATTTGCAGAGAAATTGACAATTTCAAATTACAAACAAGAAATAATTCAAAAAGGCCAACCATTCAAGGCTTGTGATTGAAAGGGCATGAGAATCACTTACAGTTTCTTCAATGGGCACTTTTGTGTCTACCCGATGCTGATAATACAGATCAATGTATTCCACATCAAGACGCTTCAAGCTAGCCTCACAGCTTGAGCGAACATACTCAGGGCTACCATTCACTTTTACATTAGGAAAGTCCAGTGTTTGGATGCCAAATTTGGTGGCTATTTGAATTTTTTCTCTTGGCAACTGCTTCAAGGCCTGAAAGATATAAACTTCTTTCAGATAATATCACAGAGTTTTAACCTGATCCTCATTTATTAATCAATACTCTAGCAGATGATATAGAAAATAGTATCACAAAGATATTTCTACATCAGTGACCATTTTTAGATTTACTACTAGATAGGAACTAAAACATTTAACTTCTTGAGCTAGTAGAATTAAAATTGGTGTTTATTACCTTCCCAAGCAGAATTTCATTAGTATGGGGTCCATAAATGTCAGCTGAATCGAAGAAAGTGATCCCCTTACTGAAAGCATGCTTTATTACTGCGATTCCATCTTCCTCGGAGAGAGGAGAATTGTAGGCTCCAGTCAGGGTCATACATCCAAATCCCAACTTTGAGACCTGAGAACAAAGAGTCAAGAATTCAAAGAAATGAACAACAAAAAATTGACAAATATGTTGTAGAATGAAAGTAAAGCATAGCGAATTATTTTAGTAGAGACAACTATTCCTTAAAACCTTTAGAACCTGAGCATCTTGAACAGTGGGAAAGACCAACAGCAAGTTACAAAACAATTTGAGGATTTATATTTTTAGTTAAATCTATTACTAAACTTTCATGGTTATAGGTTATTTATGCTGGTCCAACCTTAAGTCAAGAGTCCTTATAGAAGAAAGGAACAGGGCTATATAAGGTCTGAAGTCTCAATCATTATTTATTTATTTATTTATTTATTTAAATTTCTCTGAAGCCTCCCACATGACAACATATGAAGCACACAAGATTTGAAGGAACTTAATACATAAAAATATTAATGTCTGAAAATAGAAATGATGAAGGTTGAGGATTTTGTTGATTCCAGAATCTTGTTGTGGTCTCTATTATATAGTGTAGATGATTACCCAATATAAAAATATTAAAATGAAACCCACAAACCCAATCAAATTGGCATATGCGTATCAAATATATGAAATTTCTTAGTACACTAATACTAGGCAAGAGAATTCTAACTTGTTTTTAAGTTTAACAGATAGCATCTGTCATGCTCCTGTCTTCAGAAGATTAAACAAATCTCTTTGGACTTAAACTTTACCTTAACAATTTGACAATCACCTCAATCTGTTTAGTTCATCATGTTGAGCTTGGTTTTCAGGTATACAGATGGTTGCATTGGTGTCATAACAGAGTTTCAAGGGCATTATAACCTCAAAACACCATTCAATTATAAGTATAACCAAATTGCTCTAAAGTAGATTCTCACTATGCCAAATCTATTTAGTTCATCATGTAGAGCTCGGTTATGGGCTACACATAACAGTTTCGCTGTTGTAACAGTCTGTTAAGGGCATCATAGCGTCAAAACACATTTCAATTATAAGTATGCAAATTGCTTTAAACTCTTGGTTTTTTTTTTTTTTTTTTTTTCATTCCCACTTAAGCTTGCTGTCAAGTGTAGTTTCTCACTATGCCAATGCTTATAAGTAGCGCTTTTCTACAAACTCATTCTCAATCTAGCATGTAACTTAACTAAATAGCCTCAAGCAAATTGTTTCAAATTTTTGATGCACTATTCCTTGTCTACAACTAACATGCTTAACTTTTGGTCCCCACGATATTCTTACAAGGTATGCTGAACATACAATTGCACCTTACAGCTTATTTTCATGTAACTGCACCTTACAGCTTCTGATCACACAGTTACTTGGCGACTCCCAAAATTGGTTTTAATTTTCTTCTAATCTTTCCTTTATTCAAACTAGCATGTAACTTGCACTGTGGGTACATTTTTTTTACTATATACAAGGGAGTGGTGGTAGCACTTGGACCTTTTTTTCAATAAAATTTCTGAGAAGTAAATTTTTTAAGAAGTCTTTTATTTATTGGCTGAATAAAATGTTAATTTATCTTGGCTTCAAACAAAAATAAAGTTAATTTATCCTAGAAATTGGCATATTCCTTCAACTCATCTACTACATTGCTACTTAAATTGATGCCATAGAGTCTTGATTCTAGGAGTTCTAATTTCTTATTGGATTAATGTCATGCAATAGATTAACTATAGGGAAAAAATAATTTTAAATGATATGAAACAAACATTTCTTAAAAGTTCTTTTTTTAATTATACACTGTCCAAAAGTCTAATGTTACATGTTAGACCAATTTTCTGTTTCCAACTACTTAAGATCCCTAGTTCTAACAGAATAATAGATTCTAATCCTAAAAAAATTTACATCAGGAAATAAATACTTGCCCAATGAGTAGTTAATATAACATATGGAAACACCATTTATCTCGAAAAACTTAAACCCATGGGTTTGAGCCCAGTTATATATTAACCACTCATTTTTGTCATTAATATTCATTAATATCTAATATGTGACTTCACTACTCAAGTATTCATGATTTGAGACTGAAACTAATAATTAATGAGTATTGAGTTGCTGTAGAGTGTAGATGGATTATTCTAAGTTTGTAACTTAAAAAATTTGAAATAGATCAAATTATGCAGATGGGTTTTCAAAGAAATGTGACTTGAACATATACAAAGTGGAAGTTTTTTGAAAATAAATAAATAAATAAGAGATAAAAATTTGAAATGGGTATTCAAGGAATACCATTGGGTTTTACCTCAAGGCCTTGATTGCCCAGTTTCACCCTTGGAATTTGGAGTTCGTTCACTTCTGCCATCTTTCAAATTGTGTGTTTTTCTGTTCAAGATTTTCAACGTGTGAATCTGTTTCTAGGATGACTTCCCTTTCCATTTCTCATTACAGTCTTAAGATATAAATATAGTAAACAGTAACAGAGTAGAGCCAAAGACCACTGGAACAAGCTAGAAGCTACCGTGTGGGATCGCTATGCATATAGTAAAAGTAATGTTGGACTTTTTGAAACAGTAGCTCAAAACGTCATCACTGATGGCAACTAGAGAATGCTAACGACATGAACGGACGTACAGTTCAATATATATATGTATTTTTTCTATTTTTGATAGAAAAACTGTAGGAGTTGAACTTGCAAAACTTTTAGGAAAGTGACAAAGTTGCAGTACATGCTTTTCTAGGCAAAGCATGTTTGTTTGACCAATATAATAAAAATACTAAAATAGTATTATATTTTGTAAAGAGAATTAATAATAGAAATAAGAAATTTAAGCTATTATATATAAGTTGAAAAATTATTGTGTACTCTCATAATACTATAAATACGTATTTTTTCATCTCACACGAATGATGAGTCTCACTTATTAAATTTATGGTGGGACTCACTATTCATGTGAGAGGAGAGAATATGTATTTATAGTATTTCGAGAGTATCTAATAATTTTTCATCTAAGTTTTGTCCTAAGAAAAGTTTATATATATATATATATATATTTATTTTAATAATATGATAGTTGGTAAAAAGAGGATTTGAACATTAGATGTTCTTGTTGGAAGTAAATATAAGGTTTTTTTTATTATTTTTTTTGGATGTGGAAGTAAGTATAAGTTGAACTATAAGACTCTACACAAGTAAACTTTTTAAAGTCTCTTATAGTTACTACCGGGTTGTCAATCCAAATTAAATCTTGTCATTGCAATGATGGGTAACAATTTGTGTTGGCATGTCTTGTTTGTGTCAAGTTAGGGATTTTTTTGTGATAAAAGCTGAGTTAGGGATATATGACTACATAAGTTGACATAAATATGAAATATTTAATAATTGTGTAAAATTATTTTACCTTAAAACAAACACAATTATTAAGTGGGTATACACGAACAATTTAAATAATGGAAAATCAAATATTTTAAAATTGTATCTAGAATAATCGGAAATGTAGAAACAAGACTGGATATAATTTGATCATTATGAGCAAATCCAAAATCTTTGTAGACAGATCCATTCATTAGTGAACCCGCTGCCGGTCATATAGAGTGCTCTGCCCGCCACCGCATATGTAGAAAAAGTAGAAGTAGGGAAGGAAGAAAATGACCAAACATACCTAGTTGCAATTAGATGTAGGAGAAAAGCTCTTTCAGGAGCCACCACATACGTTTACTCTTGAATAGATTCGTGAGATTTGCAATTGCTCTTTCCCCTTGCCTCACTGGTCCTCAAAATCTCCTTGAGTATTCAAAGAAAAGTTGTTTGATCATCCAATGGATAAAGCAAGCAAAGTGCTTGCATAAACATGCTTATATTTAACAAGATCCATTTCAATTCATTTTGATAAACATATTAGTTTTCTCAAAAAAGAAAAAAAAGAAAAAAAAAAAGAAAAACAAATTAGGATGACACAAATGCAACTCATTTTATCCTATTTAATAAAGGGAAAATCTTGTCACGCACACTTTATTGCATACTCCATGAATACTTCCTTTGAAATTGTGTTTTTAAAACATGATTTCACAATTTTAACTGAAATTGTGTTTTAAAACATGATTTTAAAAAGAGTGTGTAATAGCGAATGTGTGATAATCATCACTCTTTAATAAATATGATCAAATAATTAACATTTTGTTTATTTATTTTGCAAGCACATCAATTATAATAGTAACAAATGAATTTTGTATAAATTATATTTCATAATTACATCAATTAAAAGACTAATAATACAACCTAAAAGTTTTTATACTCAATTCAATGAAATTCCATGCCAATTTAGAAATTAAATACACAATCTAAAAAAAAAAAAAATTGTAATGCAAGTTTTTTTTCTTTGTTTGAATAAAAGATTAAGACTGTTTAAGTTTCACATAACAATTACCAATATAACATTACACTAACTTATTTACACTGTTTAAGTTTTTTTGACAAGTTTAGCTACAAAATTGATTTTAGCCTAAGACTACAACCTTACTCAATATCTTTTTATTGGAAGTGAATTTTGACAAATCCACCATTAAATTAAATTTTCATCTTATATCCTCTATACTTGCAAAATTTCTAGAAAATTAAAGATCAATAGCTATCTCATTAATAAATTGTTTAAATTGCAAGTTTTTATAGTTTAAAATTATGCATAAAATATAAACTTATAGATTATGTGGGAGGAATGAATCTTTTCCCAATCATGTATTGTCCGCTTTGGGATGGGCAGGGTCAACCTTTGCTCCCACCCGTACGGATTTGCTCAATCCCACATCGAGGGGAGACGCCTCCCACCCTTCCCTTATAAGCACTTGGCCTAAGGAAGGGTGTACCATAGTGTGTGTGATTTCCCAAAGCGGACAATATCTGATTGCGGAAAGATTCATTCCTCCCACAAAAAGGCGCCTTTTTGTGGGAGGAAACTTAGTCTCGAACCCCAATCAGGTATTGTCCTCTTCGGAATTAGCGGCACAAGGCGCAGGCCTAATCCTCAAGGTTTTGCTCAATCCCATATCGGGAAGAAACGCCTCCCACCCTTGCTTTATAAGCACTTGGCCTAAGGAAGGGTGTACCATAGTGTGTGTAATTACACACACTATGGTACACCATTTCTTAGGCCAAGTGTTTATAAGGCAAGGGTGGGAGGCGTCTTTCCCCGATGTGGGATTGAGCAAATCTGTGCAGGTGGGAGCAAGGGTCGACCCTGCCCATCCTAAAGCGGACAATACCTGATTGGGGAAAGATTTGTTCCTCCTACAGATTATATAGTAAATAATATCCAATTGATATAAAATTTGACATGTGTATTAAGAACGCAAATAACATAGAATTTAACGGTTAAATTTTCAAAATATGTAATAATATTTATTTTATTAGGTAAGTTGTAGTCTTAGATTACAACTAATTTTGTAGCTAAATTTTGTCCAATTTTTTTTTCTATGTTTTGATTGGAACTCATTTACACTAACTTAAAAAAAAAAAAAAGTGTTGTGTTGGGTCAAAGTGGCATCTTCTAAACAAAAAAACAAAAACAAAATAAAAAATTAGACTACTAACTAGGAGTGATATCGGGTTGAGTTCACAAATATCCACAACCCGGTCAGAAAAAAATCGGTTTTGCTTAGCGGAAACCCAACTCAACCTGAAAATTCAGGTCTTTAATCGAGTCTCGGGTCGGACCTTTTTTTTTTTTTTTTTTTTTTTTTTAATTTAAACAAAAAATTATATTTTATTTCCTTCTTGAATATATTTCCAATAATATCAAAAAGTCTAAACTAATTATTTTAATAATTATTTCTTAGATTTTTTTTATTCCTCCTTTAATGAAATTTTATTCAAACACCAGTTATAGAATTACGAGCATAATTCTTGGGAATTATTGTAATAATCATTTCTTCGGAGTGTTTGACCAATTGCATAACTACAAAATTATATAATTTTTTAAAGAAAAAATTAAAAAAAGAAATTAAGTTTCAAGATAAAAGTTTGTATCAAGAGTTTAATTTCCTTTTAAATTCCTCTCTTAATTTATTTCCTTCCAAAGCGAAATTTAAATTTCAAATTTGTAAGTTTTAGAGTTATTTATTTATTTATTTATTTATTATACAAGATAAAAATTCTACTCTAACCTAAATACCTAATCTAATATTTGTGTGTGAACCTTCCTTTTGAAGACTTGAATTGTGTCTCTTGCCCCCTATAAACATTTATACTTGTAGAGTAACTATCCCGCCATGGATGCGCAGGAGTGTAAGTTTTAGAGTTAATGTCTTAAAGTTATGCCATTTGACTAAATTAAATACAAATATGAAGTAAAAAAATGCACATAAAGAAATGTAGAAAATAATAATAATAATAAAAAAAAATAGCATTACTTATATAGAAGTCAAGATATATATATATATATATATAAATAGGCAAAACTAAGAGAAAATCTAACTAAATTCTAAATTGAGTCTAATTTTGCGCCACGTGTCTCATCTAATTTTTTTTTTTTTGATACAAGATAGAATTCTACTATAGCCTAATCTAAGTGTATATGTGTGTGAAATTCCCTCCTGGAGACTTGAACCCCAACCCTTGCCCCCCACACCTCACAAGCACTTATACTTATGGAGTGACCATCGCACCAAGGGTGTGCGGTGGTCTCATCTAATTTTTAAATTTGTGTGTCAAGTGAATTATTATGTGCAAAAATCAAATAGTCTAAATTCAATTAGATTCTGTTGGAAATAAAAGAGAGATAATACCTAAATTTTCCTTGAAAATTACCAATGTTATGAATACCGTTTCGAACCCTATTTTGGTTTGTCTATTGGAATGAAATATTTCGATACCGGCCTGTTTTCGGATACCGTTTTAGGGGTTACCGGTTTACCATAAACAAATAACTAAATAAATTTATAATTTAACAAATTTTCCAAAAGATAATAACTAATTACAAAGTAGATACAAATAAGTAAATAATACTGTTGTTATTCCTTTTTTTTTAATATTATATATATTTGTACTACTGTTAATTAATTAATTTATTTTTTTAATCAAGGTGTAGTACTATTTTTAAGTGAGCAGTTTTAGGACTACAAATTATTATACAATTTTTTTGGAAAACTATACTTACCCATAAACCTTATTAATTTTTTTTTGGGTAAAATATCATTTTCGTCCCTAAACTATCCCAAAAGTTCGTTTTTCGTCCCTAAACTTTCAAAAGTTCTATTTTCGTCCCTAAACTATCACAAAAGTTCGTTTTTCGTCCCTAAACTTTCAAACATTCTATTTTCGTCCCTAAACTTTTCCAAACGTATTAATTTTCGTCCCTCCCACATCAGCACTCTGTCAAGCCATGTCAGCACTTCGTCAGAACTTTTGAAAATTTAGGGACGAAAATAGAACTTTTGAAAGTTTAAGGACGAAAAACGAACTTTTGTGATAGTTTAGGGACGAAAATAAAACTTTTGAAAGTTTAGGGACGAAAAACGAACTTTTGTGATAGTTTAGGGACGAAAATGATATTTTACCCTTTTTTTTTTAACCAATTACACTTTGCTAGTTCACAATTGTGGTAAGAAGTTGTGAAAAATTTTGTGATTAACTTTTCCTTTTAAGTTCAACTGTTAGTTTATGTTAAGGGAAATAGGATGATGGTCACGTGGCACTATTTGCAATAATGGCCAAAAACGTGGCACTCTACATTGCATGCACATTTATTCATTTCACCTCCCCCACCGAACTCCATCTCCTCTACCGGAATACAAGTATACATCCTTTCAAATTCTTCTCAAATCTCTGTGTTTTAAAATTTTAACTTGTTACTCTCCCTGCCTCTCTCTTTGTGGCTTTGTGCTGCAAAGTGAAAAATGCAAATATGTGAGAAGGTTGAAGTTTCATGAGTAATCCACCTCAGAAGAATCATCAAAGGTCACTTTCTGTTCTTTACCCCTTTCTCTGCTCATTGTTGTAGAATTTTTTTATTATATTAGATGCCGTGAGGTAGAATAGAAACGGTGGAACTCAAAAGAGTCAAAACATTGCTGCATGTAACGATAAAAGAGAACAAAATTCATTCATTCCGGCTGAAATTATCCGAAATTGGCCGAAATGGGCCGGAATTTGAGCCGAGGTGGAACAGAGTGTATTCTTGTTTTGGTTTTATGCCGGTATGAGAAATTCCATCTGTTCTGGCTGGAACGAAACGGAATTAATAACATTGGAAATTACACAATTTGATTTTACCAAAAAAGAGGTGGCAGAGATGAGGCGTGAACCAAGTCAATGTCTTGAGACAAATCGTGTTGTCTACGGTATATCCGATATAGTTAGACAAATAGTTTTTGCACGTTGCCTCTAGGATACAACAACTCAGCCACCTTTGCTGATTATCCTTGCGAGCCTACACTACTCGTAGAATATAAATTCTCTATAGTACTTTCTTTTCCCAGAAAATTTTGTAAAAGATTGAATATTTTTGTGAGTAGTAAAAAGCAATAGATGGTAAGTGTTTAGGACAATAAAAAATTGTTTTTGAAGTTTTCAGCTTTGTAATTCAAAAATAATGTGTGTCTATAAATTTTTATTTCTTTCCATATATATATATATATAGCCGGACCTATAATTTGTTCTTAGCCAAAGAATCAAAAGGGTTTGATATCAATTAAATGGTCATAAAGTTAATGAAATTAATATATATAATCAATGATTTCTCTCTCTCTCTCTCTCTCTCTCTCTCTCTCTCTCTCTCTCTCTCTCTATATATATATATATATATATAATATAATATAATATAGACCGGATATTAAGACTCAAGAGGTTGTCTTTGCTAGACATTTGTACGTTGAGAACAAAAAAGGAAGGATTATGATGCTATGACATTAAATGTCCCATAAAGTGGCTGAAGATTAAAAGCCAAACTGTGTAATACAATTTCAAATATGCATAAATATTGCCATTTGTTTTTGACTTTCCTTAAACCAAATAGTAAACGCTTGTGTATATATGGTAACTTATTTAAAATAAAATAATTCAGCAATAGTTGTACATTTAAGTGCTGAAATATCTTCCATATATGACGTTATTATGTCATATTTAAATAAGAATGTTTGAATACAAAACATTTATAATGGAAAGTATATATTTGTAATAAAACCAAATATGCTAGTAATTATGGTATTAATATCACGTTAATGTTCATAAATTTCATGATTAAAACCATTGACAAAAGCTATTCAAATTTTGAATTATATTTGAATTTAAAAATTTAGCAAACAACGTATCTGATATTAAGGGATAATTGATACACATAAATGAGTATTAAAATTGTGGGGGGTGAAAGCTCAACCTTATGTATTAGGCCTAGGGCCCCATTTGAAGATTACTGTGTGTCCGAAGAAAGGAAAACGTGAGAAGGGGTCCATGTGGAAGAAATATACCTGGAAATGAACGAAAAGTATAGTCCGAAGAGATTACCAGTGGTCCGAAGAGGTTATTCTCCTCGGGTGCAAAGAGTCTTGGTCAAACAGACACCTGAAAGGTTCAGACAATCCTTCTAATGATTTTAATGATAAGGATAAGTTTCAGGCATGTATAGAGAAGATAGGAACATAGAAATATCTAGAAGACAAGATGCAACCACCACATTTAAATGCACTGCAGCTACTTTTCTGGCCGCATTAATGTGGAGAAGACCCCTGAATAGTACAATCTCAACTGCTACCACTCACAGAGGGCTAAAAAGGAGACTTGACGTGACATGTACTCAAGTGGATGCTCAGATGAAGAACAAGTGGACGATGAAGATGATGGGAGATGACGCTATATAAAGGGAAGAGGCCTTTGATAATGGGGATAGGAAAAAATCAGAATAAGGGTAAGAGAAAGACTTTACTGTAACTCTAAGAACTATAATCACTGTTCAATCAAAAATATATCTCTTCGGACACCAATTCATTTCGTTTTTTACATGGCTGGGGCTACAAATCCTAACCCTATAATTGGCGCCGTCTGTGGGAAGAGCTTGAGTGAAAGTGGGAGCAACAGTTGATAATGGCTGAACCAGGGCAACAACTAGCGGAATCCAGGGCGTCCCAACACGTAGACCCTTTTCTCAATTTGGAGCAGAGACAAGATCGTGAAGGTAGTGTACACACTACGCATACTGATCGAAGCCAGTCACATGGCGGAAGTCACGTGTCTCATGCAGAGAAGAACTAGAATTTCCAACTAGAAATTGAAAAGCTAAAAAGAGAGCTGCGCCATGCAAAGAGGAAACAGACCTCTTCGTACTCTGATGAAGATTCCGATGATGAACAGGACGTCACTTACAAACAGAAATCTCGAACACCAGTTAGTGAATCCTTTTCCTAAGAAGAAGAGCATCATCACAAGAGGCAACCTCGAAGCCTATCACGTGGAAGCGTAGGGAATGATGCTATGAGCAGGGCTTTGAATCAAATCTCTAGGTCACCTTTTACACGTAGGATCGAAGAGGCGAGACTTCCTCGGCGTTTCAACCAGCCGACGTTCACCATCTATAATGGTAAGACGGACCTTGTGGAACATGTGAGCCACTTTAATCAAAGGATGGCTGTCTACTCCAAAGATGAAGCTCTAATGTGCAAGGTCTTTCCCTCCAGCCTTGGACCGGTTGCAATGAGGTGGTTTGACAGCCTAGAGGCAAACTCCATTAATTCCTTCAAAGAGCTCACTTAAGCCTTTAGCTCCTGTTTTGTCACTTGCCGAAGAGTGGCCAGGCCCTTGTCCTCCCTGCTATCCTTGAGCATGCAAGAGGGCGAGACCTTGAAGATGTATTCAGATAGATACTGGGAGATGTTTAATGATATGAAAGGCAATTTTGATGGAATGACCTTTAGCACGTTTAAGCTCGGTCTCCCCACTAATCATGGTTTAAGGAAATCCTTAACTGGTAAGCCAGTTACTAACATGCGTCAGCTCATGGACCGCATTGAAAAATATAAAAGAGTTGAGGAGGATCAACAGCAAGGGAAGGGAAAGGATAAAGTTATCTCCCAAGAGAGGAGGGATTTCAGGTCGGACCGTTACAATAATCATAAGCCGCGGAGAGATTTTGCTGGGTAATCAGGATCAACGAATTCTCAAGCAGTCAACACTATATTCAAAGAGCTAGTACACCAAGTTTTGGAGAAGGTCGAGAATGAACCATTCTTTAGGTGGCCGAATAAGATGATGGGGAACCCTGAGAGGCGTAATTATAATCTCTATTGCCAATACCACCAAGACCATGGGCATACCACTGAGGATTGCAGAAGCTTGTGGGATCATTTGGACCAGTTAGTCCACGAAGGTAAATTGAAGCACCTCCTACACCACTCCAGCGACTGAAGAGGTTAGATGAGCTCAGAGCTCCGAAGAGATGACCCTTCAAAGCCTCCATTGGGAACTATCAATGTCATCTTCGCAGAACCGGGGAGAACAGGATCCTGGCTATCCAAGGTTATGTCAGTCGCCCGGTTACCCGCAGGGGATTTAAGCCAAGGGCCGAAGAGAGCTAAACCAGATGCCCAACCGATTTTAGGGTTCTCGGATGAAGACAAGATTGGAACCATCCAACCCCATGATGAATCGTTATTCATCACCTTCAGAATTAGAGGGTATAATGTGAAGAGGGTAATGGTTGACCAAGGTAGTGTTGTAGAGATAATGTATCCTGATCTTTACAAGGGGCTAAACTAAAGCCTCAAGACTTAACACCATACGATTCCCCCCTTGTAAGTTTCGAAGGAAGGGTTGTCACCCCGAAGGGCCAGATACGATTACCCGTACAGACCGGCTCAGAGGTGGTAGAGGTGGATTTCATAGTTGTGGATGTGTATTCCCCTTATACGACAATCGTAGCCAGGCCCTGGCTTCATACACTAGGGGCTATTTTCTCTACCCTGCATCAGAAAGTTAAGTATCCATCTGAAGGACAAGTTTATGAAATTCGGGGAGATCAGTCTACAGCCAGACAATGCTTAGTGGCTGCCATCCAACATGAACTCGAAGCTGAGTCCTCGTCTAAGGCTGAAAGGAGTTTATAGCAGTTAAAGTCTTGGGTATTGCCCGTCGAAGATCCAAACGAGGGCGCTCGATGTGAAGATTTAGTGAAAGTTGTTATTGGAGACGATCCTGAAAAGTTCTTTCAAGTCGGATCTCAGCTGCCTCTTTAGGAGAAGGAAGAGCTAATAGAGTTCCTCAAGAGGAATCTTGACGTATTTTCCTGGAATGCTTACGAAGCCCCAGGAGTGGATCCCCAATTCATTTGTCGCCATCTTAAAGTCAACCCATTAATTATCCCCAAGAAGCAGCCTCCTCGGCACCCATCTAAGGAACATGCATATGCAGTGAGAGAAGAGGTAACAAAGCTCAAACAAGCTGGAGCTATTAAAGAAGTTTTTTACCCAGAGTGGTTAGCGAATACTGTGGTGGTGAAGAAGAAAAATGAAAAATGGCGAGTTTGTGTAGACTTCACTGACTTAAATAAGGCTTGTCCTAAGGATCCATTCCTCATGCCAAAAATTGATCAGCTTGTGGATGCCACTGTTGGCCATCCTCGAATGAGTTTCTTGGATGCTTTCCAAGGTTACCATTAGATACCACTAGCCTTGTTGGTAATTACCACTATAAGGTGATGCCATTTGGTCTGAAATACACGGGATCTACCTATCAAAGAATGATGACGAGGATGTTTGAACCACAGTTTGGTAAAAATATTGAAATTTACACAGATGACATGGTGGTGAAGAGCAAGATTGTTGCTGAACATGTGAATGACCTCGAAAGTACCTTTGAAGTTCTTAGGAAGTACAAGTTGCGCCTAAACGCTTCCAAGTGCTCATTCGGTGTGGGGCCAGGCAAGTTTTTGGGGTACATGGTGACTCACAGGAGAATTGAGGTTAACCCCGACTAGATAAAGGCCATCAACAATTTACAAGCTCCTCGAAATCCCAAGGAAGTTCAGAAACTGACTGGAATGACTGCTGCCTTGAATCGATTTATCTCTCGATCAGCAGACAGATGTCGGCGCTTCTTCTCTCTGATCAACAAGTGGAAGGGATTCGAGTGGACTGAAGAATGTGTTGTGGCCTTTCAGCAGCTTAAAGATTATCTAGCTCGGCCACCAATCATGTCCAGTCCTGAGTCAGATGAAGTCTTGTTTGCCTACATTGCTGTAGCTCCCTATGCTATGAGCTTGGTGTTGATACGAGCAAATTGTGATGTGCAAAGACCAGTTTATTACGTAAGTAAGTCGCTGCATGAAACCGAGATCCGTTATTTGCCACTAGAGAAGGCTATCCTAGCAGTAGTGCTTGGTACACGAAAGCTACCTCACTATTTCCAGGCTCATACGGTCATTGTCCTCATTCAGCTCCCACTCAGGGCTATACTCCGAAGCGCTGACTACACTGGAAGGATTGCTAAATGGGATAAAATCTTGGGGGCTTTCGATATCAAATACATGCCTCGCACATCGGTCAGGGGCCAGGTACTTGCGGATTTGGTAGCCGAGTTCACGGAGCCCCAATTAGAAGAAGTAATGCCAACATCGGACATGGATGAAAAATAGGTTGGCATGATTTCTCAACAAGGCTCCTCCCATTGGGAAGTGTACGTGGATGGCGCAGCGAACTAGAAAGGTTCTGGAATGGGGCTAGTGTTGATATCCCCCGAAAGAATCATCATTGAAAAGTCGTTAAGGTTGGATTTCTCGGCAATAAATAATGAGGCGGAGTATGAAGCCCTACTGATGGGAATGGCTATGGTCCGAAGAATGGGAGGAAAGGCAGTGGAGTTGTTCTCGGACTCAAGGTTAGTTGTGGGTCAAGTATAAGGTGAGTTTGAGGCGAAGGATGAAAGAATGCAGGGATACTTGAGCCGAGTTAAATGTCTGCAATCGGAGTTCGAATCTTTCAGTTTGCTGCACATCCCCAGAAGTGGTAACGCACATGCTGATTTTTTAGCCACACTCGCTACCTCTTTGACGCAAAATTTGCCGAGAGTTATCCTTGTCGAGGACTTACATGGGCCTACCGAGGCAAGAAGAGAGGTAGTCCAAGTTCACCAAGTCAGAACCGGGCTCTGCTGGATGGATCCTATAATTAAATTCTTGAAAGAAGATATTTTGCCTGAAGAAAGGGGGGAAGCTGGCAAAATTTGGAAGAAGGCGACCAGATTCTGACTATCCGAGGACTAGAAACTATACAAACGCTCATATTCAGGACCGTACTTATTATGCATGCATCCTGAAGCGGCTGAGTTGCTACTAGAGGAATTGCATGAAGGAATCTGTGGGAGCCACACTAGAAGTAGGTTCTTGGCTCACCGAGCCATTACTCAAGGTTATTGGTGGCCGAACATGTAAAAAGAAGCCCACAAGTATGTTAAAAAGTGCGATCAATGTCAGCGATTTGCCCCGAACATTCATCAACCAAGGGGAACTCTTAATCCACTATCCAGCCCATGACCTTTCGCCCAATGAGGCTTAGATATCGTGGGACTATTCCCTAAGGCTGCAGGAAACAGGAAATACCTTCTGGTCGGCACAGACTATTTCACCAAATGGGTCGAGGCTGAACTTCTGGCCAACATCAGAGACGTGGATGTACAGAAATTTGTGTGGAAGAATATTGTCACTCGATTTGGGGTTCCTCATACTCTCATTTCGGATAACGGCCTACAGTTTGATAGCAAACCATTCAGGAATTATTGTAGCGAACTGGGAATCATAAACAGATACTCCACTCCTGCTTATCCCAGGGTAACGGGTAAGCAGAAGCTGTTAACAAGGTCATAGTAAATGGCTTAAAGAAAAAGCTAGACGATGTGAAGGACAAGTGGGTGGAAGAATTGCCACACGTACTTTGGGCTTACGGAGCTACGTCTCACAGATCTACTGGAGAGACTCCCTTCTCAATGACCTATGGGGCTGAAGCTATCATACCTTTGAAAACTGGGTTCCCAACACTGAGAACTAGTTCATTCAGTTTGACCGGCAACAATGAGCAGCCAGAGAAGAGTTTGGACCTGATTGATGAAAGGAGGGAAAATGCAATGGTCCGACTGGCACATTACCAACAAAAGCTCAGGTAGGGCTATGGTGCCAACGTAAGGCTAACGCCTCTAGAACCTAGTGATTTGGTGCTGAGGAAAGTTATCGGCACTGCAAAGAACGCAGTTTGGAGAAAGTTAGGACCCAATTGGGAAGGGTCATATCGTATTACTTCAGGGGCTGGCATTGGGGCGTATTTCCTAGAGGACCTAGATAGTCACGTGATACCACGCCCTTGGAATGTAAATAACCTCAAAAGGTACTATTATTAATCGAATCTTCTCTTCAATCAACATGCCTTTGAAAACTGGGTTCCCAACATTGAGAATTAGTTCATTCAGTTCGACCGGCAACAATGAGCAGCTAGAGAAGAGTTTGGACCTGATTGATGAAAGGAGGGAAAATGCAATGGTCCAACTGGCACATTACCAACAAAAGCTCAGGCAGAGCTATGATGCCAACGTAAGGCTAAGGCCTCTAGAACCTGGTGATTTGGTACTGAGGAAAGTTGTCGGCACTGCAAAGAACCGAGTTTGGAGAAAGTTAGGACCCAATTGGGAAGGGCCATATCGTATTACTTCAGGGGCTGGCATTGGGGCGTATTTCCTAGAGGACCTAGATAGTCATGTGATACCACGCCCTTGGAATGTAAATAACCTCAAAAGGTACTATTATTAATCGAATCTTCTCTTCAATCAACATGCCAATTCGTTATCTAAAAGGTTTTCTAAGTGTTTAAACTTAAATCCAATCATGCATGTAGTCCTCGGACCAGATGATTTGGGTTAGTTAACACTCGTTCACGGTTTTCTAAGTGTTTAAACTTAAATCCAATCATGCTTGTAGTCCTCGGACCAGATGATTTGGGTTAGTTAGCACTCGTTCAATGTTCTCTTAAGTGTTTAAACTTAAATCCAATCATGCCTGTAGTCTTCGAATCAGATGATTTGGGTTAGTTAGCACTTGGTTACAAATTTCTTAAGTGTTTAAACTTAAATCCAATCATGCCTGTAGTATTCAGACCACATGATTTAGGTTAGTTAATACACCTTCACAGTTCCTTAAGTGTTTAAACTTAAATCCAATCATGCCTGTAGTCTTCGGACAAGATGATTTAGGTTGGTTAACACTCATTCACAGTTCCATAAGTGTTTAAACTTAAATTCAATCATGCCTGTAGTCCTCGGACCAGATGATTTGGGTTAGTTAGCACTCGTTCAATGTTCTTTTAAGTGTTTAAACTTAAATCCAATCATGCCTGTAGTCATCGGACCAGATGATTTGGGTTAGTTAGCATTCGGTTACAAATCTCTTAAGTGTTTAAACTTAAATCCAATCATGCCTGTAGTCCTCGGACCAGATGATTTGGGTTAGTTAACACTCCTTCACAGTTCCATAAGTGTTTAAACTTAAATCCAATCAAGCCTGTAGTCCTCGGACCAGATGATTTGGGTTAGTTGGCACTCCTTCGCATGCCTGTAGTCTTCGGACCAGATGATATTGGTTAGTCAACACCTCCATACAGTTATTATTATTGAAATTTAACTTTATAATGAATCATGCCTGAAATTCTTGGATGTATTTGACTCTAACTCACAACAAGACTCCTCAGTTAAAAATATGCTTTGCACACCTTCAAGAAGGCCTATGAAACTTCCATATCACTTATTGCTTTCATTACTTACTAATAATTCTTATATAAACCACTCTTTTTGGTATTAATTTAAGTTATTTGCTTCATCAGCCTGATATCACGGTTAAGTTTACCTACACTACCATAATCACAAGTTATAGTTATTTGCAATAATAGTGAGCCTTATGATACAGGCAACAAGGACATCAAAAGTAAAAGAGAAAGGATTTCATTGATCAAAATAGAACGGTTTGGAAGTCCTTACATAAAAAAAAAAAAAAACTAACTATATAACAATACAAATACTGAACAAAAACTCCTAGATATTTAAGTCTCTGTCTGAGTGGCTGAGGGATCAACTGTCTGACTGGGCTGGGCAGCAGCAACGTCTGGGACTTGTTCTTTATCCTTTTCCTGAGTACCCTTAAACTCTCTGGGTGCTTCAGTAGGAACAGGAGGGGTCTGGCTGACTGGGGGCTGCTCTGGAGCTTCTGGGATTTCACGAATTTTCGGATCGTAATATATGCTCCCAGGCAGTCTCAGGTTTGAGTCCGCAGGGACCCCAGCAGCATCCATTACTTTCCCCCAAGTTATATCGCAGTAGTCTCAGCTGACCGAGGCAAACTGCTCAGTGAGATTGACTTAGGTCTCCTCCACCCCCAGTTGATATGGTGCTTTTCTTTCAGTCTCGACTGCCTCCTTGGCCAGCTGAGCATCCTTCTGAGCCAGTTTGGCAGTCTCCTTGGCTTTCTGAAGTTCAGCTCGAAGATCCTTCACCAGTGCTTTCTCTGTTGCCAGATTGATCTCGGTTACATTCAGCAGCTGGCGTTGGTCTTCGGCCTGCTTCTCAGCATTCTTTAGGCTCGCATCAAGACTATTCCTTTGCTTGGTAATCTCTTTGAACTGCTCAGACAGTTCAAAATATTCTTTCTTCAGATTGCCCAAAGACTTTTCTACCTCGGACCGAGAATGGGCCTCTGCTTGGGCTTCAATATATGTCTTTTTGTTCCACTCTTCCACCACAAAGACTTGCTGGGTAATCTGCATAGCAGAATGAAAAAGTCAACATAAAACAAATAGAAAAAAAATCAACATCCTAAACTGAAAAGATGGATTAACTCACTTACCATGGCTATATCCCTTTTTAGGGACAAGAAGAGTTCATACTGGCTGAAGCGCCTGTAAGAATCTATGTCTCGAGGGAGGAGCAGTGGTTGCTCCAAGGCCTCAGCAACAACACTTGCTTTCCCCCCATTGTAGTTTTTGAGGGAGGTATCCCAAGGAATGGGAGCACCGTCCAATTCCAACTTGGGGGACCATGTGCGAGGCCCTCGGTGCACGTCACCAACAAGAGGGTCATATTGGCTCTCAGTAGATGAGGCCCTCTTGCTCTGGTGGTCTTTCACCACTTTTTGCTGCTTGGTCCATTTTGGGGGAACCACCTCCCCTTCGTCCGTAGCAACGAGGGGCCTTTTCTTTTTCAGATTCGGCAATGGCTTCAAGTCGAGATCAGGAGCCTGAGGGGTGGTGGAGGAAGACTCACAGCTGGTTGGGACGTACTAGTCCTTTTGGGCTCAGATTTTTTACCCCTGTTCTTCATTAAGCTCTTTAAATCCGCCATATCTTCTTCTTTCGAAGAGTCCTCGGGAAGAGCAGTTATCAGAACAAGAGGGTGGACACCAGATTGCCTGTCAGTTTCCTCCTCGGCGTCCGAGACTGGTATCACTTGAACCTCTTCCGAAACCTCTCCTTCGAACTTAAACTTGTCTATTTGCTCCTTAAGTGAAGAGGTTGAAGAAGCAACTCTTTCACCTTCTGCTACTGGTCCGAGGGGAGCCTGCTGAAGTGGCTGGAGGAGCAATGGCACACCCTAGGGATTTGGGTGTGGCACGGGTGCAAGATCGTACGGTGCTAAAAAGCCTTTCCGAGCAATGTTTATGCGGTTGAGGTGATAATCTCCCTGTGTTATCGCG
Organism: Quercus ilex subsp. ballota; assembly: GCA_032727855.1. Taxonomy (NCBI): domain Eukaryota; kingdom Viridiplantae; phylum Streptophyta; class Magnoliopsida; order Fagales; family Fagaceae; genus Quercus; species Quercus ilex. Next base: position 22,704,946 of record CM064910.1, read on the forward strand.
TTGCCGACTGGCTGAAAATCGATTGGTTTTGTCGTATAACCAAGGATAAGAGGAACCGACAGTAGTTGCCCGTCTTCACTCACGAAAATTTCTGATCGCAGCAAGTAATTAAGCGCGGCAACATTTGTGAGGCTGAGCCGAGGAGAAACGTAATTTTTATCTGTTAACACCATAATAAAAAGAAACTTGGTCAGAAACTTGAAAATAATGATACCAAGAGAAGACAGATTATTAGAAAACGAAGATCCTAAATCTATTGTTAGTAAACCTAGGTCTAGGAGGTCCCACCTGGCTCTCCTGGCTGGGTCGGGCAATGAAGACCGTCATGCCACACGCCCGAGACAATCAAATAGTCGTCTTTCATCCCTTTATTGGACTTGGGAAGGCAGGAGACGAGCCTAACGGCGGATTTGAGATAGTATCCCGCTCTCTTCTGGTTATGACACTCGTACATATGTACCACGTCACACCAGGTAAGTCCTAATCCTAGATGAAGGTTCAGGGCGTCAATGGCTCCTAAGATCCTAAAGAGATTGGGCGCGCACTGCTCAGGAGAAAGCCTATGGTTGCGAAGATAGTTTTTGGTGACAGAACCCATAGGAAGAGTCATTCCTCCTTCTATGAACGCCATCATGGGGATTACGGCTTCCCCCTCTCCTCGGTCGGTTAATATCCGCTCCGGAGGATAATACCTCAAATTTACCCCCTGGGGTATGCCGTAGGTCTCCTTAAATTCCTCTACTAAGGCAGGACTATCGACAAGATTCTCAAATCTACCTATTTTTGGTTAACTAGAGGAAGGTGTAGAGCAGTAACTGGCGGATAAGATTTTGAAGGCCGAGAATACTGGCCGAGAAGAGGATGGAGGGTTTAGAGATGTCGAAACTTACACAAACTAAACCGGAGAATGATCTTCGAGTTCGCAGAAAGATTCTTACAGACTCTAGGAAGAACAAGGATTGATGTTTGGAAGAACTTGGTGGATTCAAGTGCTTGAGTTCGCTGGGTAATCTAAAAATTTGCAAAGTAAAGAGGAAATAACCTCCTCTGAGGCTTTATATAGGGGGACAGATGAAAAGGCAGGAGTCATCCTGCCCAACTTTTGAGGAAGAATCACGTCCGTTGGATCAATAGTCCACCGTTGGATACAAGGGACAAAACGCCGCTTGGAGTAATTAATAGCGCTTTGGAAATACTGAAACGACGTTAGCAATGATGAAGCGCTTGCATCTATGCTCGCACACGTGTAAGTCCAGATATTTATGTGTTTTGAATTTTTATTTCGTGACAAGTCAAAATCCTATTTTTTCTCCTCGGATGCGAGGGAAAAACTAAAATTTTGAGGGGCTATTGTGGGGGGTGAAAGCCCAACCTTATCTATTGGGCCTAGGGCCCCATTTGAAGATTACTGTGTGTCCGAAGAGAGGAAAATGTGAGAAGAGGTCCATGTGGAAGAAATATACCTGGAAATGAACGAGGAGTATAGTCCGAAGAGATTACCAGTGGTCCGAAGAGGTTATTCTCCTCGAGTGCAAAGAGTCTTGGTCAAACAGACACCTGAAAGGTTCAGGCAATCCTTCTAATGATTTTAATGATAAGGATAAGTTTCAGGCACGTATGAAGAAGATAGGAATGGAGAAATATCTAGAAGACAAGATGCAACCACCACATTAAATGCACTGCAGCTACTTTTCTGGCCGCATTAATGTGGAGAAGACCCCTAAACAGTACAATCTCAGCTGCTACCACTCACAGAGGGCTAAAAAGGAGACTTGACGTGACATGTACTCAAGTGGATGCTCAGATGAAGAACAAGTGGACGATGAAGATGATGGGAGAGGACGCTATATAAAGGGAAGAAGCCTCTGATAATGGGGATCGGAAAAAATCATAATAAGGGCAAGAGAAAGACTTTACTGTAGCTCTAAGAACTATAATCACTGTTCAATCAATAATATATCTCTTCGGACACCAATTCATTTCATTTTTTACGTGGCTAGGGCTACAAATCCTAACCCTACAAAAATAAATATAATATTTTTTTATAAAAATATCCAATAGATTCTAAATTGAAGTTCAATTTTGTGTTATGCGTCCCATTTAATTTTTAATTTTTGTGGCAAATGAATTATTGGATGCAAAAACCAAAAAATCTAGATCCAATTATATTCTAAATCATTTATATATATATATATATATATATAATTGTGATTGTTTTTAAATGTACTTGTGCATATGAATGGGGTTACACACTAGTATATATTGATGAAGAAGTCAAGCTATATATTAAAACCATGCTTATATAGAAGTCAAAGCTATATATTATACCATACTTGTATAATTGACATATACAAAAGATGCATTAAAAAAAAATAGTTATGAGCTCTTAATTTCTCTTTTTGTAGATGTGCTATAGAGAGTGAATGTAAAGTTTGTATAGGTGCCATCAAAGCCGGTGGGAACTTAGTTTTATGGAGACTTTTGAATTTTGTTGACTCAGTTAAGAATGTAATTAGTGACTTTGACCATGCATTTTTTAACTGGGTTCATAAGGAGGCTAATCAAGCTACTCATGTGCTAGCCAATTGGTCCCTTAACCATTCTTTGTTTGGTTCTTTAAATCTAGGATTTGGCCTACCAAGTTTTGTTAATGTTATCTCGGCTGAGGCATCCCAAGCTGTTGTATCTAGTGTGGTTTGATAAAGCCTTTTAGTCAGCAGAGAAAAAAAAAATTTGAGCGTTTAAAAAATAATTCTAGAGAGCAAAAATTGGGAATTGCATTAAAAGTAGTACTATCCATGCATTTTTCTGAGATAACGTTATTCATACCTTTGTTTCATCATTGAATACGTCATTGAGCTATTTTATTAACCTTTTGTTTCATCATTGATTATGTCATGGTCAGGGGCGTAGCTAGAAATTTTTGGTTGGGAGGCCAAGGTAATATTATTATATTGATTTGCAATTCAAGAAAAATACAAAGTATGACATATATACATATATACATATCTTCCTGCATTAGTTTTAGAAAAAAAATATTAAATCTAACCAAGACAAGAAATAATATTTATAGAAATTAAATATAATAAAGTCACTATAAGCAACCATAAAATAAATAGCAGTTAAATTCAACCAAATTAGACTACTATGGTCAAAAATAAATTCAAAATCAATTTCATTCATCCCAACTAAATTCAAAATCAATTTTATTCCTAGTAATAGTCTAATACTGTACCCTCACAGTCTCTCTACTCTCTAATGATAATTCCCACACCAGTGTCTTTGAATAGCTATGGGATATGGCCTCACTCAAGAAAAAAAATATGTGGGATATGACTGACATGTCTTAGAGAAGGAAAGGAAAAGTAGGAATTTGGGGTGCGGCATTTTTATGGCTATGTATTGGAGGAGGGGCCAAGTTTTTCTCATAGGGGGGCCAGCTCTTAAATGAGAAAGTGTGAGACCTATTTCTTCCTACTATTATAGAGATTTTTAAAAATTTTGGGGGGGCCATGGCCCCCTCAAAGCATAACGTGCCTCCGCCCCTGCACTAATGGCTGTTTAGCAAATAGAAAATGTTATGGCTCTCTTCTTTTACTAGACCACTGTTGTACAAGAAAGGAAAGATTTCTGAATTAAGTTACTAATAATTCTAGTTATGGTTGAAATGGGTAATGAACAATGTTTTTCCATGAAAAGGCTATTTGGCATGACAAAAACAGCTTTTAATCAACGTAATCTTGCAAAGCAGAAATTTACTGGAACTTACGTTTTGTTTGTTTCGGTAGAAAACATATTTTGGAGTTTGGTATCACGGAAAATGTTTTATTTGATCAACGGAAAACAAGCTTAATAAAGTGGAAAATGTTTTTTCACTTTTAAAGAACAGAAAATGTTTTTTTTTAAAAGTATTATATACTTAACAAACCATTACAAATAAACTTCACACTAAAAAAGCTCTCCCAATGTAAAATTTTCTCTTTGCTTTCTTTCTCCATCAATTGTTGATCACCATTTTCCAACAATTGACTCTTTTTTTTTTTTTTTCTTTTTCAAACCAATCTTTTTCTTTTTGACTTAATTTTCCATGTAAATTTAGAATTTGTGGCTTGTTTTCCAATTTAAGGCTCATAAATAGCTCAAAAATGAAATCTATTTGGAGTTAGTCTTTAAGAATGAAAATTTTTGTTTATATAATTATTTAGAATTACAAAAAATATTAATGATTTTTTTTGTGAAAGTCAAATAGCAAAAAATGTTTTGTAACTCATTTTCTGGATTACCGAACATAAGAATCAAAAATGAGTTTTCCTCCCAAAAAAAAAAAAAAAAAAAAAATTCCGAGTTAATTTTTGAACGTTTTCCCTAAAAACAAAAGTATGGTATAGCAAGTGTACTCTAGTCATGGCCCTTATGACCAATGAATATGCCTTTTTTAGTAGTTTTTTTGAAAAAAAAAACACCCGCCATTAACATGTGCAACTTTGACATTTAAATTACCAAATGTAGAGATTTGCTGCTGTGGAAACTTTATCAAAGTAAATTTGTAACTCAAAAAGGTAAGTATCTTGTCAAATACTTTGTGATAAATCTCACCATACTCAAGTAGGATATTCAAAGGAGTTATAAATAAAATAAAAGTTTTATTGATACTTAATACACAGGCCGGCTCCATGTTAGAGCCAGCCAGCCAGGAGAGAAATTATAGAGTTCTTTGGTGGAGCACGTCACTTGTCCACCATTCCACTAAAAAACTTCCACTTGTTTAAAATTGCTGGGTTAGTAATTAATTTCTGTTTAAAAATTTTTTCTAACTAACAATTTTAAACAAATGACAGTTTTTTAATGGAATGGTGGACCACATCACTTGTCCACCATGTGGATCTTATAATTTCTTCAGCTAGGGGGTGGTCACAGGACCACCTTGAATTGAAAAAAAATTTATTATATATAAATTTTGAAAACTTTATGTTTTTTTTTTCAATCCTTAAAAATATGTGTGATCACTCTAAATTTTTTTAGGCCAAATATAATTAAACTTTAGACAAAGTTGGGGCTGTTTGGCAACAAACTTGGTTAAGACTACAACTCCACTCAATATTTTTTTATTGGACGTGAATTTTGATAAATCTACAGTTGGATTACATTTTTTTTTCTTATATCTTTCATGCTTGCAAAACTTTAAGAAAATAAAATGTCAATAGCTTATGTCATCAATCAAATGTTTAAATTTTGAGTTTTTGTAGTCTAAAATAATACACAAAAAAAATAAGTTTATGAATCAAATAATAATTAACATCATATTGGTATGAAATTTGACATGTGTTTTAAGAATATAAAGAACATAAAATTCAATGGTTAGATTTTTAAAATATGTAGCCATGTTAATTTGTTTAGTGAAAGTTGTAGTTTTAGGCTACAACTAAGTTTGTAGTCAAACTTTGTCCTCTAACTTTAGTCATCTTAATAATATATTAGAATCTTACAAACAAAAAGAAAAATACAAAAATTTTTATTTAACTAAAAACAATATATTAGACTCTTACAAACAAAAAGAAAAATATAAAACATTTTTATTTAACTAAAATTTTGAAAGAGACGTAGCTTGCAGCATTGATAATGAGAAAGAAATTGTAAGACTTTATGTATTTGAGTTTTTTTTTTGTCAATATATAACGTTATTTTTTATCAGATTTTGTATAATTTAAATTTCTTAATAACCATATTAAAAAAAAAATTTCTCGAGATACCACTGTTAATACATAACACACGCTTTGCTACACATGCCACTCTCACTATTTCTCCCTTGCTATTTTCCTTGCAATTTTTTTTTTTTGAGGAACCCTTACACTTGTTGAATAATACTCTTTGTAGAAACATCATTTATTGGACTACGACACATTTCTTGGATAGCGAAAGAGCAACAGATAGCTATATCACTTCTTTCTTATTGGTTGCCTTTATACATTCCGTTGCTCTTCTTTCTTATTGGATGCCTTATACATTCCGTAGCTGACCTTATATAGACTACAAAAGGAAAAGAGACAAGAAAACAAGGCACTAAATGCTACCCCCTAAAAACAAATAAAATAGAACTGCACTAAAAGTTAGAAAAAATGGCAAAAAGAAAGTCCAGAAATATACTTCTCTTCGCCTAATATGCAAACACATAACACATGAAAAATATTTCACCGTCCAAACTAAAGCTGGTGACAATGAATCCTACACTAAATTCATTTAATTTTGTTCATTGTCATTTTATTGTGGAAGAGTTGTCCACTTCTTTTTTTTTTTTTTTGGGTGCTTAGATTCATAGCACACTTCTTGATTTTGAGGCATTATTTTGTGATCACAAACTTGTCAAGTCTCACACATGGGATCTAATTATTTGTTTTGTTTTGTTTGGAAGCCTACATGGGATTTAATTGTTTTGTTTGGAAGCCAACATGGGATCTAATTGTTTTGTTTGGAAGCCTACTGTAAGATACAAGTAGGTGCATTAGATCAAGATTCTCTTTGACGAATTTGTTAAGTGTCATAGGGCCCAGCTTGTTACTAAACAGTTCTTAAGAGTATAACATTGATATGACTGCCATTGCACACCTCTATCATGTGGCACTCTCATCTCGGTCATGCTTGGTAGCTAAGGTATTGTTAACTCGAGTCAATTCTAAATCATTTGATTGTATTTTATGTCAACAAGGAGAATAATTAAACGATTGATGAACAATGGCTTAGAGGCATGAATTGATGTTGTCCTTAGATAATATTTGCTCGTACACAAATATTGCTACAAGTTTATTGCAATTCTTTTCTCAGGATACAACTAAGGGTCATATTTTAATGTAATTGGTATATCCTATGACAAATCACATTATGCTTGCAGTCGGGTAGTTTCTAAGTGGTTTCAAGAACAACATAACAAGTGGTATTGTTAAAGACATTAAGATTACTCAAGCTACCGTGTAGAAAGAACAAAACAGAAAGTCTCATCAATACCTATCTCAATACCTTCGATCTATCGAGATTTAATAAACCATGATACCTCTCTCGATTTATTGAGTTGAGGGATTTCTGATATAGCCTACGACATATTCTAATTGGCTTTTTGTTTATAGGTTTGTGTAAATCTAATAGGAATAGAAGAGCCCATTTAAAAGGCCAATTAAACTCATATTTAAACAAGGTGGTAAAGAAAATAAACCCTAACCCTAATGCTTCATAAAGTTTTTTATTATTATTATTTTTTTTATTGAAACCCTAGCCTCCACCTTTTAAACTTGTGAATTCAAAAAACAGAAGAAAGAGATCTTGTTGCGACTCTTGTGCACCTTATTACCACTCACTTTTACCTTTTTATCTCTCTACTACTCTATATCTTAAGGTTACAATTCCATCACCCTTTTATCTTCTTTTTATTTTGACTCTTCTTCTCCCATACAAAATGGTCACGACTACCTTCCCAATTCAGTGATCAAAAAATGCCTCTAAGAAGTCCATGAAATTTTTTTGTTATGCTACTCCTTTTGAATTGCTAGCAGCACTCTTTTGGTTACGCAGTACATGTTTGTAAGGTCCTAAAAGTTAAAATACGCATCAATATCAATCAATAAATATAAATAAATATATTGATTGATGTGTATTTTAACTTTTAGGACTGTACCTATTACGTAACCGAAAGAATGCTGCTAAAAGTTACGTAGTACACGTTTGAAAGGTCCTATAGGAGGGAAGGTATTGCACTTGATGTAATTCTTTTGAATGGTTGAGATTGATAATTGTAAAAATCAACTTTCAATCTCAACCATTAATTCAAAAAAGTTAAGAAAAATTTAAAAAAAGTAAAAAGTGAAATTTAAAAAGGTGAAAAGTGAATAAAATTTGTGAGTGAAAATGGTGAATTACATAGTATTGCACTGGATCCTAATCCCCTATAGGAGAGTTATGAGGTACTTTGACGCACTCATTTGTGGCACACTCATTGAAAAGATAATTAAAAAAAAAAAAAAAAAAGTAAGAAACTAGATTTATTATTATAAAAAAGTGAAGAACAGACTCCAAAAAATATAAAAAAATTAAAAGTGAGAAACAAACTGCCAACATATTTATTAGTGCATGACATATATAGAGCAACCACATTGGTGTCATTCTAAAAACGATTACATAATAATGTTGCCTGATTTTGCAGTGTGAATGAAATAGCTAGTTATTAGAAATATATCTGGCCATTCATTTCACAAAACACATAGCATTATTCAATTGAAGTGGACATATCCATGTGTAAAGGATAATTAATTTTTTGGAGGAGTGTTGCCATACTGCCATCGAAGATGATCCATGTTTTGAAAGCTTATACCACCAGCTACCTCGTCTAATGGTACAGCATCAGATATCTCTTTTAGGTCTTCTTCTGTAAGTTTCACCTTCAAACAGCCAATATTGTTATCCAGGTTCCTGATCTTAGTTGTCCCTATAAAAGTTCAACGCAAATGAACGAACGATATAAGAGATTTGAAACATTGGAAAATAAAATCTCGCAAAACAGTTCCAAAGTCATCTGAAATCAGACCCAACTGTTTATGAGCATATTTGTGAACATTGATTCATTATGTTATTATTCCACGAAACCAAACTACCACTCTTTCAAACATTTAGCAACTAGACAGAGCTATGGCCAATGATGCCATAAAGACATGATGATCACAAACCTGAACCCATTATAAAATCTTATTTAGTTATGAATGCAAGCTAACACATTGTTTATGACTATGTTGACATTAACTAACATCTGAGTTTTTCTAAGGCTGTTATGACATTATAAGTTTATAGCAGGCATTGTCTATGTAATTTCCAGCGATGAAATGGACTGTTTTTATTTTTATGCCAAACTTTGAAACATGAGGCAGGAAATTGGATCGGGATAGTTTTGGCTTTTTTCCTTGACTTTTAATGTCGTGTTTGCTTCGGTAAGATGCAGTTTATCTTAATTCTACATGTTGCAGCATAATAGGGGAAGAGCATTACACACTTGGAGTCAAATTGATTTCAATTTGCAGCACAAGAAAATAGTATTAGTAGCATTAATGAAGAGAACTTCAGCCACTTTTCTTTCTCTTTTTTGTGAGGAAAACTTAAAATATTTTTGATGAGATGAGGAAAACTTAATTATGTAAAACATTTACAGGACTCAGAAAAAGAAAAAAGAAAAAGCCAATTACCAGGTATGGGTACAATATCATCTCCTTTTTGTAGAACCCATGCAAGTGCAAGCTGAGCAGGAGTGCATTGGTGCTTTCCAGCAAGGCCTTCAATTCGACTAAAAATGGCCCTGTTCTTGTCCAAATTTTCTCCTTGGAACCGAGGGTACATTTCCTTATAGAAGAAAGAGCAAGCTGTCAGTTTCGTTAAAGCATTTTTATTGTTATTATTACTGTTATTAATATTATTAAGGAGAATGGCCAAAATTCTCGAAATTCATATATAAGATGGTTCTTAATGTATTTTTTTTCTAGAGCCTTAACCCCAAAACTCTAGGGTAAGGTATGGATCCTCAACAAACTAATCAAGAATTTGGGATTGACTATAGATGTATTAATCTTTGATATTCTTTCCTATCCAAAATCATATATTTTTTTTTACATTTTTAATTAATGTGCCATTTTCTATTACTTCTATTGATATTATTTTAGATCTCCTCCTATTTCTTTTCGTCTCCTTGTCTAGCGTCAAATTGCCCTTCCTCATTAATGCAATAATTAGTCTCTTTTACAAATGACTAAACCATCTGAAGCGCCTTATCCTATTATCAGCAAGATCCTTATCTTTAAATGAGTTTCTTCATTTTCTACCCTATCTTCCTTTGTATGATAACTTAAAAATAAGATAAATAGTTCATTTACATGAAAACCTTTTTAGGGAAGATCCTTTTAAGAAAAAAGTTTCAATAGTAGATGTTACAATGTATAATTCTTTTAAATCTCCAACTAAAAAAACATCGGTAAAGATCCAACTCTTTAAGAAATTAAGTGTGGAATATTAATATAGTTCATCCAAGTCATGTCATGTTAGCTATTTAACGTGGAATGTCATCTATGGTATTAGTGAGGCCAATAGAAAAGTTTAATTGAAAATTTTCAAAACTTCAGGGACTTGGTTGCAAATTTTCAAATATTAAAGATGAAATTGGAATTTCTTGTAAAATGGGAGGACTAAAATAGTGTTTTCCCTTGTAGGAATTTTTCATTCAATTATCATTGTTGCCTGAAAAATTATTCAGGCTGTTTAAAAGTCTAACAAATAAATGACACAAAATATTGGTGAAATTTGTACCAATAAACTATTTGCAGCCACATTTTCAACAACTCCTTTGCCAGCAAAAAAACCACGGCCAAGAGGACTGTACGGAACTATTCCAATGCCAAGCTCCCTACATGCAAAAAGCATCAAGACTCAATAGAGCATTCTCATGCTTCTGGATAAGATAATTAAAATACACTGAAATCAAAGATACACATATTGGACACATCCCAATTAAATTTCCCTTATTGTGGCAGTCATTCAAAAGAGATGACAGTATTGGAAACCCAAGAAAGAATAGGAAAAAAAACATCAAAAACTGATAAAACATGTCACTGGTGTATTCTTGGGAGATTTTTAAACATGGAAGCACTGAAGACACAAATTTTTGTTTTTTAAAAACATCATCTGTGAACGGAAAAAACCTGCAAAGTGGAATTATTTCTTCTTCAATATCACGAGTCCAGAGAGACCACTCCATTTGTAAAGCTGTGATGGGATGCACAGCATGTGCCCTCCTTATGGTATCTGGGCTGGGTTCAGATAGACCAATATACTTGATTTTTCCCTCTTCTACCAGTTTCTTAAGTTCAACAATCTACATTCAAATAAGATGTATCTAATTAAATTTGCCACCAAAATCCCACCATCACTACAATGAAATAATAAATTTGCAGAGAAATTGACAATTTCAAATTACAAACAAGAAATCATTCAAAAACGCCAACCCTTGCAGGCGTGCGATTGAAAGGGCATGAAAATCACTTACGGTTTCTTCTATGGGTACTTTTGTGTCTACCCGATGCTGATAATACAGATCAATGTATTCCACATCAAGTCGCTTCAAGCTAGCCTCACAGCTTGAGCGAACATACTCAGGGCTACCATTCAATTTTACATTAGGAAGTTCCAGTGTTTGGATGCCAAATTTGGTGGCTATTTGAATTTTCTCTCTTGGCAACTGCTTCAAGGCCTGAAAGATATATACTTCTTTCAGTTAAAATCACAGAGTTTTAACATGGTCCACAATTATTAATCAATTCACTAACAGAAACTATAGAAAATGGTATCACAAAGATATTTCCACATTGGTGACCATATTTTTAGATTAACTACCAGATCGGAACAAAAACTTTAGACTTCTTGAGCTTGTAAAATTAAAATTAGCATCAATTACCTTCCCAAGCAGAATCTCATTAATATGGGGTCCATATATGTCAGCCGAATCAAAGAAAGTGATTCCCTTACTGAAAGCATGCTTTATTACAGCAATTCCATTCTCCTCAGAGAGAGGAGAATTGTAGACTCCAGTTAGGCTCATACATCTAAACCCCAACTTTGAGACCTGGGAAAAATGAGTCAAGAATTTCAAAGAGCTGAGCAACAAAAAGTTAAAAAAAACTTAGTAAAACGTAAAGCATAACGAATTATTTTGGTAGAGAAAACTATTCCTTAAAACCTTTAGAACCTGTGCATCTTGAACGGTGGGAAAGATCAACTGCTAGTTTGAAAACAATTTGAAGAATTTATAGTTTTAGTTAAATGTATTACTAAACTTTCATGGTTATAGGTTATCTATGCAGGTCCAACCGTATGTCGTGAATCTTTACATAAGCTCTGAAGTCTCCATCATTTCTATCATTTTTAATTCCTCTGAAGCCTCCCACATGACAACATATGAAGCACACAAGATTTGGAGGACTTTAATACATAAAAACATTAATTTCTGAAAATATAAATGATGAAGGAGGATTTTGTTGATTCCTTAATCTTGTTGTAGTCTCTATTATATAGTGTAGATGATTACCCAATATAAAAATATAAAAATGACATTAAAACTCAACGTCCCCCTACCCACAAAATCAAATTGGTGTGTTTGTATCAATTATATGAAAATTTCTTAGTATACGAGGCAAGAGAATTCTAACTACTCTTTAAGTTTAACAGACAGCATCTGTCAGACTGTCACATTGCTGTCTTCAGAAGATTAAACAAATCTCTTTGGATTTAAACTTTACCTTAACAGTTTGACAATCACCTCAATCTGTTCAGTTCATCATGTTGAGCTTGGTTTTCAGGAATACAGATGGGTGCATTGGTGTCATAAAACAGAGTTTCAAGGGCATCAAAACCTCAAGACACTATTCAAATATAAGAATAACCAAATTGCTCTAAAGTAGATTCTCACTATGCCAATTCTAATTGGTTCATCATGTTGAACTCGGTTATGAGGTACACAGATGGCAGCTTTGCTGTTATAACAACCGTCTGTTAAGGGCATCATTACATCAAAACACATTTCAATTTTAAGTATCCAAAAACTCTTGTTTTAGCATTCCCATTTAAACTTGATGCCAAGAATAGTTTCTCACTACGTCAATGCTTATAGATTGCCCAATATTAAATCATACCTCTGTTTTTGAGGTTGAACCAATTAAAAAAATAACCTACAGAACCGCTGCCATTAACTGCTTATGCTTTGATTTAAGAATTGTGTTTCTAAGCAATGACACAATTCCTGCTGCAGTAGGAAGTTCTTGTTGAAGAGCACAAAATGAATATAGAAGACATAATAATTGCAGCCACATCTTAAGACTGGTAAAGTTTAGCAATTCTCTACAAACTCATTCTCAATCTAGCATGTGACTAACTAAATAGCTTCATACAAATTGTTTCAAATTTATGATGCATTGTTCCTTGTCTCTAACTAACATACTAAACTTGTCCGCACGTTATTCTTACAAAATATACTGTACATACAGGGTACCATGTGCAATAGGATTATTTTCATTTAATTGCAGCTTAAAGCTTCTGATCACACAAAAGTTTACTTGGTGACTCCTGAAATCGGTCATAATTTTCTTCTAATCTTTCCTTTATTCAAACTAGTCTGTAACTTGCATTGTGGGTACATTCTTTTTCTATATTTTTTTAAAAAGTCTTTTAGTGGTTTGGTTTTTCTTAGAGTTAAACTCATCCAACAATCTTATAGTAGCACTTGGACCTTTTTCTTATAAAATAGTTGAGAAGTAAATTTTTTAAGAAGTCTTTATCTATTGGCTGAAAAAAAAGTTAATATATCTTGGGTTCAAATAAAAAAGGTTAATTTATCCTAGAATTTAGAGTATCTCCTCAACCTATCTAGTGCATTGCACCTTAACTTGATGCGATAGTCTTGATTCTAAGAGTCCTTATTTCCTTTTGGATTGATGTCATGCAGTTGATTAACTACAGGGGAATTTTTTTTTTTTTTTTAATGATATGAAACAAACTTTTATTATTATTTTTAATCACTGTCCAAAAGTCTAAATTAATGTTACATGTTGGACTAATTTTCTGTTTCCAACCCCTTAAGATTACTAGTCCTAAAAGGATAATAGATTCTGAATGACAGTCTTAAAATTTTTTTTATCAGGGAATGAGATGAGTAGTTAATATAACATATAAGATGCCACTTATCTAAAAAGCCTAACATATGGGTTTGAGCCTAGTTATGTTATATTAACTGCTCATTTTTATCATTAGTATCCAATGTGTGACTTCACTTCTCAACTATTTGCATTTCTTAAACATGAATATTCCAACAATAATAGATAATAATATGCAACATTGGAGACACAAACTAGTAATTAATGAGTATTGAGTTACTGTAGATGGATTATTGCAACTTTAAAAACTCGAAATAGATTAAATTATGCAATGGGTTTTCAAAGAAATGTGACTGGAACATATACAAAGTGGAAGTTTCTTTCAAAAAAAAAAAAATATGAAATAGTATTCAAGGAATGGCATTGGGTTTTACCTCAAGTCCTTGATTGCCCAGTTTCACCCTTGGAATTTGGAATTCGTTCCCTTCAGCCATCTTTCAAATTGTGTGTTTTTCTTTGCAAGATTTTCAATGTCTGAATCTGTTTCTGGGATGATTTTCCTTTCCATTTCTCAATAAAGACTCAGAAATATATATAGTAACAGACCGAGTAGTGGTAAAGACTACTGGGAACTAGCTGCTGTGAGTGTGAGATGGCTATGCATATAATAAAAAATAATGTTGGACTTTTTGAAAAAGAGCCCAAAACGTCATCAGTGATGGCAACTAGAGAATTCTAACGACATGTTCGGACGTAAAGTTTTTTTCTTTTTTTTGGCGGCGGAAACATTATTTTATTCCCTACGTTTTCATAATCAATTTGGGCATTATAGTTTGATAACAATCAATTTGGTCTCTATTATTATTAACTTACAGTCAATTTAGTCATTACTGTTAACTCACTGACGAAAAATGCATCCATGTCAAACTGTTTGTATAGTCAGCACAATTAAAACTAACGTGGATGACAAAATAATATTAAAATTTTTTGGCTAAAATGCAAAACTCACCCTCTAAGTTTCACAATTTTTCATTTCAGCTCTCTAAGTTTGCATTTTGTCATTTCAGTCCTTTAAGTTACAATTCTCCTAAATTCAGTCTTCTGTTAATATTCCATCCATGCCTACCGTTAACTTGTCCAAAAACGATGTTGTGTTGCCCATTATTTAATATTTCATTTTTATTTAATTATTTATTTCTTAATTAAAAAAAAAAAAAACCCCCAATCCATCCCCCATCTGAAGAACACGAAATAGAAACCCCACTACCCACTCCTGCCTAACCCATCAATAATTGAGATTGAAAGGGAGAGAGCGAGATCGAGAGGGAGAAAAAGAGATCGGGAGACCGAGAGATCGAGAGGGAGAGAAGGTATTCCGACAGCTCCACTCTTGGTGTACTTGGCGTCGCGGCTTCGCTCTAGATGTACTTGACTCCGGCCTAAATACCTCCTCTCCCTCTTGGTCTCTCAATGTGGCGCCTGTGTTCTCGGCCACTAGAGTCACAGACCATGAGGCTAGAGAACCTTGGGTGTTTAAGCATCACTGAGTTGAGTACCTAGGTTTAGTCTGGGTCTATGGGGTTCTTTAACCCGATTTCATAGTGGATTACTTGGTTTATTTCAGGTCGGAGGAAGAGCCTTTCTGCTGGGGTTAGATGCGTGTTAATTGCTCACTTTCTTCCTCATGATCTACTGGTATTAGAGCCTTACTGGGTTCCTCTAATTTGCTTTCTGCGAAATACCTTCTCTCCCTCACGATCTGCAGAGTGGGTAGTGGGGTTTCTATTTCGTGTTCTTTAGATGGGGGATGGACTGGGTTTTTTATTTTTATTTTTAATTAACGTTTTTTAATTAAGAAATAAATAATTAAAAAAAATGAAATATTAAATAATGGGCAAAACGACATCGTTTTTGGACAAGTTAATGGTAGGCATGGATGGAATATTAACAGAAGACTGAATTGAGGAGGATTGAAACTTAGAGAATTGAAATGATAAAATGCAAACTTAGGCAGTGTTTGGTTCCCGTAAAATATTTTCCAAAAAATATTTATTTTCCGGAAATGCTATTTTCGGGAAAGAAAAATATTTTCAAGTGTTTGGTTGCATTATGAAAAATATTTTGGAAAATATTTTCTGGTGTTTGGTTGTATTCTTGAAAATAATAGAGAAAACACATTTTCTACTTGATGCTCACATTTTCTCAACTTCCAAACAAAACCCAAAAAAAAATTCATCAATGGCACGATCTAAGTGAAAGAAAACCCATTCGTCGGAGTGGTGGGTTTGACGAATGGGTTCATTGGAGTGGTGGGTTCGTCGGCGCGGTGCGATCTGGTGCGATCAGTGCGGTGCGAGTGGTTTCATCGGCGATCTGGTGTGAGTGGGTTCGAGAACGATCTCGCCGGTGGTGCGACGATCTCTCTACTCTCTCTTCTTTCTCTCTCTGTCTCTCTCTTTGCGCGTGGTCTTGAAATGGCGAGACGATCTCGATGATCGGTGACTGGGTTCGACGAGGGTGGGTTTGAACGATCAGAGCGGTGCGATCGTCTTGCTTGGACAAGGCGATCTTCTTGCTCTTTCTCTCTCTCTCTCTTCTATTTTCCAAGGCCGGAAATCATTTGAAGTGAAAATGAAAACGGAAATCATTTTCCACTGTTTTGGCTATATTTTACGATCAACCGGAAATGCTTTTCAGTTTGACCCAATTTGAAGTAACAACCAAACACCCACTTTTCCGGAAAATCATTTTCGGAATCAGTTTGAAGCCAAAACAAACGGAGTCTTAATGGACTGAAATGAAAAATGGTGAAACTTAGAGGGTGAGTTTTGCATTTTAGCCAAAAAATTTTAATTGATATTTAAAAAAGCCACCTCAATATCATAAAAAAAATCCATATCCGAAAATTATTTTTTTACAGCAAAAATTTTTAAAAATTATTAATTCATAATTGTAAAAAAGGAGAAAAAATAATTAAAAAAAAAAAATCTCATCCGTCCTTTTTTGTTTTTTTGCCTTCAGTTTCTTGGCTACCAAACACATCTAAAGTTACTGTTCCCTTCCCAAACCCACGATCCAGCACCACCACCACCACCCATCGATCCTTCCTTTCTTTATTTAAAGGAGGAAAAAAAGAAAAACACGAAGCTTGAAAGAAAACCGATTTCCCAGGTTTTCTCAGCCACCAAACAGAGCATCAGAACCAACCCAGATTACAGAGATCTCGAAATTATCATCAACCCCAGAACCCAAGCCACAAGAAAACTGAAAACCCATCCGGTAGCCACAGATCTCAATTGCACCCCACCACCACCACCAACAATCTACCGATATCACTTGTCAAAGAACAACTTTAGATCTTTCTGGGTTTGGGAAATTTCTAGGCTTTGGGTTGCTTGATACAATGGTGGTGGGATTTTGCTCATAAAAAAAACAACTCCAAGATCTTCAATTTACGTTGCTGAAGAATATGTATAAAAAGAAATTGAAGAAGGAAACATTATAGCGCTTGAGCACTCTGAGAGGGATGAAGATAAACTCATTGTTTTGGATCACTCACCAATACAAGAATGTTACAGTAGAGTAGTTCTCAATGTGCTAGAGGAAGTGAGGGTGATTTGTGGGATTTGAGTTATTTGATTCAAAGGGAAAGAGTGCTTGATATTGGAATTTTTTTTTTTTTTGGTTATTCATTTGATTTATTTTTGTTATTTAGATTTTTCATTCAAATGCTGATTTTTTTAATATTATTTTATTAGCTATGTCATCTTTAATGTGCCAGCTGAACAAATTGTTCGCAATGTTGGCATTTTTTGTTAGTAGGTTAACGGTAGAGATCAAATTGACTGTAAGTTAAAAATAATAAGGACTAAATTGATTGTTACCAAAATATACGTACCAAATTGACACCAAAATGTAGGGACTAAACTAGCATTTTCGTTTTTTTTTTGGGATAGAAAAACCTAGGAAAGTTTTACTAAAGTTGTAGACTTGCAGTACATTAGCTTTTCCAAACAAATTCAATCGTATAATTGTGTGGAGCAATATAATAAAAATAATATTATTTTTCTATAAAGTGAATTAAATTCAATTAAATCATATATTTTATTTTATTTTTTTGTAGAAGGAAATCATATATTTAAATTTGATTAGAAATTTAAGGTATCGTATCGAAGTTTTGTCTAAAGAAAAGAGTGTGCACATATATATATATAAATTTTTTTTTTTGAATAATTTAATAATTGGGAGAAGAAGGATTTGAATATTTGGATCATTTTTATAACATTTTCACGACAAATTATAGGTGATTAGTTGTTATTAGTTCAAATTTGAACCTAACATTAAGATTACTTTTTTGTCCTAACAATAACAACCAGTAACAACCTGCCACTTAAGATTTGTTGAAAAAATGTTGTGAAAATATTGTGGACATATCATTTCTCATTTAATAAAGGGAAAATCTTGTTACACACTCTCTATTATGGGTAATTATTGGGTAATCTCGGAGTACCATAAATGCGTACTTCTTCCTCTTACATAATTGTGGATTTCACTAATTAAATTTATGGTGGGACCCACAATTCATGTGAGAGGGAGGAGTATATATTTATGGTACTGCCGGAGTATTTAATAATTTTTCATCTATTGCACACTCTGCACACACTATCTTGTGATAGTCATTACTCTTTTCTAAATATGATCAAATAATAACATGATTAACATTTTTTGTTTAAAATATTTTGTAAGCACATTGATTGTAATAGTAACAAATAATTTTTTTTTTTTTTTTATAAATTCCATTTCATAAAAACATCAATATAACATCAACTTTATTATAATTACTCAATTTTATATTTAAAATTTAAATCTATATTGAATAAAAAAAATGACTTTTATTTATATGGACTAAATAGGTTCAATTTCAAATGGGTTATCCCATCATGACACAAATAATAAACCGAATCATTTTGGATTGATTGTAGATAAAGGTCATCACAAATTAATTAATTATCCATTTTGTTTTGATAGGAACTTCATTTGCACTAAGACTAACTTCCAAAAAATTAGTGTTGTGTTGTGTCAAAGTGGCATCTTCTAAACATTAAAAAAATCAGACTACTTACAAAGCATTTTGGTCAAAGTTATTCATTGTTTCATCATTGATTATGTCATTATGAGTTATTTTCATTGACCCATTGTTTCATCATTGATTATGTCATGACACTTTTCTTCTACTAGACCACTGGTGGCTGGTGCTTTGACGGTCCACAATTTGAATCTTATATTCTAATATAATATAGACCGTGCATATTTAATACCTTGTTGTCCAAGAAAGGCCAGATTTCTGATCTACTTATTATGAACAGGTTTCCCAGCTCGATTAAGTGAGTAATAATACTAGTTAAGGTTGTGATGTGTAGTGATTGTTTTTCATGGTAAGGCAATTTGGTATTACAAAAACTAGGACAGACCCAAGTGGGGTCCATGGGAGCCCAGACCCACAGGGTCCAAATTTTTTATTTTTAGTTATATATATATATATATATATATATATATTTTTGTAGTTAGTCCCCCATTTTCTACAATAAACCTGATTAGCCTCATCCAAATAACAACCATCCAACCAAAAAATTTAACAAAAATAATAAAAATATTCACAATGGTGATTGTATTTTAGTAAAAAAAAAAAAAAAAAAACTATTTTAATAGAGAAGCTAAATCTAAATTTTTTGTAACTACAGTAAACTGGTATAGATACTAATTGACTATAACAAGTTGTTAAAAATAAAATAAAATATTTTATTAAAATTATATCTCTTCCTTCAATTAAAAAAACTCAAATTATCTCGCTTCCTTTATTATTTTAATGAATTGTTTATATTATTTTAAATGAAATTATTAAAAAAAAAAGAATATTTGATATTGGGTGTATAGCAAAGTGAGGTGGTAAATAGATAAAGTAACTTTTTGAGGTGCTAAATGTTAACATTTTTAGCACCACCAACGTGAATGCTCTAACTTCAACCAAAAAAAAAAAAAAAATCCTAGCCAGCCTAATATTAAAAAAAGACATTATTTTGTTTTTGTTTGTCTTTGTTGGTAAATGATTGCATCTTAATGTATTTAGAAATAACGATTTTGAGTATTTATAATTTTGGCGAAAATACACTTTTGGTCCCTAAATTGATTTTTCTACTAATGCAATCCCTAAAAAAAGAAAACTGACTCTATTTTGGTTCCTGCTGTCAACTCATTAACGAAAACCTCCTATATGGTAGACGGAGTGCATAGGTAGCATGTTAGATGCTGACGTGGCTAATAAAATAATATAAAAAATAGCATGTCAACATTCATGTCAGCATTTTAATAATACAAAAGGCCCCAATCAGATTCAAAATAAACCAATTACGTTTTCCCCATAGAGCTGAAACTTGAGAGCAAAAGTCCACTCAGCCAGGAAACATTCTCACAATTTTGAACCTTAGGGGTGGAGATATGGGTACATGGGAACCTTCCCTCTCTTTCTCGGATTTAGATCCTCTAGATTTTCTAGGATACTCTACCAAATAGATTTCCTTAAATCCTAACAATTTTTTAATGATTTAATGGTCTAAATTCTACCATGTTAGCATTTCACTAACAATATTCTTAATTGTTTTGTTTGCAATATTATTTTATTATTTTAAGAATATTGTTAGTGGAATGTTGACATGGCAGAATCTAGATCATTAAATCATTAAAGAGTTGTAAGGATTTAAGGAAATCTATTGGTAGAGTACCCTGGGAAATCTAGAGGATCTGAATCCCTCTTCCTTACAACCTCTCTCAATTCCTCTTTTCGCTGACTGTGGGTCAAAGTTTTGGACCTATGTACTTTTTCTGCATTTTCTTGTATTTCAGTTATGACATTTTGATTTCTCTTTTGTTAAAGCACCGTTAGTCTTTTGTTCATTATATATTTGGAATTTTGGGCATGATTCTACACAAATAAACATTTCTAAAGAACCCAAAGGGAGATTTGGGCTAATATCACATTTTTGGCCCTTGTCACAAAAATGTCCCTGACATCGAACATAAGAAAACGAGTTAATTTTCGATCGTTTTCCCTAAAAACAAAAGGATGGTATAGCAAGTGTACTATTGTCATGGCCCGTATGACCAATGAATATGCTTTTTTAGTGGCTTTCTTGAAAAAGAAAACACTTGGCATCATATTACAAGTGGCAACATGTGCAACTTTGATATTGTAGAGATTTGCTGCAGTAGAAACTTTATCAAAGTAAATTTGTCACTCAAAAAGGTAAGTATCTCGTCAAATACTATGTGATAAATCTCACCATACTCAAGTAGGATACTCAAAGGAGTTATCAATAAAATAGACGTTTTATTGATACTTAATACACAAGGGTGGCTCCATGTTAGAGCCAACCAGCCAGGGGTGGTCATAGGACCACCTTGAATTGAAAAAAATTTATTATATATAAATTTTGAAAACTTTATGTTTTTTTTCAATCCTTAAAAATATGTGTGGCCACTCTAAATTTTTTTAGGACCAATATAATTAATCTTTGGACAAAGTTGGGGCCGTTTGGCAATAAACTTGGTTAAGACTACAACTCTACTCAATATTTTTTTATTGGATGTGAATTTTGACAAATTTACAGTTGGATTACATTTTTTTTTTCCTTATATCCTTCATGCTTGCAAAACTTAAAGAAAATCAAATGTCAATAGCTTATGTCATCAATAAAATGTTTAAATTTTGAGTTTTTGTAGTCTAAAATAATACGCAAAAAATAAGTTTATGGATCAAATAATAAATAACATCCGATTGGTATGAAATTTGACATGTGTTTTAAAAATATAAAGAACATAAATTCAACGGGTAGATTTTAAAAATATGTAGCTATGTTAATTTGTTTAGTGAAAGTTGTAGTTTTAGGCTACAACTAAGTTTGTAGTCAAACTTTGTCATCTTAACAATATATTAGACTCTTACAAACAAAAAGAAAAATACAAGAAAAATTTTATCTAACTAAAATTTTGAAAGAGATGTAGCTTGCAGTATTGATAATGAGATTATCATGCAACAATTTAAAAAAAAAATCGTAGATGGAAATTATAAGACTTCATGTATTTGAGTGTTTTTTTTTGTTGTTGTTGTCAATATATGATGTTATTTTTTTATTAGATTTTATATAATTTAAGTTTCTTAATAACCGCATTGGAAAAAAATTTCCTTCAGATGCCACTGTTAATACATTACACACACTTTGCTACACACACCACTCTCACTATTTCTCTCTTGCTATTTCCCTTACAATTTTATTTTATTTTATTTTATTTATTTATTTATTTTGAGGAACCCTTACACTTGTTGAATAATACTTTTTGTAGAAACGACATTTAATGGACTACGACACATTTCTTGGATAGCGAAAGAGCAATAGATAGCTATACCACATCTTTCTTATTGGATGCCTACTGTTATACAATATACATTCCGTAGCTGACCTTATATAGATTACAAAAGAGACAAGAAAAGAAAGCATTAAATGCAATCCCCTAAAAACAAATCTATATCATTGAAGATAGCATTTAATATTGCTACGCTTACATTGAGCCACGTTAGCAGCCATTTCATTCCCGTCATCTTTCCTAAATTTATCCTACAATTTTAGAATAGTTTTTATCAACTTTAAAATACTAATAAAACTAAAATTATTTCCAATCTATCTCCACCATAAAGCCCACTTCTTCTAAATTTAATTCCATTAGCCTACTTCTTCTAAATTTAATTCTAACTTAAAGCCGAAACCCAAGCCTTCTAAACTGAAAACCCTTAGAAAACCACGACTACAACCTCTGGATTTCCTTCCCTTTTGTTTCTCACATGTTCCTTCCCCTTTCCCACCTTCTAACGGCAGATTCCTCATGCAAACTGTGTGACTTCCCTTCCCCACATTCTAATTGCAGACTTCTTGCGCAAAACGTGTTCCTTCCCCTTCCCCACCTTCTAACGGCAGCCTCTCTATCTTCCATTCTCCTTTCCTCACAGTATATAAATACTAACAGAAGTTGGATTCTTCAGTTTAGGTATCTCTAAATCTCAGTTTGTTTTTGCTCTATTCTTTTTGCTTGATTGCTTGATGTTTTTATTCCCTTCCTACATTTTGTTACTGCCTACTGCCTCTTAAGTGTTGTGATGTGACTCAGATTAGTTTGTGTAGTCTGTGCAAAATAAGGCAATATTGTTGCAGCTGAAACAATTTTCTATGTATTTATTACAATGCCAAATATTGTAGCAGATCTCTTCTGTGTATGTATCAAATTTTCTACATGACTGATCCCCCCCTCCCCAATAAAAAAGGGAAGGCTTCACATGGCATTAGGAATACCAAGAAAAAAAAAAGGTTACTTGCTGATAAGAGGAATGGCGCTCTTAAGAATTGTTCTCCCTTAACTGAACATTTATTATTTTGATGTTCCATGTGTTACGGTCTACCATGTCTGACCCTACCAAAGCATTTATCAGTATTGGAAGCTCTGTTTGCTGATTGAGATAAGAATTTTCTAACTAACACATGTTCAACTCCACCTTTCAGAGGTAACTTCATTATTTCTTAGTTTTAAAAACTAAGAATTATTAAATTAAGTCCAAACAAAAAGGATTTTGGTTATGGTTTTTTATTTTTTGTTGGCTATGTTACGGGATGTAGCAATTCTTATATTTCAGTTTGGGAAGCTTTTTAATTTGAAGTTTTCTTGATGTTAAATACCATCTTGGATCTATGAATGCTTTAGTTTTGTTTTAGAATATTCCTTGGTGTGGCTTTGCAAAGTACAGTTAACTCTACGGTATTAAAGTCTTCAAGTCACGAGCTAACTACGTGATCACTATTGTACAAGTGTATTCTGAGATAGTTAGTAAAATTTGAGCTGATAATGGATTTTTCTTTGCATGTTTCCCCCATTAGGCACATCTCTTTGGCATGTTTAGTTGCACATGACTTGTTTAGTTGCACATGACTGATTAAAATTTCAGACTATTTAACTGAGTTGGGTTTTTAATTTTGATGATCTTTTAATTTATTTATTTTTTTTTATTACTTTTACCATGCATTGAAACCAAGGTCATTCGATTAGAGTTTTCAATATTGTAGCAGATCTCCTTTATGATAGTGTGATGGGAAATCTGTGTATGTATTCCAATTTAAAAAAAACTATATCAAATATCTATGTCATTGTAGATTGATACCGTAGGGAATTCGATTGGAGTTTTGAATATTGTAGCAGTTTTCCTTTGTGATTGTGGGATTAGAGTTTTGACTTTGTTGTTTGTCTCCACTTCTATCAAGTGTTTTGTGTTAGTGTAGATTGAAACCCATGGTAATTGGATTAAGGTTTTTACTTTGTTGTTTGACTCCACTTCTATCAAATGTTCTATCAGCCCTATGTAGCTATATGTCTCCATCAAAGTCCCTCAAACAGTGCCTTGAGTAGTAAAATGTCTGTCTTAGTCATTTTTAGCCTTGAGATGTATCCCAAATTATTTATTGAGCTGTTTGGGTTTAGGGAAATCAGATTTGCTTTTGGGAATTCATATCAGGTTTTGTGATATTAAATATGCATAGAATTGGGTATGGTGAGGGAAAACTGGTAGGGATTAGGTATGGAGTGGTGTATATGGGTTTCTTGGGGATGGAAGAAGAACCAGATTATGCAGATCAGAATTTTAGATATTTCTGAAATGGAAAGAGGAAATAATTATGTTATTTTGAAGGTGGACTTAATTATGTTATTTTGCAGCTGTTCATACTCCTTACCATATTTCTTCAAGGCCTAAAGGAGAGTCCTATTCTTTGTTAGATTGATAAGAAATTCCATACTTAAGAGGATAAAGACTTAGTATATAGTTAGCCTTTTCAATATAATTATAGGAGTATAAGAACTAATCTTTGAGAGCTAAATATCCAAGCTTTAGAGCTAACTAGTCGCTAACCTGTGCGATGCACGGAAAAATTCAGAAAAATATTCAAGAAATTCTTTTTTTTTTTTTTTTTAATTCATCTTCCTATAGATTGATGAAAGCTATAAGATTAATTCCTATTATTCATGTACTTAAACAACAAGTTTAAATGGTTAAATATTGCAAGTTTGATGAATCCATAATCATACATTTAAAAATACTTCATTCTAGATGTACAAAAGTAAATTTATGAATCTTTACTCCTCCTTTAGCAAGCACAATTATTTTCTAATTAAATCTCCTTTCAAAGAGTGTTTCTCAGTATTGGTACATTTTGTAGTTGGAAAAGAGATATGCAAGTCTAATGTTTAGTTCATATTGCAAAGTTACATGCTACTTATAATTTGTTTCTAAATATTTGAAGATTGATCTATTTAATAAGGCATGTTATATAAACTAATTCATTAAAAAAAATGTCAAATGTTTCTTGAAAATTCAATTGGTTGAAAACACAATCGGTGCTATCTAACAAATTTACACTTTGAATTCATTAAATTTTATTAAAATGCAGAACCCCATTTAAGACTAACAGGTATTTGCTAAACTATCTAGCCCTGCAACTATATAAGTTGATAGTGTTCGGGAATGTGGATATACATACAGAAAACACACAAAATTAAAATACAAATCCTGTGTTCCTACTTCTCTATAAAATATAAAAGGGAATAAAAACTAACATCAAAGTTGGATAAAAGTTGTATCTGAAAGCATAATGTAAAAGACATTTCTTATTAACTTATATCCCAAAATTTTAAGGAACATCTCTAGTAGCTTACATAGCTTTTAGTAACTATAGCATTCAGTAAGAACTCTCAATATCTAGCCTAATTTACAATTTTTTTTTTCAATAAGTAACCTAATTTACATACATGATAGCTTAGCAACTGAGAGAAGACTTCCACTGAAACTTCTATGGCACCATCAAACCCGAAACTTGTCAACATGCACTAATCCAAAATGTTTCCTCTTTCCTTTAGATTCAATTTTTCCACCATGTTCTATAATAAGTTACATAAAATCATCACAGAAGTCCTAATCATAACTTGAGGCAAGTTTTCAAGAACTCCAATTTATGGTTTTCTTCCACTCTATCTATGTGTGGGAGTGCACCATTAGGTACACAATTCAATGTAAACATTCGTCTCTAGTCTAGAAAAAAAAAGGTAAATAATCATCAGTTGAATTATTTCCATTTAAAACAGATTTTGGATGCATGTTTGATTCAATAACTCATTAAAAAGGAAAAAAAATTAATAAGAGTTTCTTTGAATATATTATGTTGAACCTATGACGATAAATAGAATTTAGATAATATTTCAAAGAAACTATTACACATTTACAGCTTAATATAAAAGAAAAACAAAAACATTGAGATAGAAGATAGGTAGCTCATTATCTTTGTCTAAGTCCCCCCACATCACCATTCACATCTAGCAAATCAATACGAATGACAAAACACAAACATAGAAAACTCATCAAATTTTCCCCACGAGTAAAACAATAGTACAAATACAAAATAAGTTTGTCACTGAATCCTTAACATTGAACAGTAAGCAACAGAAATTAATAAATCAGAGAGTGCTTTAAAAAAGAGCATCAAGAACTCTCATTTACACCTTCATGTTTGTGTATTGAATTGATGTTAGTTACATTGAAAACTATACATAAAATAAAAACCCATAAACAATTTCATCTAGAATAAGAAAATTGTGTTATTTCAATTTCAACTAACAAATCAAACAGCAAAGCTATATTAGGGGAAGGAAAAGAATTGAAACAAAAACATGCCAACAAACTACCTGGATGGCCTTCATGCTGGACTTAAGTTGTTCATGGCATTCTTGTTAGACTCAAGTTGGCTTCCTAGGCAGTAAAAGTTTATAAAATTTTCACCCTATTACATTCCCAAAATTCACCAAATTTGAAACAATATTCTAACTGCAAAATTTATGAACTAAAACCCCAATAACATGCTCAAAATTTTAAAAATGACAAAATCGAAATTCTTTCATTTAAAAAAAAAAACTTTTTGGGTAAACTCTATAAAATAAGCAAATTTAAGAGGAAGAGAGAGAGATTTATCGTGCACAAAATCCCTAAGAAACTCGAGCCCTACGGAACATACTACTAAAAATTATAAAAATTGAAATCCAAAAAAAAAAAAAAAAAAAATAGAAGTAAAAATCTCATTTAACCAAGCATAACATAATATTTAACTTCTCCAACTAACATACTACATATATAGTAGTACATTCTTTTGGAGCAAACCAAAAAAAACATAAGAAAGAACGAAGGAGAAAAGAAACTTAAATGCAGTAATTAAATTAAGCTTACTACCCAAAAAAAAAAAAGGAAAAAAAAAACAATTAATAAAGAATCATATGTAACCCCTGCTTAATGTTGTACAGCTACAAACATGAAAATAAAAAAAAATGCAAGCATCTGCAATGAAAGAAGAAGTTATTAAGGTGTTCATCTCTTGTTTGAATATCTCTTGGCCTTTTCTGTTAGTTTATCTACTTTATTATCAATTTATCATAGCTGAATGTGGCAATACCTAAATACGTGACAATTAAATCAATTAGACATTTAAATACATCCAATCAATTCACAATCATCTGTATAAAACACGAAATTAGTATTATTGATTAAGGTATGGATAAAGGCTTTGATACAATCCATAATGACCCTCCCTCACAACTCATCAAGTAGCAAAACTACCAAATTGACACAGAAGATAGACGTACATATAACAAAGTCATGTGTATTATGGCTACAATCTAAGGTTCAGATCATAAACTATCCACTATAGCATGATGAGAATAATGGTATTATGGAGATTGACCTGCAGGCTGCAGCTATTCAAAAACAATGAATCTTGATATGTTCCTTCTTCACAATGCTAGCCTGCACAAGGAAAGTGGGAACATTCTTCCTCTGATCTCCTTGAAGTTGTATAAACTCAACTTCATATAAGCCTAATAAAAATAATCACAGGTTGGGGTAATTTTCCTTACCCTAATTTCTGAGATTTTCTTTATAGCCAACAGCAACAACTAAAAATACAAAAAATTGTAGACCATAAACTCAATACTCAAACAGGAAAACACAGAAGAATTAACCCTAAAAATTTTAAAATATACATAGAAAATAAAATTTAAGTATACCTCAACTTGATATACAGACCTTGTAGCGAATGTAGACATTGACGGCTAGTACAGAGGAGGCAGCTTACAACTCCTTGCAATTAAAGTTGACGGTGGCCTTGAACTTGTGCCTATGGTTGGACCAATATACAAAAAACTGTAGACCATAAACTCAGTACCCAAATAGGAAGACACAGAAGAATTAACCCTAAAAATTTTAAATATACATAGAAAATAAAATTTAAGTATACCTCAACTTGATATACAAACTTGTAGCGGATGTAGATATTGACGGCTTGTACAGAGGAGGTAGCTAACAACTCCTTGCCATTAAAGTTGACTGTGGCCTTGAACCTGTGCCTGTGGTTGGACCAATTTGCCTCTCGCAAAAGGATACAAATAGGATACAGAGTGTTGATTGAATTATTGAAATACAAAAGAGAGAGCAATGCGTCCAATAATTGAAATTAGCAAAACCCACTACAGGGCTCCAAACCCATCAATCTAAGCAAATCATTCAAAAGAAACACTCCAAAACGAAACATGAACAAATGTGAAATACCTGAAGTGAATCATCCACATTTCGTCAAAATTTCTGAGCTCTTCTTCAAATATGCTATTTTCTAATTCAATTAAATGAGGAGTTTTGAAACTATGAAAGATAGGAAGAGCAAAAGGAGTGATTCACCTAAATAAGGAGAGGAAGAGACGAAGGAGGGAAGAGAGAGGCTGGAGTTAGAAAGCCGAAGGTCTAAAGTATCTATTGAATCTGTCTTTGGAAGAGAGAGAGGTTGGCGTTAGTCATACTGAAGGCCTGAAGAAGAAGAAGAAAGGGTTGGCATTTAGGGTTTGTTTGGATACTGCTTATTGCTGAAAACATTATAGCAAAATAATTTTTAAATGTGTGAAAAGTGCAGTGGGACCTAGTTTTAAAGTCATTTTTGCTAAAAAAAGTACTTGCGGGTCCCATGAATAGTGCACGGGACCCACTTCTTTAAAATGCACTCGCTGGAAAACGTGCAAAACGCGCTTCCTAAATGGAGGCTTAAAAGAATAAGGGGTTGGGTTTGGGCTTAATGGTGCAAAGCAACGTAATATTCATTTTTTGGGCTTTATGGTCATCATAATTAAAGTTATAAAGATTGGGCTTTATGGTGGAGATATGGCTGGAAATCATTTTCTTTTTAATAGTATTTTAAAATTAGAGAAAAATTTAGTAAAATTATAGGAGAAATTCAGGGAAAAAAAAAATGGAAATGACGTGGCGGCTGATATGGCTTAACGAGAGCGTAGCAACATTAAATGCTACGCTTCAGCTTTTGGTAATATATAGATGTGGGCTTTAATCTTCGATATGTGTTGATTTGCATTTACACATCTATTGGACTTAAATGAGGCACCTGAGGAACGCAATGAAGGTGTACATCTTTCAGTATAGTAGGACAATATAACCTTGGTGTAAAGAAATTGAAGGACATTTGTCCTTCACCTTTTGATATAGTTTATCTACAGAACCACACCCCCACCCCCCCTCCTCTTCCACCAAAAAAAAAAAGAGAAAAGAAATCAACTTGAGGGTAGGTGCAGCAATATAAAAAGAATAGATAACCCCAATAGCAAGCAAACTTTATAAGGCCAATCTTTTGCAAGCCATGTTCAAAATGTATATGCAAAAGGCCATTCCTCAAACTTATGCTTTATATCTAATTTTTAATTTTCAACTTGCATTACTTTTGTAAATTATAGGGTTTAGGGGTTTATATGATTAAAATTTTATTGAATTATCTCTGACTCTGAAGATTTTGCATATTGTAACTATTTAGTCAAAACCCTCTCTAACCATTGAGATTATAATAAGATTTGCTTCAATCCAGCACTTTGTTTTGTGGGTTAGTCTTGCTGAGTGATAAAAGCTCACACTATTGAGAAAGAGAAGCCACCATCGATGTTATGACTCAATTTTGGAGATGGTGGCTGAAACACTGCTTATCTAGGTGAGGCGATCTTTTTTTTTTTGGTGGGGTTATAATTGCTTTTGAGAGATTGTTCAAAAATTGGGTGTGAAGTGGATCTCTACTCTAGGTGGATTTTGTTCTCTTTAAGCATTTATTTGTTTTTTGGGAATGTTACTTTTTCCCCTGGGATTTGTTATTTTTGAAAGGATATTTATGTTGTATTTGTTTGCTTTTGTTACTTTCTTGGAAAACTAGCCTATTTTCCACTGAATTAAACAAAATTTGTACTGGTTTATTAATTTATTTATTTTGGATTGGTAGAGGAATTCTAATTATGGGTTTTGGTGATAAAAAAGAATATTTGGATTACCAGTTTAAACAACTTCAGAAACTGCTGCAAAATGAGAACATTCCAAATTTTGTGGTTGATTTTCTATTTTCTTTGATGATTTTGAGAATCACTCAAACAATATTTCTAAAGCTCTGTGAATATTTGTTATCTATGTGGTTGATTTTGGAAAAAATTTTGCTTAATGATTTATTTTTTGTTTATGGGTAAAATGAAATACTTCACTAATAAGTAATATGTTTAAGAAGATAAGTATATCTTATGCTTCGTAATTGTTCATAAGTCATTGTTAAGAAAATTTTAGCTTCACAGTTATGACATTGATTTAAGGGCATCTTTGTAAATATGTGTTTCCACGTTCTTACCATGACAAATATTTTACAAGTTTTTCATTCTTTACTCACTTGCATCATGACTGCTAGCACTACAATTATTGATTCGAAAACAAAATGTAGCATTGCTTTTTAGTTATGAGAGATATAAAATTTTTGTTTATTATGTTGTATATATAGGTATATACAGAGATAGGTTGTAATAATGATGTTTGAGTTTGGAGAATATTGTTTCATAAAGTGAAAATTCAAGTTTTGGAATTTTCAAAGTGAAAATTCAAAATACAGCATTTTCGATCAGTCGAAACTTTGGCTTGATTGGTCGAAATGGTAAAGAAAAAATCTTGGAGTCTCTGGATGTCTCGATTGCTACTCGATTCCTATTCGTCTGATCGAAAAGAGCACTCTATCGATCAAAAGTAACTTTCCGATCGAAAATCGTGAAACATGATTTTTTTGCAGAATTTTCTGGTGACTGTTCAGAGAGTTTGAAGAGGTTTCAAGCCTTGTGAACGGTTTTATGAAATATTTTAACTCTTCATACGTGCCTTTTGATGAAATATAACCCTTTGAGTATAAATAGAGACTTATGTTCACTTGAAAAATAGTAAATTAGAGAGAAACACAAGAAATCCTGTGATCATTCTCAAGAATTGTTATATGTATAACCAAACATCTTGGTTGTATCTTGGGGATAAATTTGTGATAACCCTTTAGCAACAATAGTGTGGGGAGCAAATATTGTCTAAAGAAAATGATATTGTGCCTCTAAGTTATCTATTTTCTATTTATCTTTTGTGTTAACCTTGTTCTTCCGTTATTAGTTTGTATAATAATATCCCCAACATATTATAATGTAATGAATTACTTGGCAGATGGATTTGCTTGCGTGGCCCCCTACCTATGATTGGTTGCCTAAAAAAATAGTATGTATCATGGGAAGTTTCTTATGAACATAGGTGCACTAGAATTTTCTTAATAGTAATTTATGAACATTATGTGTGATGTGAAGTTTATGTTGCATGTTACTTTTTAAAATATGCAAATTGATGATTGTGGTCATGTTTGATATACTTATTATGGAAGATTGTTGAAGTACTGTGTTAAGTGATTTTGAAGCAAACATCATATTCAAAGAAAGTCATTATCCAATAGATAATTGCACTATTGTCTTTTTTTAATGAATCTCGTGCATCACACGGATTAGCGACTAGTAAAAATAAAACTGCACTAAAAGTTAGAAAAAATGGCAAAATGAAAAGTCAAGAAAGGCAACACGTTTACATCTTGAACTTCTCTTCACCTAGCCTTAAACTATTGTCCCTATTCCTAATATACAAACACAACACAACACAAGGAAATATACTTCTCTTCACCTAGACTAACCTGTTGTCCCTAATATGCAAACACATTACACATGAAAAATATTTCACTGTCCAAACTAAAGTTGGTGATGATGAATCTGAAGAAATTTTCAATAACAAGACTGATTTAACAAATCAAGAAAACGTTACTAGCAATGAAGGCAAGATTGTATCTGAGAAACTTAAAGATAGAAAGTGTGAGAAAGTGAGAAAAAGTAAGAGAAAAGAGAGGAAAGGAGAGAAACGAAGAGAGAAAGATTGAGAGAGAAAACTTGTACTAACTATCTGAAATTCTTCTCATAATAACAGCTGAGCTTGATGCTCTGTATTTATAGTACACAATAATCATAACTACTGAATTAATCTTCCACATTATACAGATCTAAACCCATAAACCTAGGGAATTCTGATCAGTGGCTTTAACTGAATTTCGCGCCAACCAACTGCTATTTTGAACTGAGTAAAACGACCCGTTTCACTACTAACGCTTCTTTTAATGAAACGATGCATTTAGCGCAATACCTTTCCTTTTAATGAAATGATGCGTTTAGCGCAATACTAAACACTGTCGTTTTGATCCTCAGAAATCTTCAACCTCTGTCGTGGCCTCTATACAGGTCTGTCTTCAACAGAATCCTACACTAAAGTCATCAAAAGTTTATTCATTGTCATTATTTTGTGATCACAAACTTGTCAGGTCTCACACATGGGATATAATTGTTTTGTTATGTTTTGTTTGGAAGCCTACTGTAAGATACAAGTAGGTGCATCACATCAAGATTCTATTTGACGAATTTGTTATAGGGCCCAGCTTGTTACTAAACAGTTCTCACGAGTATGACATTGACTATGAGGAGACCATTATTCTTGTTGCACACCTCTATTATATGGCACTCTCATCTCAGTCATGCTTGGTAGCAAAGGTTTTGTTAGCTCTAGTCAATTCTAAATCATTTGATTGTATTTTATGTCAACAAGGAGAACAATTAAACGATTGATGAACAATGGCTTAGAGGCACACATTGACGTTGTCCTTAGATAATATTTGCTCCTACACAAATATTGCTACAATGTTACTTATCTCACGATACAACTTGTAAGGGTCATATTTTTATGACAAAACACATTATGCTTGTAGTGGGGTATGTAGTTTCTAAGTGGTTTCAAGAACAACATAACAAGTACTATTGTTGAGGACATGAAGATTACTCAAGCTACAGTGCAGAAAAGACAAAACAGAAAGACTCAATACTTATCTCGACACCTTTTATCTATTAAGATTTAATGACCTCGATACCTATCTTGACACCTTTGATCTATCAAGATTTAATGAACCTCAATACCTATCTCGATCTATTGCGTTGAAAGATTTCTGATATAGCCTGCGATGTATTCTAATTGGCTATTTGTTTATGGGTTTGTGTAAACCTAATAGGAATAGGAGAGCCCATTTAAAATGCCAATTAAGCACATATTTAAACAAGGCGGTACAGAAAGAGACACTAATTGAAATGCTTCATAAGGTTTTTTTTATTGAAACCCTAGCCTCCACCTTTTGAACTTGTGAGTTCAGAAAACAGAAGAAAGAGATCTTGCTGTGACCCTTGTGTGCCTTTACCACTCACTTTTACCTTTTTATATCCTCACTACTCTATATCTTGACTTTACAATTCCATCACCCCCTTCATCTTCCTTTTATTCTGAATCTTCTTCTCCCACACAAAATGGTCACAACTACCTTCCCAATTCAGTGATCAAAAAATTCCTCTAAGAAGTCCATGAAAAATTTTCGTAATGCTACTCCTTTTGAATTGCTAGCAGCACTCTTTGGGTTACTTACTACATGTTAATATATATATATATATATATATAAAGTAGAGATCTTATGTAGAAGAGGCATTAGGTTATGTAGCGCACTCATTGAAAATATAATTAAAATCTAAATAAAACAAAGTGAGAAACAAACTGCCAACATATTTATTAGAGCATGACATAAAGCAACCGCATCAGTGCCATTCTAAAAAAGATTACATAATACTGTTGTCTGATTTTGCAGTGTGAATGAAATAGCTAGTTATTAGTATATATCTGGCCATTCATTTCACAAAACACATAGCATTATTCAATTGAAGTGGACATCATCAATGTGTAAAGGATAATTAACTTTTTTGGGGGAGTGTTGCCATACTGCCATCGAAGATGATCCATGTTTTGAATGCTTATACCACCAGCTACCTCTTCTATTGGTACAGCATCAGATATCTCTTTGAGGTCTTCTTCTGTAAGTTTCACCTTCAAAGAGCCAATATTGTTATCCAGGTTCCTGATCTTAGTTGTCCCTATAAAAGTTCAACGCAAATGAATGAACGATATAAGAGATTTGACACATTGGAAAATAAAATCTTGCAAAACAGTTCCAAAGTAATCTGAACCCAACTGTATATGAGCATATTAGTGAACCCTGATTCATGATTTTATAATTCCACAAAACCAAAATACCACTCTTTTAAAGATTTAGCAACTAGACAGAACTACAGCCAATGATACCATAAGATGCAATCACAAACCTTAACCCATAAGAAAATCTTATTTAGTTATGACAGCAAGCTAACAAATTGTTTATGAATATGTTGACATTAACTAAAATCTGAGTTTTTCTAAGGCTGTTATGACATTATGAGTTTAAAACAGGCATTATCTATGTAATTTCCAGCCATGAAATGGACTTTTTTCTTTTTTTGTTTTTATGCCAAACTTTGAATCCTAAGAATAGCACCAAGTCACAACATTAACGTCATATTTACTTGAGAGCTCTCTTCCTCATTTTCCTTGACGTTTAATGTCATGTTTGTTTCTATAATATGCACTTTATCTTAATTCTACAGGTTGCAGATTAATAGAGGAAGAGCATTACACACTGAGTCAACTTAATTTCAATTTGCAGCACATAAGAGAAAATAGTATTAGTAGCATTAAATAGAACTTCAGCCACTTTTCTGACTCTCTTTTGTGAGGAAAACTTAAAAATATTTTTGAAAGATGAGGAAAAATTAATTATGTAGCACATTTACACTAATGCAATTAATCAGGACCCAAAAAAAGGAGAAAGAAAGCCAATTACCAGGTATGGGTACAATATCATCTCCTTGTTGGAGAACCCATGCAAGTGAAAGTTGAGCAGGAGTGCATTGGTGCTTTCTAGCAAGTCCTTCTATTCGATTAAAAATGGCCTTGTTCTTGACCAAATTTTCTCCTTGAAACCGAGGGTGCATTTCCTTATAGATGAAAGAGCAGGCAGTCAGTTTAGTTAGAGCATTTTCAATGTTATGATTACAATTATTAATAATATTAAAGAGAAAGGCCAAAATTCTTGAAATTCTTATATAAGATGGTTCTAAGGTATTTTTTTTTAGAGCCTTATCCCCCAAAACTCTGGGGTCAGGTATGGATCCTCAACAAACTAATCAGGAATTATTTTTGATATTCTTTCATATCCAAAATCATATTCTTTGTTGCGTTTTTAATTAATATGCCTTTTTTCGATTACTTCTACTAATGTTATTTTAGACCTCCTCCTTTTTTTTTCCCCCCCCTTGACCATAATCAAATTGCTCTTCCTCATCAATGCAATAATCACTCTCTTTTGCAATTGACTAAACTCACTCAAGCAACACTCCCGTATCTTATTATTAGTAAGATCCTTATATTTAAATGGGTTTCTTCACTTTGCACCCTATTTTTCCTTGTATAATAACTTAAAAAACGAGATAAATAATGCATTTGCATGAAAAATTGTTTAGGGAAGATTCTTTTAAGAAAACATTTTCAATAGTAGATGTTACAATGTATAATTCTTTTAAATCTCCAACTAAATAAACATCAGCGAAGATCCAACTCTTTAAGAAATAAAGTGTGGAATATTAACATAGTTCATCCAAGTCATGACATGTTAGCTATTTTACATGAAATGTCATCTATGGTATTTGTGAGGTTGATGAAAAAGTTTAATTGCATATTTTCAAAATTTCAGGGACTTGGTTGCAAATTTTCAAATATTTGAGATGAAATTGGAACTTGAAAACTTCAAGGACTAATATAGTGTTTGCCCTTGTAGGAATTTTTCATTCAATGAACCTGAAGAATGCATTGTTCAAAGAAAAATATCATTGTTGCCTGAAAAATCATTCAGGCGATTTAAAAGTCTAACAAATAAATGACACAAAGTATTGGTGAAATTGGTACCAAAAAGCTCTTTGCAGCCAAACTTTCCACAAATCCTTTGCCAGCGAAAAAACCATGACCAAGAGGACTGTATGGAACTAGTCCAATGCCAAGCTCCCTACATGCACAAATTATCAAGACTCAAGAGAGCATTCTCATGCTTCAGGATAAGATAAAAATTACATTATTGTAGCAGTCATTCAAAAGAGATAATAGTATTGGAAACACAAGAAAGAACAGGAAAAAGAAGGAGAGATTTTTAGGATAGATGCAACCTGATCAGTCAATCAGAAAACATCATCCGTGAACAGAACAAACCTGCAAAGTGGAATTATTTCATCTTCAATATCACGAGTCCAGAGAGACCACTCCATTTGTAAAGCTGTGATGGGATGCACAGCTTGTGCCCTCCTTATTGTATCTGGGCTAGGTTCAGATAGACCAATATACTTGATTTTTCCCTCTTCTACCAATTTCTTAAGTTCACCAACCTATATTCAAATAAGATGTATCTAAAATTTGCCACCAAAATCCCAACATCACTAGAATGAAAAAATAAATTTGCAGAGAAATTGACAATTTCAAATTACAAACAAGAAATAATTCAAAAAGGCCAACCATTACAGGCTTGTGATTGAAAGGGCATGAGAATCACTTACAGTTTCTTCAATGGGCACTTTTGTGTCTACCTGATGCTGATAATACAGATCAATGTATTCCACATCAAGACGCTTCAAGCTAGCCTCACAGCTTGAGCGAACATACTCAGGGCTACCATTTACTTTTACATTAGGATATTCCCATGTTTGGATGCCAAATTTGGTGGCTATTTGAATTTTTTCTCTTGGCAACTGCTTCAAGGCCTGAAAGATATAAACTTCTTTCAGATAATTACACAGAATTGTAACCTGGTCCTCAATTATTAATCAATGCTCTTGCAGATGATATAGAAAATAGTATCACAAAGATATTTCTACATCAGTGACCATTTTTAGATTTACTACCGGATAGGAACTAAAACATTTAACTTCTTGAGCTAGTAGAAATGTAGAATTAAAATTGGTGTTAATTACCTTCCCGAGCAAAATTTCATTAATATGGGGTCCATAAATGTCCGCTGAATCGAAGAAAGTGATCCCCTTACTGAAAGCATGCTTTATTACTGCGATTCCATCTTCCTCGGAGAGAGGAGAATTGTAGGCTCCAGTCAGGGTCATACATCCAAACCCCAACTTTGAGACCTGAGAAAAAAGAGTCAAGAATTCATAGAAATGAACAACAAAAAATTGACAAATATGTTGTAGAATGAAAGTAAAGCACAACGAATTATTTTAGTAGAGGAAACTATTCCTTAAAACCTTTAGAACCTGTGCATCTTGAACGGTGGGAAAGATCAACTGCTAGTTTGAAAACAATTTGAAGAATTTATAGTATTAGTTAAATGCATTACTAAATTTTCATGGTTATAGGTTATCTATGCAGGTTCAATCTTATGTTGTGAGTCTTTGTAGAAGAATGGAACAGGACTACATATGGTCTGAAGTCTCCATCATTTCTATCATTTTTAATTCCTCTGAAGCCTCCCATATGACAAGATATGAAGCACACAAGATTTGGAGGACTTTAATACATAAAAACATTAATTTCTGAAAATAGAAATGATGAAGGAGGATTTTGTTGATTCCTTAATCTTGTTGTAGTCTCTATTATATAGTGTAGATGATTACCCAATATAAAAATATTAAAATGACATTAAAACTCAACTTCTCCCTATCCACAAAATCAAATCGATGTATTTGTATCAATTATATGAAAGTTTCTTAG
Organism: Quercus ilex subsp. ballota; assembly: GCA_032727855.1. Classification (NCBI taxonomy): domain Eukaryota; kingdom Viridiplantae; phylum Streptophyta; class Magnoliopsida; order Fagales; family Fagaceae; genus Quercus; species Quercus ilex. The sequence goes on from CM064910.1 coordinate 22,742,830, forward strand.
TATACTAGGCAAGAGAATTCTAACTACTCTTTACGTTTAACAGACAGCATCTGTCAGACTGTCACACTGCTGTCTTCAGAAGATTAAACAAATCTCTTTGGATTTAAACTTTACCTTAACATTTTGAGAATCACCTTAATCTGTTCAGTTCATCATGTTGAGCTTGGTTTTCCGGTATATTGATGGGTGCATTGGTGTCATAAAACAGAGTTTCAAGGGCATCATAACATCAAAACACATTTCAATTATAAGTATCCAAAAACTCTTGTTTTAGCATTCCCATTTAAACTTGCTGCCAAGAATAGTTTCTCACTATGCCAATGCTTATAGATTGCCCATTATTAAATCATTCCTCTTTTTAGAGGTTGAACCAATTAAAAAAATAACCTACAGAACCGCTGCCATTAACTGCTTATGCTTTGATTTAAGAATTGTGTTTCTTAGCAGTGACACAATTCCTGCTGCAGTTGGAAGTTCTTGTTGAAGAGTGCAAAATGAATATGGAAGACATAATAATTGCAGTCACATCTTAAGATTGGTAAAATTTAGCACTTCTCTACAAACTCATTCTCAATCTAGCATGTGACTAACTAAATAGCTTCATACAAATTGTTTCAAATTTATGATGCACTGTTCCTTGTCTCTAACTAACATACTAAACTTGTCCCCATGATATTCTTACAAAATATACTGTACATACAATCAACCATGTGCAATAGGATAATTTTCATATAATTGCAGCTTAAAGCTTCTGATCCCACAAAAGGTTACTTGGCGACTCCTGAAATCGGTCTTAATTTTATTCTAATCTTTCCTTTATTCAAACAAGTCTGTAGCTTGCATTGCAAAGTGGAGGCTTCTTTCAAAAAAAAAAAAAAAAAAAAAAATTGAAAAGGTATTCAAGTAATGGCATGGGGTTTTACCTCAAGTCCTTGATTGCCCAGTTTCACCCTTGGAATTTGGAATTCGTTCCCTTCAGCCATTTTTCAAATTGTGTGTTTTTCTTTGCAAGATTTTCAATGTCTGAATCTGTTTCTGGGATGATTTCCCTTTCCATTTCTCAATAAAGACTCAGAGATATATATAGTAACCAGGGGCGTAGCCAGGAATAAATACATGGGGGGGCCGGGTTGTAACATAAATGTACTAAATATAATTCTTAAGTCTATTGGATACAAAATTATCAACTTTCATATATCATCATATACTTAAATTGAAGTTTTGGACATTTGGAGGGGTGTTCATCAGGTATTGAAGTATTAAGATTTGTTTCTACAGCCATAGGTGTCCTAATTTCTGAACTACTAGCATCTTTTTTCTTAAAAAATGCATCAATTGTTTTTCGTTTGCTCATAATTCTTTTAGCTTTAAGAATATGACTCAAAAATTAACCTGCAAAGAATTTTTTTAAAAAAAATTTTAATTAGAAAATTTTACTTACTTGTATGAATGTTATTCATACTCAAGAAAAAACAAAATTTTCACTATAATTTAAACAGTCAGCCTATTTCTAATACAACTTTAATTAATAATAACCCCTAAAAAAACAAAAATGATTTAATTAATTTGTCTTTTATGAATGATTTAATTAATTTGTCTTTTATAAAATTAATTCTATACATTAATTACACGCTCTTAATCAAACTTATATTCATGGGATAAGAAAATAAAAGAAAATTCTATTATTCTAGCCATACTATTTTTTATTTTTATGGGTTAAAAATTTCATAGTTTATTTTTGTTATAAATAAGTACTTTATTTTTCTTTTTTAAGAGGACATTTGGGCACTAATATTTTTTCAGAGAATCAATTTAAAATTTTGCAATAAGGTGGCTTTGCGCCTGATCCCTTTCTCTTTTCAATCTATGTACATATTCTTTTGAAACACCTTCTTTTATTTGTTGGTGTTTTGGTTACTTTATAAACAAAAATAGTAATATTCATCAAATACCAACACTGAGTCACTGACCAACAAAAAAAAAGAGAGACAAAAACAGGAAAAGAGAGTCAACCGGATAAGATAAAAGCCAAAAGATAAAAAATGGAAAAAAACAAAACCCAGCCATTCAGCCAATGAGAGAGTTACAGTTCAAAAGAGAGAGAGAGAGAGGGACTTACCGAGATGTGGATCAGCTATTAAAGGCAAAAAATAAAGAGCCTCCTTCACCTTCAGCCTTCATAAAAATTTATTTCATTTTTTTAGTTAAGTGAGAGTGAGATAAAGAGTGAGTCAGAGAGAGACTGAGATGAGAGAGTCAGAGAGAAACCTTGAGGGCCGGCCGCCGGAGCCGAGGGAGCAACTGCCAACGACGACACTCGAAGACTCGATGAGGCGATCTGCCGGAGCGGAGGGATCTCCGATGACTCGATGAGGCGAGGCGATCTGCCGGAGCGGAGGGGCGATCTGCGATGAGGCGATCTGCGCCGAGGGGCGACCAGGCGAGCACGACGACGACGACGAGCGAGCCGCGGCGACGACGATGGCGACGTGACTGTGGGTTACTGGGTTTGGTTTGCTGGGGTTCCGGGTTTGGTTTTGGTTTGTGTATTGGTGGGTTTTTTTTTTTTTTTTTTGATAAACACTCTGTTTTTTGGTTTGCTGGAGTTTGTGTTTGCTGGAGTTTGTGTGTGGTTTGCTGGAGTTGATGTGCTTTAGTATTGGCGTTTGATTTCTCTGCCTCTGCCAGACTGCCAGCGACGTGATGGGTTTCAACTCTCTGCCAGCGACGTGATGGGTTCGTTTCTGATTTTCTGTATTTTTTTTTTTTTTTTTTTTTTTTCGGTTGAGAATCTGTGGGCTTGCCTTGAGCGAGCTTCGGCTCGCCGTGGGCTCTGTTACTTTTTTCTTTTTTTTTTTTTTCTTTTTTTTTTTTTTTTTTTTTTTTTTTTTTCAGATTTTAGTTCAAATTTTTTATGGGCTTTTTTTTTTTTTTTGTTTTTTGCTTGAAAGTAGAACAGAGATATATATATATATATATATATATTTTTTTTTTTTTTTAATTTGAGGTGTTCTTAATTTTTGATTGAAGGCTGGGAAAATGGGAGAGAAATGGGTAGGGGGGGGGGCCGGCTGTGTGATGTTGGGGGGGCCTAGATATTTTTTCTTCCTAGTCTAATGGGAAAATTTTTTTTTTTGCAGGGGCCACGGCCCCCCCAAGCCACTATGTGGCTCCGCCCCTGATAGTAACGGATCGAGTAGAGGTAAAGACCACTGGGAACTAGCTGCTGTGAGTGTGAGATGGCTATGCATATAGTAACAAGTAATGTTGGACTTTTTGAAACAGAGCTCAAAACGTCATCAGTGACGGCAATTAGAGAATTCTAACGACATTTTCAGACGTACGGTTCTATGTTTTCTTTTTTCTTTGATAGAAAAATCTGGGAGAGGAAAGTTTTACCAAAGTTGCTGACTTGCAGTACATTAGCTTTTCCAAACAAATTCAAACGAATGATTGTGTGGACCCATATAATACAAATAATATTATTTTCTCCAAAGTGAATTAAATTCAATTAAATCATATATTTGAATTTTTTTTGTAGAAGGAAATCATTTATTTGAATTTGATTAGAAATTTAAGGTATCATATCTAAGTTTTGTCCAAAGAAAAATGTGTATATATATAAATATTTTTTTTGAATAATTTGATAATTAGGAGAAGGAAGATTTGAATCTCGGAATGTCCTCGTTAGAAGCAAGTGTATAGAGTTACTATTGGGCTATCAATCCAATAAAAATACCGTCACTGCACTCATAGATAACAATTTGTGTTGGCAGGTTTTGTTTGTGTTGAGTTAGAGATATATGACTACATAAGTTGACATGAATATGATTTGTCTAATAATCATATTTTTCTCAAAAGAAAAAGAAAAAGAAAAGAAACATAATTATTAAATAGGTTGACACGATATGACCCATATAAAAATGCATATATTCAACACGATTCGTTTTAATTCATTTGATAAACAGATTAAATTGACACAAATATAATTCATTTCAACCTATTTAATAAAGGAAAAATCTTGTTACACACTCTCTATTGCACACTTTGCACATACTATCTTGTGATAATTATTACTCTTTTCTAAATATAATCAAATAATAACATGATTAACTTTTTTGTTTAAAATGTTTTGTAACCAGTAATAGTAACAAATAATTTTTATTTACTTTTATAAATTCCATTTCATAAAAACATCAATATAACATCAACTTTATTATAATTACTCAATTTTATATTTAATATTTAAATCTATATTGAATAAAAAATTACATTCATTTATATAGACTAAATAGGTTCAATTTCAAATGGGTTATCCCATCATGACACAAATAATAAACCGAATCCTTTTGGATTGATGGTAGATAAAGTAGGTCATCACAAATTAATTAATTATCCATTATGTTTTTATAGGAACCTCATTTACGTACTAAGTCTAACTTCAAAGAAAAATTAGTGCTGTGCTGTGTCAAAGTGGCATCTTCTAAACATAAAAAAAGAAGACTACTTACACCAAGTATTTTAGTCAGAGTTATCCTTTGTTTCATCATTGATTATGTCATTATGAGTCATATTCATTAATCCTTTGTTTGATCATTGATTATGTCATGACACTTTTCTTCTACTAGACCACTGTAGGCTGTTGCTTTGACGGTCCACAATTTGAATATTATATTCTAATATAATATACCGTGAATATTTAATACCTTGTTGTACAAGAAAGGCCAGATTTCTGATCTACTTATTATGAACAGGTTTCCTAGCTCGATTAATGACTTATTTGGTTAGCATTACACAAAAAGAAAAGAAATATTGAGGAAAACTTGTCAACAAAATTGAACTTCAACAGAAAAAATAAACTTTGTTGAAAAAGAGAATGATGGGCAATAAGGCATTATCCCAACTGTTACCACTGGTTGACATCTCCTTTATGCTAACTGAACCTCACCAAAGAATTGGAAATATCTGCCCCGTAAAATGCCTGATATTCTTTTTCAATTCTTGAAGAATCCATCAGTGCACAATAATGTTTAGCTGCAATGACACATGTTCTTCACAGACTTCTTAAGAGTAGTCATTTTGCAAGAAGTCCAAGTAGGCTGGAAGCATTTCCAACAATCTTCAACAAGTCTGCTTGGCCCTACAGGGAGCTATATGGTCTTTTGGTTTATCATAATCTGCCTAGAGGGGACTCAAGGGCGTGATCATCGACCAACCAAAGGCCAAAGTCATGGAAGCGCTTTATCTTTTTCTCAAAACCTGTGATATAATTATTATGGATTATAACATGCGTTCCCATGGTCTCTTGCACCCATGTCTTGTTCTTGAAGTATAATCCTCCTGTTGGGAATGCAGCTTGAGGAAGCAAGTAGAGATCCACCTGCACAAAAAACTTCAACATCTAAATATCTCAAGATTCCAACCAATACAAATTGTGAAGACAATGTTAGAGATTTCAGAAGCTCAAAAATCCACTAGTTCTCTCTGTAGGCTGCATAGATTTGTTCTCATACTATTGAAGTATATCTTACAGGAGAGTTGAAGGAAGACCTTCATAAGGAATAGCTCTGAAACACATGAAAATCCACCTAGAACATATTCTGTACAACTCAGGCTGTGTTTGGCATCTCTAGAGAGGATACATTTCACAGCTCTCTAAGCAAAAAAAAAAAAAAAAAAAGAAAAAAGAAAAAGAAATAAAAGAAGCCTCTTTTGGTATGCAATTTTGGGTTCCAAGGAATGCACTTTATTGAGAATGCATTTTCCATTTCTCATTTTATGAAGCAAAAGAAGAATCCTCAAATTCTCATTTGCATTTCATCCTCAAAGCATTCCCTCCCTGGACTTTCCTAGTATCTTCTCATTGTCATTAAACTTATAAGGATTCATAACAATAACAACAACAAAGGCCTTAGTCACAAATTTTTTGGGGTTGGCTTGAAGGATTCATAACAAGGCAAGAAAAAATTATTTGTGTGTTACAGGCCAATATCAATACAATAAGTGTGTCTCAGGGAGGATTGATGGTGACAGTGCCCTGTGATTGTCTTCTATGAAGAGTACCAGAAGAGAGAGAGGTTGATAAGTCGTCCTTGTTACAAGATTGAAGTATCTAGCGTGAAAAATTTAAGGGAAAAATGGAATTACTGAAATTTTGACATGCGTCTTGGAATCAAATTTTTTTGTTTTTATTCCATGACACAATTGTTGTTTTTTCCTCCATTCTTTTCTCCTTAATTGGTTTCCAGCCTTCTTATTTTGGGCTAATTATCACATTGTTTTGTTATTTTAAAGATCTTGTTGACATACCATCCATTGATTATTTGACAGTGCTTGAGTTTGATCTAAATTCAAAAGGATTGTGATTCTTTGGGTTCTTGATTTGACAGGTACAGCATGTTAACACAACATTATTTGTTAATTCTTTCTGGTATTGTTTTATCAATTTAAAGATACTGCGTACAGCATCATACGTTTTTAAAACAACTATCTTGAATAGTTCATAATTTATATGTGCAGGTCATGATACGTTTTTAAAACAACTACCAGTCATTTTGGGACATGTATAGCAACATTGGACACACCCGCACACATGATGCAAGTACGTCACATTCAGAAACCTGTAAGGGACAGCAAGGGTGGATTATATGTTGTTGTTGTGCCATTAGAATTTCACTGGCATTATGTTGTTATTATTATTTCTATTACTTATGGTGATTGTATTTAAGTAGATATTTCCAATTTTATGCACTGAATTTTACATTTTTAATGTTGGGATTTTATGTAATGGATGTCAATAAAAATGCACGTAATCTTTTATGTGTAAAATTTATGATTGTTAAAAAGATATTAGTATTGCCATCCTATTTAAATTTGGTTTAAATGGGAAAAAAAAATGCACTCTGCCCTTCTTAAAACCAAACGCAATTTCACTAAGTATAATTGCTTTTTAGTAAGAGTTTCAGCATAATACCAAACACAATTTTTCAGGAAAAGAAGAAAAAGAAAAAAAATTGTCAGAATACTGAAGAAGAATCCATTTTGCTCCTAAAGTAGAGTTACCAGATTACGCAGATGACTCCAATATATCAAGATTTCCAGATTATTTATTTCCTACACCGAATTGCAATGCTTACAGCAGAAGCATAAAATCCCCACAGGCCTTTTGAGACTTTGCTTTAAAGGGACTATTAAGATGACTAAAGCTTTCCTAAAAATAAAAATTTACTAGGGAATTCTGGGCTATGAAATAAACTAGGAAGGCAAATAGAAAAAAAAACCTCTCCAGCAGTTTTATTCAATGCCCAGTTAAAACCAGGTTGGTCATTTGCTTTCTTTGCTTTGAACCATGGTTGTGATTGAAGTTCCTCAATCCACTTCTTCATAACCAGTTTTGCTCCACTAGTAGGGTGAAGGAAAATCATGCAGCTACATATGTAAGGGCGCCCTTTTTACCCTGGAGGTGGCAAATCATGAGAGTGATTCAGTGGTTTAACCTGGTCAGTCATGCAAGTTCAAGATAAATTTACATTCAAGAAGCCTCAAAGCCAGACCATTCAGATCTAGTTTACTTGTTAGATCCATGGCAATGCTAGAGGCATTGAATAACTGAATTCTAAGAACATCATCATATTGACTCAGCTTAAATCCACAAATAACTTTCACTAGCACTCCTCTTTGGGGCAGTGATCTAGATTGATTTTGAAATTCAAGGCTGACTTGTAATTTGTTTTTCAGTTTTTCTTTCTCCTCTTTTTTGAGCCAAAATAAAAATTTTTGACAAAGGGACACAAAAGCAGCAGTTCAGTTGGAATTGAAGGCATCCAAAACATCTCAAGAAATCAACATTCTGAGGCAGGCTCCAGTAGAATGGAACTTGGGTGTGTTCACTGATGTGATGTTCTTACGTTGCAAGACAAAAACAGAATAAATAAAATTGAAAAAACATTTCAACTAGTAACTGAGAAGATCATGATTTGTCCCTCTATTTCCCAATTTACGGCCATCAAATGATAGACAAATATAAATGGTTATAAGGAAACAAACGACCAGCCTATTTAGATTTTGTTACAAATCGAGTTTGTATAGAATATAATGTTTTTGGTGGCATATATGCAACACTTGGCACTATTTTCCATAAATGGCACACAGCAAAGGCAAGAAGCAAAGTAGGTGTACTTACTGCTGCCATATCATCTGTGAAGAACACATCGTGACTCCCTTGCAAATAAGGAAATGGATCAGCCAAGCAGACCATATCAACATCATTGTACATTACACTATATCCAAGTTCCAAAATATGGAGTAGGTTTTTTTTTTTTTGATAGTGAAACCATGACTAACTTTCATGACTTGGGACAGTTGTCCAAAGAGATTACATCCATATGAATTTGGTTCGCTATTACAGGGGGTATCTTCCACCCAAATTACACAGTCGTTAACATTAATAGCTTCCCTAGCAAGAAGGTGAGCTGCCATATTGCTCTGTCTGCGAACATGGTTTGCATTCCAGGAGTTGAAGGAACCCAGCCAGAGTTTTGCTCCCTCCACAATCTTCTGGATCGAGCTTGGACCCGGGTCAGACCCTGCAAATGCCATCACCACTGTCTGCGCATCGCTTTCTAAGATGATGTCCATTAGACCAAGGTCCCTAGCCAACAGAATCCCCTCTTCCATTGCCTTTGCTTCCACTTCCAGGGCTCCCAGGGGGAGGGAAATTTTCTTACTCATTGCTCCCATAATCTGACGCTCCCCATTTCTAATGACTACCCCGACTCCACAGCAACCAATACTCGCAAACACCGCCCCGTCCACATTAACTTTATACCGCCCATGTCTAGGTGGTCTCCACTAGTTTCTAACAGGGCAAGGCCACGGATTGGAGGCGATGGCGTTTTCCGCACTTCCTCCACTTACTCTCGAGCCTCTTTTGCTATACTTTTTGCTTCTTTACAACGGCCCTCGTGTTTAAAGGCATTCCTGTTGTTCCATATATGCCATGCCGTGGTGGCAAACAACTCCCAGTCCGTGACCCTCTTCCTTTCCTTGAGTGTCCACACCACATCAATGAACTCCTTAGTTGGATGATCCAAATCAGGGAAACAGAGACCTACTTCTTTACAATCCCATAATATGTGGCCTGAAGATTCACATTCTCCACAAAAACCACAGCCACCATCTGTGATCACTTTCCTCGATGCCAGGCGAAAGTTTGTTGGAAGGATGTTTTTGCACGCCCTCCAAAGGAAGTGCTTTATTTTGTTTGGGCAGTTGAGCTTCCAAATGGACTTCCAGAACTCGGTTGCTTTCGATTTATCTGAAAAATCTTCTCGTTCCCTTGTTGTGCTGGTCTCCTTAAGCAAATTGAGGGTCACCCCATAAGCACTCCTAACAGTGAATAATCCATTTTTTGACCAAGCCCAAATTAAGGAGTCCTCCGGAAGTCTGGGGCTTATTGGAATACTGAGAATGGCATCAGCTTTGTGGGGGATGAAAGTCTCCTTTACCAGACCCGCCTTCCATGTTCTAGTCTCACTGTCTATAAGTTGGGCGACCTTTTCCAGATTCAGATTCTGTCTTTGGGGGCTGATAACCTTAAATGAGTTTGGAGTTGGAAGCCATCTATCTCGCCAAATGTCCACTTTCCTACCATTTCCAGCAATCCACCTTGACCCCTTCTCAATAGTTTCCCTAGCTGCCATGATGCTTCTCCAAAATATGGAGTAGGTGATGTGGCCTTCGGGATGTAAAATTGAAGAATCCATGTACATATGAAACCAATTAGGATTGCTTCCAAATTGCAATGAAGTCAGCAAAAAAATGGAGATAAACATTTCCCAGCATTGTATACTAACTGGCAGGAAAACAAGGAAATATTCAAGCAAAATGAATGACACTGTAGTTTAACCTACCAAGGAACATCAAAAGGACAACAAATTAGTAAAGCAAACATCTAAATTCCAAACTCCTTGTTGCACTGATGCAAACAAAAAATACAACATGATTGATGTGATAAAAAGGATTTATATGTGGTTTTTTTTTTTTTATGATTTAGGCAATGACATTGGCATAACAACTTGGTTGTGGCAAGAAAAGTAGTTTTCAATTCAACAAATCAATTCAATTTTCACAAAATGCGGTTAGGATCAATACACGTTACATAACTACAAATGTAGCACAAAAGCCTAAGTTCTAGAAGAACTAACAAAAAAGATATGTATAAACAGTTAAGCACAACAAATGCTGCTTACAATCACAAAGACTTCAGATTGACAAATTTTAACATAAAAATACCACCTTTAAACTCACACATAAAATAAGAAAATATAAAGCCAAAATACATTGTTAGTCCCTAAACTTTAAACTGATGAGTGATATAATCCCTGAAGTTCAAAATGTGATCATTGTTAATCCCTAACAAACTTAAAGTGATTGCTTTTAGTCCCTAAAAAGCTTAAGGTGATCAATTTTAGTCTCTAACAAACTTAAATTAATTGGTTTTTGTCCAACACATCTAATAGAGTGATGACATGGTAATTTTTAAGAAACTAAATAAAGCAATCACATTAAAAGAACTAAATTGCTCATGGGCTTAAGTTGCAAACTAAACTATAAAATAACTAAGGTTAGGATCAATACACATATTACAATATATAAGCAGTTTAGCACAGCTTGCAATTTCAATTTACAATGACTTTAGATTGCCAACTTTTTAACTTAAAAACACAGCATTTGAACTCACATATAAAATAATAAATGCTTAAACACATTGTTGTTCCTAAAAATTTAGCCCATTAGCGATTTTAGTCTATAATGTTTAAAACTAAAATCAACCAATATAAGTTTGTAAGGTAAGGAACTAAAATGGATCACTTTAAGTTTGTTAAAGTTTAGGAACGTACGTACAGTTTGGGCAAAAATAAAATATAAATGAAACCCAGATGTTAAAAAATACAATACATACCTGAGAACCAAACTTATGGGCAGTTTGAGAATCAGGGGCAGGCGGGACGAGCACGGCGTGGCCAGGCCAACGCTGAATAACCTTAAAAAGCGGGGCATAGTCCTCGGCAATGACAAGCACTTTGTCCTGAAGCTTTTGGCTGGCAATGCTAATCAACCAGTTGTTAAGAAAAGGCAAGTAAGGGTGACTCACAGCGCAGACGATCACTGTACCGTTCTTGGCCACAAATGAAGCCGCTTGGGGCCTTGGGCCAGCGTGTAATCATGCCATTTGGAGTAGTGGGAAGAAGTGTTTAGAGTTACTGGAGAAGAGGAAGTCGGGCATGCCATTGCCAAACCAGGGCAAGAAGACACCGAGAATGATGAGAAGAAGAAGAGCAGTTGGGGCGAAGATGAAGATTGAAGACATGATGATGAAGGGTCTTGAGGAGGGTCGGGATAATAATGGGTTTGGACCTGAAAACGAAAACGGGTTGTCAATTGGTCTTTGGTGTAAAAAAAAAAATGCTGACATTTTTTTTGAGATTTCTAGGACTAGGAGAGGAATTTCTTGAAGAGTTTGGAAAGGGATTTACTGAGAGATCTTTGAAGATCGGATCTGGGTGCTTCCCAGCCCAGGTGGCAGATCATGAGAGTATTTTTGGATTTTAATCATTTATGCAGTATTGCAATTTTCACCTTAACGACATGCCTAAAAAGAAGAGAAAAAAGAGAACACTATTGTAAGGAATGATTATAACTAGCCTCTGGGCAACCGCATTTTTGGGTAAATTTTAATAAATTATATTTATCATAATTTGAAATTATTATATTTTTAAATTATTAAAAAAAAAAATCTTAGGGTGTGATAAAAATCTAATAAGTATTTTGTAGTACTTTATAAAAATATGATGGTACATAATAGAATATCATAGGATTTGCAACAATTTGAAAAAAGAAAAGAAAAGTAATAGATGGACTTTAAATATTCTATGAATAAATAGCCGCTCGGGGGCCTTTTTTTGAAGCTCGGCCACATGTCCACTAGAGGGGTGACCTTACTAGGCTTGGGTTGTGTTTGGGGAGTTGCATCCAGAACTCAACATTGGGCCATGTGGTCCAATGGCTACCGACGTACGTTTAAGCCTACAGAACCATTAAAGTCAAAGTCTAAGAATCATGATAATAGTTGAATAAGTATATAATATGTGTTTGATATAATAACTTTGATTAGTAATTGTAATAATAGTTGGAATAAAGTAATATGTATTTAAATGTGAAGTAATCATGTGCTTAATGATATATATTTAAAAATATGGAAGCAAAGTCACTTATCTTTATATGGTTTGTAGCTCCAGCTGTGTAGGGTTAGTGAACTGATAATATTCCAACAGAATGACTTTAGCTGTGGAGAGGCAGTATGCCATGATAACTTCAAGATTAAAGGGAAAAATGAGTGCAATTGGAGGGAGAGAGAGTATGTCCAGCTGTGTGCAGAAGCTGGTTAAACTTGCCTCTCTTATCATGCACTTAAATGAGTTTTTTTCTTTGACAATATTCTTTTAGTTGTTGTGAAGTTATGATTGGTGTTGCCTTCTATGAGAAGGGCTTTTGTATGAAGTATTTGTGTCTTCTAAGAGAAAAGCTTTATGTAAGATAAATTTGTGTCTTTCATGAGACGGGTTTTGATATGAGATCTTGGTACCTTTTAGGAGAAGCGCTTTAGTATTAGAAATTTATGCCTTCTATGAGAAGGGCTTTTATATTAGAAGTTTATGCCTTCCATGAGAAGGACCTTTATAAGAAAGGTGGAGAAGAGTATTGAGATGTGTTTATGAGCAGCAAAATAGTAGAATTTTAGAGCGAGAGGGTATGAGAGTGGATTTTAGAAGAGTTGTGGTGTATATATAATGGTGTAGTAAGTGTGTATGAGATTGTGTAAGAGAAATGGAAAAAGAGATGTTTAGAGACATGGGCAGCAAGATAGATGTATTTTCTGAATATGGAGAGTGAAAGAATGAGTACAAGAGAGTAATGGTGTTGTAGTGTGTTAAGCAATGCTGCTGGGATTTTCTGCTAGACGATATATGAGGGCTTATGAAGGACATTTATGAGCTAAGGGTTGAAGAGTTTTGTTCCTAATTTCGAAACTAAAAACTCAAAAGCTCAGAACTTCATTAAGAGCTTAAGAAGATAATTAGAGGGAGAGAGAAGTTTATGAGAGAGTTGTTTTTCTCCATTTTTGTTCCTTTGTGTATTGATAAGGGGTTCTATTTATAGTCGAGTTTAAGGGGGGTTTTTAGCAAATAATCTCAGCCAAAATCTGTCCCAATTAGCAATAAATTTTTAGAGAATCCATCTTAAGTTTTGGCTTAAAATGGTATGTTTAGCTTTAAGGTGTTCTTGCTATTTTGGGTAATAGTTGCTGGAGGAAAGAGCAGCAGAAAAGGAAAGTACTTTAACAAGAAAAAGATAGTTTCTTTAGTTAGTTTTAGTTTTTAGCCAAATGAGGAAAATTAGCAATGTTAAGGCTGCTGAGTCAGCTGTCACAGTTGTTTTGAAAAAGCTATCCCAGTTGTCAGGAAAAGCTATCACATCACAGTTGTCATAAGAAAGCTGTTACTTGGGGCAGAAGTAGATGAGGTCAAATATTAGGCTACTGGGATTTAAGTATTAAATGGCCGATGATATCAGTTTCAGCCAGGTGTCAAGTGTTGAACACACTGCTGGTGTTCTACTGGAAATGTTTCTTTTTTTGGGTGTTTGTGTTTTTGGTCCAAGATTCTATTACAACTCATTTTTAGTAAGATAATTAATTAAGCTCTAGAGATCTAGTTAAGGTCTCATTGTGTTGTGACTTAATCTTGGTGAGCAAGGAGAGCATTTAATGCTCTGCTTCAGTAGCTAACAAAGGAATATTTCGTTTAATTGTGGTAGACAGCAGTTAGGTATCAAAAATATAATGAATATTTTATATATTTGGAGATTAAAGATAGCCAATCAGATTAGGCCATGTGTTTGAGCTGGATTTTAGCTGAAAGTAGTAATGTAGAATAATATAATGAAGTTTCTAAATTTGTATAGGAACAGCTGGAGGTTGAATGAATAGTTATTTCTTCAGCATTTAGATGGATGAAGTTTTTGAGTGTTTGTCATATGATGAATATTAAGTTTTAGGAAAAGAGCAATTGAGAGTTTTATCATTTTAAATGCTATGTGATAAGAGATGCTTATCATATGCTACCCGCTACATACAGACTTGTCAGAGTTCAGGAAGTTGGAGAAGACACGCTAAGCAACATGTTTCTTTTATCAATTTTAAACCTTAGAGCTTTATTGAATATACTTCTTGGCCTTCCAAACCACAACTTCCAAAATTTCTCCAAAAAGATTGATAAGCTTAGATCATAAGCCAAAGATGAGATGACGTACCTTGGGTTTTGTTGTCATTTTGCGTAAATATGAGCTTTTGTTGAAGAAGCCGCTTGCCATTAGTGTAAAAGAGGTAATATGGGCCGTGAGCTTTGATTCATTGCTTGAGCCTAATCCATATGTTGATGTTGATTATGTCATGAGATTATGATCCCAATTGATGAAGAGGAAATATGGACCACGAATCCGCTTTTTAAAGTAAGGATCTTGTGGGCCATGTGAGCCAAATCCATGAGATATAAGCTTATTTTGGGCCTTAAAGAGATTTATCCAAAAAATAAATAATATGTTGATGTGGCATGGGTTGCCAATGAGGTAGTGCCATGTGGGGCTAAAAAAGAGTCCTCAACAATAGCAAACACTAATTTTTTTTGATAGATTAAGATAAATATGAAAGTTAGTTTGTTTTTTATTTTGCGCATAGGAAAGAACATCCATTAACTATTAAAATTTAAAATACTCAACTTCTAATCTTTATTTTTTCTTTTATTTTTTTAATAAAATAAAACTTTTAAAATTGTTTAGAAGTCTCTCCTACTCGGTTACTCCTTTACTAAATTTAAAAATTTTAGATAAGTAAAAACTTAAAAATTCCTTATACCTACACATTTAAGGCTTGATAAAAATTGGTTAGGATAATCAATTATCACTTTTCTTTACAGGTTTCTTTTTTATGAGAAATTCTATTCAAAAAATGTGGGGAAGGTAAATACATGGGGAGTATATGTGGGGAGTTTTTAAAGCTATTGAGTAGAAGTATGAATTTATATCAACGTAGAAGTAGGAATGGGGAGTTTTTCTGGCGAGAGGTGCTATATCGACAACATTTTTACAACATTTTCAAAACAAATCATAAGTGGTTAGTTGTTATTGGTTCAAATTTGAACCTCACACTAAAATTACTTTTTTGTCCCAACAATAATAACCAATAACAACCTACCACTTAAAATTTGTTGCAAAAATGTTGTGAAAATGTTGTAGATATATCATTTCTTTTTTTTAGCTATTGAGTAGAAGTGGGAATTTATTAGGAGTAGGAATTTATTAGGAGTAGCAAAATATTTCAACGTAGAAGTAGGAATTTATTATTTTTGTCAATTTACTATTTTAACCCCATTTTTAAGTTTTAGGTAGGGGTATTTTTGACAGTAAAAAAAGTAATAACTAACTGTCTTTTGTCAATTTACTATTTTAACCTCATTTTTAAGTTGTTGATTAATTAATTTAAGGGCATTTTTGACTAAAAAAAAACAATAATTAACTTTTTGAATTCTTTTAATATATACAGATAACTACTCTTTAAGATAAAGAATAATTATTTCTCTCTAAAATGGTTATAATTTTTTTTTTTTGGGAGAAGAAATGGTTATAAATTTTTAATACTTATTTTTTAGTAGGTATAATATTTTTTAAATAAACAAACTTTTCATATATATATATATATATATACACACACACACACATAACAATTATAAAAATAAAAAATCATTAAAAAATACTGTAACTCATCTCTCACTCTAGGATAAAAGGCAAGATTTTGGTGGAGGGAATCACTTTTATCCTTAGAATAATAGACATAATTCCATATCTTTCTCTCTCGACATTTTCACACAAAGAGAAGCGCTGATCAGCACTTCTGTTTATATCACTTTTACACCAAAACAAAAGTGCCAATTGCACCATTGGCACTTCTATAAGTGCCACTAAACAACATAACAAAATCAATTCTCTCCATTTCTTTACTTTTCAAAGTAAATTTACTCACACATATTACAAGTATATGCTAATATATACAACAGTCCCCCACTAGGTTGTGATATTTGTTGAGTTAAACATGTGAACAAGCACTTTTTTTATATTCAAAATTGGACTATTTAAGCTACAAAACTTAACAAACAATAATGCTTGACTCACATACACTGACACTAGTGCACTGCTCACACGACACTTAAGACACCTACTAACACTTTAATTTGCTTCACTCTACTCATCACTCTACACACTTGCTGCCTATGACACACACTACACCTTACTTCACACTTGCTTCACATCACTTCACATTAGTTGGTGCTTTATGACACACTTCACTTCATACCACTTTACTTCATTCACTTGACACTTGCTTCATATTTATACATGGGAACTGAATTTGGTAGACTTGACTGCAACACAAATTGTTTAGTTCTGTGTTGTAATCTTGCAGTGTGATTACAATAGAGAGGATTGGTTAATTGGCTTGGTTAATTGAAATTCAAATGGTAGAAAACAAAATGATGCTTTTATTTTCTCACAAAAGTTGAGTGTGTGTGTGTTTGTCCGTGTGTACAAACATACATAACTATTTATTTAGAAATAGCACACATTCCATTAAATAGAGCCATTTTAAAATCTTCTGTCTTATTTTAGAAAATAAATTGATCCAGAAATTGTTAAAGCCTCTGAATTAATATAAAATCTGGACCTATCAAGTAGGGGTTGTTAAGTAGTGGGGGAATTAGAACGTTCAATTGTCTGTATACTTGAAGCTAATGCAAGGGAAAAAAGAAGGTTCTTCTTTGACAAGGACAAGATGGAAAAAGACCAAATATGATTTTCTGGGTCAAAAGCACAAAAACATAGGGTAGAATTATTGTCTTCTATGTATGAGGGTCATGAAAATAATGCAATGTTGGTCAACATAAGAACTGGGGCAAAACAAAACTAAGATACTGGCCTGCAATATGAATTGTAAAATCTAATATTTTGAATGGTTCAAGAAAGGTCAGAAGTTTTATAGTGAAGATCTTTTTTTTCATAGATTTGAGGTTTACCTAGATATTTTCTTGCTCCAGGATAAAACAAGGTTGACTTGGTGGATGGAAGAGATGTTTAGAATTGAAGAGTGTTGACACTTCACTGGATCATGTGGAACAATGTTAATCTGCTTGACAATCTTTTAAGTGTTTATAGTCAATTAGCTCCTTTACCAAAAAAGGAAAGTCAATTAGCTCTGTCTTAAGTTGATAATAATCAACATAGCTAATTGCCAATTTGGAAGAGCTGGTAAAACAAGGGGTACATGTCAAAATATACATGAAATCGAAGGAACTGATCAACTTATTGGCATTGAATGACATTGGGGTCTCCAGATCAGTAACCTAGTGTAGTTATTTTCGGTACTAATGTTATCTGCCTGCTTTTGTAAAACATGTATTGTAACCTATGATGATTGATAGACTAGGTTAATGAAATGAGGGTCAACATGTAAAACACTAGTTTCTTTGTTTAGCTTGATGCATATGGCCCTTCTCTAACAGAGTTTCCCAAATCCCTCCATAAAATCCCCAAAAAGAACAAGCAACAGAAAAAAGTGATAAAAGAAAAATGCTTGCAATCTTGAACTAGAACTTTATACATCATTATAACTTCTGATCTCCTTGCACTGAGAGATACCATGAAAGTCTATGTTCAGGTTCACTTATAGATAAATAATAAATACAAAAAGGATACAAAATCTATGTTGAAGTTACTAGTTTTTAATTTCTACAGGAATCAATTGTGAGTAAAGTTCTTCTAAAAAGGAAAGAAAATTGTGAGTAGAGTTCTTCAAATTGTGTTGGCCTGATTTTCTTAAATTGCACACAAGAGCGTCACACTCAACTATCCTTAAACCACATCTTCATAAAGGAGCAGATTCTATGCATCATCCAATACTGCTCTTTGCCACCTATCCCTTTTTATAAGTTTGCAATTTGTTAATGCAAACTTATAAAAGGGATAGGTGGCAAAGAGCAATATGAATTTAAATTTTTTGTCACAGAGAATACTCATGTTCCAGTTGTCTTTTCTGGTGATTATCATGATTGATAAAGGAATGTAATGGTGGGATACGTAGGTGATATAATGGTACAAAACATAAATAATAATTTTTCATAAGAAAAAAACATAACTAATAGTTCATGTGTGTTTTGTATTTTAAGATAACAAATCATAATTTTAGTACTTTATAAATACTGTAAACAAAAAATTATTTATTTCATATTTTAATAGCAAATTTCCTTGGAAAAAAAAAAACAATTGAAATAGGTCACCAAAGATATCGGATCCTCAATTATTGTATCTATGTTTTTTCCAAATGCCTATTGAATTTTGTATAATAATTTGGTTGGATGCTATTTTGGTTGTATTTTTTTATATTCCTAATTAGTTTTGAAACTTGAATGGACAATTTAATAAACCCTGAATTGGGTTAAGTGTAAAACTTCGGAAAACACAAAAACAAAGCATAAATATTATTTTTCCCTTTTTGAAATTCTTTTCTTTTTTGTATTTTTTTTTTTTGAGAATCTTTTTTTTTTTTTTTTTTTTTTTGTATTTTTGTATTTTTATTGTTGGGAAAATTGGCTCCATTCCCTTCATTGTAAATTCGTTCGTGGGCCACGATGGATACTGAAATCTCTACTGGGTCATGTCAACCATTTATTGGGCCATTTCACCTTCAGCCTGTATGCATAGGAAAATTTTCAATTTCAATCCTAATTTATTAAAAGAAGAAAAAGAAAAAGAAAATTATTTGTAATTAGTATTGTCCTTCTATGAGTTTCAATGATTTTGTGATGACAACTAGATTCTATGGTAAACAGCAACTACCCTTTAACTGTATTTTATTTTATTTTTTATAGTGATTACTCCTTAGTTTTTATTTGTGAAAATTATTTGTAACGGATTTGGTTACGGGGCAAGATGGACATTCTCAGTTCTTGTCAACTGACCCCCAACTGGCATCTGTCAGCATTATAACTGTGTTTTAGGCAGTTGGAATGTATTGATTGAACAAACATAGACATTTTGGTTGTCATTGTCACAAAATATATTTGTCAAAACTAAGCAGGATTGCCCTTTCAAGACTACTCTTTAGATTTCAGTGAATTTGGAGGAAGGTATTAACATTGGAGAGGCTACTTGAAATTTAAAGATTGGAAACAATCTGATACTCGCTTTCTTGAATGCAGTTCCATAAAAAGAATTTTAGAACTTCTGAATAATTGTAAAATTTGGACCTATCAAACGGGGGATGTTGAGTTGTAGAGCAATTAGAACATCCTGTTGAGTATTAGCTGAAGGGTCTTCTTTGACCAAGGGCAGTTGTGGTTCTTTGGAACCAAAGCATGAAACGTTGTGTAGAAATTTTGGGTCTTCTGTACATTAGGGTCATGGAAGAAATACAATGTTGTTTAATGTAATAATTGAGCTAAAATATAGTTAAGGTACCTGGTGTGCCATATAAATTGAAAGCTAATTCTTAAGAGTTAAGAAGGGTTAAAGGAGAGTCTGTATTACCGCAAATATTTTTTTCCTTGATTTTGGAGGATTAGGATTTGAAGAAAGAATTCAGCTGTAAGGTGCTTTTGAAAGGGGTACCCAGATATGCCATGCTTGACTGGTTAATGACACTTCTTCTGCTAGTGGGGCTTTGAGTTGAACAAATTATCATTTTTTTAAAAAAAATTTCAAATATTATTTGAGTTGTACACGTTCTTAATTCACTCTCTGCATAAGTTGTTAGCCTTAGAGCTCATTCCTAGGCCTTTTCTTTCCATTAAAACTTTTTAGACTTTGAACTAACAATTTTTTCCTGTGTTTTAGTGTGGAGTGTGGATTGTCATTATGATGGAGTACAGGCATGTCTGTATTTCCATTAAAACTTTTTAGACTTCGAACTAACAATTTTTTTCTGTGTTTTAGTGTGGAGTGTGGATTGTCATTATGATGGAGTACAGGCATGTCTGTATTTCTATGTATATCTGCCTTTTTGTTTTGGTATATAGGTGAATGTTATTTTCTTAAAGGCAGTTCCATAATAAGGCTTTTAAAACCTCTGAATTATTGTAAAATTAAGACTATCAAATGCAGGATGTTGAGTAGTAGAGAAATTAGGAACATCAAGTTGACTATGTAAATGATGCTAATGCAGGGGAAAAAAAGAAGGTTCTTCTTTGACTAAAGAAAATATGAACAAGGGCATATGTTATTCTTTGGAGCCAAAGCATGAAAGATAATTCAATTTTTAGGTCTCTCTGTATACGAGGGTCATGGAAACAACACAATGTTGTTCAATATATTATTTGAGGTAAAACATCGTTAAAGTACCTGGTGTGCAATATAAATCAAAGGCCTATTCTTTAGATGGGTTCAAGAAGAGGCAGTTCTATAGTGAAAATATATTTCTTAATTTTTTGAGATTTAGGGTCTGGAGAACGAATGCATCTGTAAGATGATTTTGAAAGGTGTACCTTGATATTTTCTTGCTCCTAGATATGCCAAGCTTGATTAAGTAGATAGAATAAACGTTAATACGAGAATTTTCACTTGAAATATTAGAAGTAGATCCCGTGCACTGGATCATGTGGAACATTGTTAATCTGCTCTGATGCTGATTCAGCGGAAACTATTTCAGAATTTTGGATTTTTGTGTACTAAGTCTATGAAAATTGGAATGACATTATGAAGAAGTGTGGAAGGCATTGTGAAATTAATTCAATGGGAGATAAAGGGTAGAATTAAATTTGATAATGGAGGCTAATGTAATTCCATTTAAAACAAGGTGCTTTGTAGCCTGTGGGATATCTCCTATTCTGTTCTCAGATTCAGCTTGTGACTGATTATGTGTTGCAATTTGGCATAACTGCTAAGACTTTAGTCCTACTCTAGTTGTTAACTATAGCTTCTGCTATACCTTGTTACTCATTTATCAGAAGAAGAAAAAACAGATGTAACTCAGTTGTTTGTTGATAATGATCAACAAAGCTAGATGCCTATTTGGAATTGCTGGTAGAATACGTGTATGCATCAAATAAACTTCTTGAAATGTTCCTTAAGTGCTTGGTCAATGTATTGGCCTTGAAATGTCAGTGGGGTCTCCTGATTAGTAACTTCGCTTACTTTGTCCGAGTCATTAAATTTTATTACGTGCCTGCTTTTGAGTTTGTATATGGGAGCTTGTGGTGATGTATAAACTTATATTAATGAAATGAAGGTTAACAAAACAATAATTTTTTAAAATTTTATTTTATTATCTTGATATATTTCACCCTCAGCTAACAATCCCTTCCAAATTTCACCCTAATATTCCCTAAATCAAGCAAGCAACAGAAAAGCGATAAAGGAAAATGCTAGCAATTTTGGAACTGTAACTTTATATATTACTAGTATGTAACCCCGTGCTACCGCACGGGACTGGTTAATTGTAATGATGCTATTGGCCAATTTTTTTGTTTTTGTTTTGTTTTTGTTTTTTTGGGTTTATTACACAGATGATAGAATTAAATCAAACAATGAAAAATATATATTGCATTTTATTATTTAAAATGCTATTGGTCTTTTTTTTTTTTGGTTTATCATACATAGGATAGCATTAGATAAAATAACAAATTAAAAAAAAAAAAGAATATTGCATTTTATTATTTAAGTGATGTTACAGTGAAGAAAAAAGTGAATATTGCATTTTATTATTTAAAATATATAAAGGGACATTAAAAAATAAAAATTGATAATTGAGCTTGGAATCTCCTTGGAGGCGCCAATGAAGCGCTAATGTATGAGAGTGTGAAGCAAGGAAGAGTGGGATTGAACATTGTGTTTGAACTCGACCTTGCTCTGAGAAATCCGTAAGGAGGAGGAGAGGGTAGTGTGTGGATCTAGTTGGTAGAGGTTGAGAGAGGAGGAGACATGGGATGACGATATGGAATTAGGAGGAGATGATGTTTTACTTTTATAGTCTTTCTCGTTGGACTCCTTGGTTTTGGTTGTCGGATTAGAAGAGCTTTAAACTCTATTGAAATCACCCATAAAAGTGTGCAGGTGAAATGTTCTTGCTTAAGCCAATAAGTATTATCATTGTGGTTTTCTTGGCTTCCGTGTTAAATGTTAATGCATCATTTATTTGGGCACAAAAATTAGAAAATTTAGATAAGATACATGACACAAAATTGGAGTCCAATTTATAATCTCCATAATAGTGTGCAGGTAAGATGTTCTTACTTAGGCTAATGAGCATTATCATTGTGGTTTTTTTGGCTTCCGTGTTAAATGTTAATGCATCATTTATTTGGGCACAAAAATTAAAATTTAAATAAGATACATGACACAAAATTAGAGTCAAATTTATAATTTAATTAGATTTTCTTTTGAGTTTTGGTTAGGACAAGTGGCGCAAAATTGAAAATCCAATTGAAATCTAATTGGATTTTCTCTCTGCTTCACCTATTATTATATATATAAATTGGTACTTCTCTTCTAATCTACTTGCATAGGGACATACCAGGAAACTCATGTTGAGGTTCAGAATGTTTTATATTTAGAGGAATCAACTGCAAGTAGCTTTCTTCAAATGATTTTGCTAATTTTTCTTTAAATTGCATATTCAGATCTTAAAACTTTGGGAGCTTCTTTTCTCATTTCTTTTAAAGCTCACAATTCCTCAAGCTGCACCTTCAGGATGAAGCAAGTTATTTATATCAGCCAATATTGCTCTTTGGCCCCTATCCCTTCCATATTCTTGCAAATCATTTGATCATCCTATTGTTGTCCCCCTTTAATGCACCTGTTTTCCTCTCTGATCTAGGGTAGTCTTTTGCCAGCTCCTCTTGAAGTTGTTCACTTTAGCCCCAAGAAACTGATCAGATGCTTTTAATGTTCATAGCATGTGTTATGAGTTTGTTATGGGCAAATTGGATCAGGCTTTTTGTTGCTGATATGACCATTGCAAAAGCAGGTCAGCCAATAGTGACTATGGCTAGCTGCTTTGCTGAGCCAATGTTTGACATGCTTGTTGGGCTTGGAACAGCTTTGATAATACAAAAACCAATGTTTATCCAAATGCTTATGGGAATGGTGACTGCATTGTCTTCCTGTTATTGAGCTTGTGGGGTCTGTACTGATTTCGAGTTCAATGTTTATCCAAATACAAACAATGGCGGTTGCCAAAGCATGTCTAAATTTGTATTTTGTTTATACTGAAAAGGTCATAGGTAGAAGGTTGAATATGTAAGACTAGAAGTGGGCTTAAGGAAGAAGATGTGTATTGGTTAGTCTACAGATAAGATAACTATAGCACATTAGCTCCACCAAATAACTCCAGACTATATAACCACATCAAGCGGTAAAAATTATCAACATGAGTTGAAGATCGCAAGTGATATAAAGTGTAAACTATTCATAAAATATAAAAATAAAGTGTATAAACATATTCTTTTCATTTGTTTGTAGGGCTGGGCATTAAGTGAGAAAGGCTTCTATACAGATAAATATGTGCTTAAAGTTCCATGCATCAAATCAAGATGTAGTTGCTTTGTTTCTGCTAGAAGTTGAAAATAAATCTTATTCTTTTGCACTGTCATTGTGAGTTGCTCTTCTTAGTAGTTTGCTATTAGGCTATAACCGCTATACAATACTCAAATTAAAAGGAGGGGATTCTTGGGTGCTAACGACCTTTGATTATCTGCATCCAGATTGACTGGTGTCTATGTTTTGATTAATTCTGGGATTTGCAGATTCCATTATAATGGTATTTGTGCAACATCAAGAATGTGTCTGATTTTGCTTTAGTACAGGCAAGGCTTATTAGCAAACCACTTACCATAAAATGAAAAGAGAAAGTAACTTCTTAGCAAATGACAAGATTGTCAGAGGTACCTATAATATTCTTGTGGCTTTTTTTATTCAGGTGGCACTAAGACTGAAAGACTATTGCTTTGACATATGTACACATACATGGGCAATTATATGATTAGCTTGTTATATAGATGGAATTTACTAAAACATATTTTGGGCTTTTATTGAATACTTTGCAAAATGATCTTAACCTGTCACGTCACTAATATAAAAATAAAAAAGAAAAGAAGTGATCTTAACCTGTCACGTCACTAATATAAAAATAAAAAAGAAAAGAAGTGAAGTATTTTAGATGTAGGACATAAAATGATGCCATTGGAGAGAGAGAGAGAGAGAGGGGAATTTAGGACAAAGGATGAGACATGATGCAGGACGGTAGAAAATTAGGGATAAACAGAAAGAATTGTCCTTAGTCAAAATGGATTTTCTTGGGATGATGCTAAACAAATGGTCATAGCAATTGATTGTTACGCTAGTTTTTTGTTCACATTTTGATTTGATCTCTGCCTTTGGGGTGATAGTGAACTGACATAACATACATGCAGGATCACCTGGAGGTGCAGTTGTAAAGAATAAAGCCTTTATGATCTTTAATGAATTGTGCTTGATACATGCAAATACAACATCAGATGAAAGAAACCGCCGAACAAGTCATGATATTGACCTTGATGATCTTCAATGAATTGTGCTTGATTTGCATTTTAATGTATGCTACTGGTATTGTGCTTATATTGAGCTTGTTTTCAGTAGTGATTATCTTGTTTATGCAAAGAACTAATTACTTATTTATTATTCTAGGTAGTGCATAAAACAGGAAAGAGTTATAGGCAACCAAACTTCCCCCTCCCCCCTTTTCCTTCTTATTAGTCTATGCAAAGATAGTTGGAGCTCTATCCCCACTAGAATTTCATAAATTTTTTTAGAAAAATAACCCTTTACTATCACGAACATTTATATACCCCTATCTTGCTTTTAGCCACTCTTTGGATCACCAACCATTTGCTGCTTTCTACAAGAATCAGTAAAATGGTTTCTACTGAATGTAAGCAAAGCCAGTTATGACTTAAGTAGCTCCTGTTGATGAGACATGTTTGCAAACTTGTTCATATTATAGGAGAAATAAGCACCCCTAAAACCCTCCCCCACCCCCCCCCCCCCCACCCCCCCCCCCCCCCCCCAATAGACACACAATACAATATAAATAATTGTTGTAGAGAAATGGGCACAAGCTACATGGCCTTGTGAATATTTTCTTGGACTGGCCTGATGGTTTATTTTTCTGTAAGTGATTGTAGTTCCTTTCACTTCTTACTTCATTAATTAACTAGGAAGTAAATGCAGTAAGTCTGATATAAATTACATATGTTCTATTTTATCTTATAGCAATATTTATTTTAGGAAGTATCATATGATTTTATTAAAGTATCATGTATATTTGAGATTGTTTTATTTTTACAGAAATGAAGTACATTTGTTTAATTGATAGATGCTGATGTTCTCTTTTAATTGCATATGCAATCTCAAGTATGGGTGATTCCTCTCGTTTCTTTTAAAGCTCACAATTGTGCAAATGACACTTTCAGAATGGAGAAAATTGTATGCATGAACCAATATTGCTCTATGCCCCCTAGGCTATTTAAATACTTGCAACTAGTTCATGCTAGTTGATCATCCCCTTGATTTCCCCCTTCCACACACCCACTTCGCTCACTAGTTGATACTAATCTTGGCCAGCTCCTCTCTTGTAGTTCTTCACTTTATAATAGAAGAAGAGGCCCCAAAAACTGAGCAAATGCCTGTACTGCTCATGGCATTTGTTATGATTGTGTCATGGATATCCACTACTTTTGGGGAACTGCTTAACTAACTGGCATCGCTTGGAGCACTTCTGGAATTGCTGCCTGCACTTATTGGGCTCACAGCACTAAAAATTGGGAACTTCAGTGAGGGATCTGATTGTTGATATGGAAGTTGCCAAAGTACGTCAGCAGGAATGTCCATGGCTGAATACTTTGCTAGGGCAATGTTTAACGTATTTGTTGACCATCAAACTGCTTTGGTCATACAAATATTTAGTTTTTGTACAAATTCTTGTGAACTATAGGAAAAGAAAAAATCCCTTTTTTTTTTCTTCATGTGTGTATAACTCACTGACATGAACATTTAAACGTGAAAAAGAGGAACCTGTTTGCCGAAAATTAGAAGACCGGGGTTATTGACTTATGCAAGTGCCTTGAAAAGACCAAAGAGGCCTGTTAGGGTCTGCAAAGCTATTGATAATTGGCAGCTAGTCAATACCCTACTTTTGTGTTGTGATAAGCATTACTTTGTTGCCAACATTGCAAAAAAAGTATTAATTTGATGCTAAAACAACTACTTGACTCAGTAACCTGGAAAGTTTAATACAAAAGAACTGAATATACCCATGACATGTAATGTTTTAATTTATTGTATTTATTAAAGGGTCGTGTTAACGGGCACCGTAAGGTGCCCGTTAATACCCAGCTTTTACACAGTTTTTTGCAGTCTTTTACATTGTTTTATGTCTCTTTTTATCAGATATGGGTCAGCTTTATAGGAAAAAAGAAAAATGCACAAAGAGACCAAAATACCCTTTTGCACGTCTCTCACCAACTCAAGCCTAGTCAAGCGTCTAACGCAGGAAAATTTGAAAACTCATGCGTCTTTCACAGGAAAACAACACCAAACATCTTACAGAAAAGAAAAAATTGAAATCACAATCCTCTCACAGGAAACAATGTTAACCAACATAAAAAAAATAAAAAATAAAAAAACTAAAATCACAATCCTCAAGAAACAACAAAGTATCAGTAGATCAAAAAAAAAAAACCCCATCTCACAAGAAACAATTAACACCAATACATCCAAAAAAAAAAAAAAAAAACCATCTCACAGAAAAACAACAACATCAGTACATCCAAAAAAAAAAAAAAAAACCCATCTCAAAAAAAAACAACAACATCAGTACATCCCAAAAAAAAAAAAAACCCATAAGAACATATGGGAGAACATAAAATTTTATTGAGGGAGACGAACTGGGTTGATGGAGGGGAAATCAAGCAGGAGACGAACTGAAATAGAAAAGAAAGCTGTGAAAAAAAAAATGGAAGACAAGGAAGTTGAGCTAAGAGTTTCATATGGGAGAACATAAAAATTTTAAAAGATGAGAATGACAAAGGAGAAGCAGAAAGGATGGGAGAAGATAAGTGTAAGGGTGATGGGATACGTGTGGTTGAGAAAAAAACCTGAGAAGTAAAAATAAATAAATTAAAGTAAAATGTAGCTTGATGGGATACGTGTCTATCATGGAAGGAATTTTACAAAAAAAAAATTACAAATTGTATTACAATACAATAAATTATCACAAAATTTTCACAACAGTTGAGTTGTCAAATCTGAATTCAGTTGGATTTTCAAAATATGAATTCAGTAATAAATTATTGGGTAATGTAACATTTTTTAGAGTTACATCAAATGTAACTCGAACTCAAACTTATATTTTTTAATTCGATGTGAATTTTGAAAAAATCTATCATTAGATTACATTATTTTCGAAAATTTTTCATACTTACAAAATTTCAAGGTGATCAAATATTAATAGTCATGTCATCAATTAATTGTCTAGATTCAAGTGTTAGTGGTTTAAAATAATGCATAAAAGATGAGTTTATAAATCAAATGGTAAATTACATCCGATTGGCATGAAAATTGGCATGCATGTTAAAACCATATAGAACATGTAATTCAACGATTGGATTTTCAAAATATGAATTCAGTAATAAGTTATTGGGTAGTGTAACATTTTTTAGAATTACGTCAGGTGTAACTTGAACTCAACCTTATATTTTTTAATTCGATGTGAATTTTGACAAATCTACCGTTAGATTACATTATCTTCGTATATTTTCCATGTTTACAAAATTTCAAGGTGATCAAAGATTAATAGTCATGTCATCAACCAATTGTCTAGATTCAAGTTTTAGTGGTTTAAAATAATTCATAAAAGATGAGTTTATAAATCAAATGGTAAATTACATCCGATTGGCATGAAAATTGGCATACATGTTCAAACCATATAGAACATGTAATTCAACGGTTGGATTTTCAAAATATGAATTCAGTAATAAGTTATTGGGTAGTGTAACGTTTTTTAGAGTTACGTCAGGTGTAACTCGAAACCAACCCTATATTTCTTAATTCGATGTGAATTTTGACAAATCTACCGTTAGATTACATTATCTTCATATATTTTTCTTGCTTACAAAATTTCAAGGTGATCAAAGATTAATTGTCATGTCATCAATCAATTGTCTAGATTCAAGTTTTAGTGGTTTAAAATAATGCATAAAAGATGAGTTTATAGATCAAATGGTAAATTACATCCGATTGGCATGAAAATTGGCATGCATGTTAAAACCATATAGAACATGTAATTCAACGGTTGGATTTTCAAAATATGAATTCAATAATAAGTTATTGGGCAGTGTAACGTTTTTTAGAGTTACGTCAGGTGTAACTCGAATCCAACCCTATATTTCTTAATTCGATGTGAATTTTGACAAATCTACCGTTAGATTACATTATCTTCGTATATTTTTCTTGCTTACAAAATTTCAAGGTGATCAAAAATTAATAGTCATGTCATCAATCAATTGTATAGATTCAAGTTTTAGTGGTTTAAAATAATTCATAAAATATGAGTTTATAGATCAAATGGTAAATTACATCCGATTGCCATGAAAATTGGCATACATGTTCAAACCATATAGAACATGTAATTCAACGGTTGGATTTTTAAAATATGAATTCAGTAATAAGTTATTGGGTAGTGTAACGTTTTTTAGAGTTACGTCAGGTATAACTCAAACCCAACCCTATATTTCTTAATTTGATGTGAATTTTGACAAATCTACCGTTAGATTACATTATCTTCGTATATTTTTCTTGCTTACAAAATTTCAAGGTGATCAAAGATTAATTGTCATGTCATCAATCAATTGTCTAGATTCAAGTTTTAGTGGTTGAAAATAATGCATAAAAGATGAGTTTATAGATCAAATGGTAAATTACACCTGATTGGCATGAAAATTGGCATGCATGTTAACACCGTATAGAACATGTAATTCAACGGTTGGATTTTCAAAATATGAATTCAGTAATAAGTTATTGGGTAGTGTAACGTTTTTTAGAGTTACGTCAGGTATAACTCAAACCCAACCCTATATTTCTTAATTTGATGTGAATTTTGACAAATCTACCGTTAGATTACATTATCTTCGTATATTTTTCTTGCTTACAAAATTTCAAGGTGATCAAAGATTAATTGTCATGTCATCAATCAATTGTCTAGATTCAAGTTTTAGTGGTTTAAAATAATGCATAAAAGATGAGTTTATAGATCAAATGGTAAATTACATCTGATTGGCATGAAAATTGGCATACATGTTCAAACCATATAGAACATGTAATTCAACGGTTGGATTTTCAAAATATGAATTCAGTAATAAGTTATTGGGTAGTGTAACGTTTTTTAGAGTTACGTCAGGTATAACTCAAACCCAACCCTATATTTCTTAATTTGATGTGAATTTTGACAAATCTACCGTTAGATTACATTATCTTCGTATATTTTTCTTGCTTACAAAATTTCAAGGTGATCAAAGATTAATTGTCATGTCATCAATCAATTGTCTAGATTCAAGTTTTAGTGGTTTAAAATAATGCATAAAAGATGAGTTTATAGATCAAATGGTAAATTATATCCGATTGGCATGAAAATTGGCATGCATGTTAAGATCATATAAAACATGTAATCCAACGGTTGGATTTTCAAATTATGAATTCAGTAATGGTAAATTACATAATATTGAAAATGATAATGTGAATATTCACTAGCATAATATTGTCAAAATGGAAATGTAAAACCAAAAAAAAAAAAACAAAAAAAAAAAAAAACAAAAGTAGCGTCAAAATTAACAAAGGCATTATATTGTCAAAATTAATATTGTCATAATTTTTTTCTTCTACAAGCTCAAGAGTTTATACCTAACATTTCAAATAAAATATTGGATTCAATCCAATTTCACTTGAAGTACATTTTTTTCTTTTTTGGGAACCATTTGAGGAAGTACAGTTATCTTTCTCCGGACATGTTGAAATGTTATGGCCAACATGCTTGCAAAGGCCACAAGACTTCTTTTTCTTTCCTAATTCTCTTCCACCTTTCATTCGTTTTTGCTTCGGACGACCTTTTGTCTTTGAGAGCGGAGGACAATTAATGAAGCAATCTCCATCAATCATATCATTAACATTAGCATCAACCATATTTTCCTTGTCCACTAAATTTTCATCATCCACCACTAGCAATTCCTTTTCACTTAATGATACTTCACGACACCAACGTGGTGGTAAATACAAGGATGGAATTTGGTAACAATCTTTATGAAGGAATACACTAAGTACATGACGACAAAGTATACCCCAAAATTCAAAATTCTTGCAACTACAATATGTCATCTTACCATCCCATAATACTTTGTGTCTTTGACTAGTTTCATCTTTATAATATTGTAGCACAAATTCAATACCATTTTCTTGAAGCACCGAATATTGTGTTGCTCTCCCAAATTCCTCTTGAAAAATCTTGAAAGCATAGGGCGTCAAAACACTATGTGCTTGGTCTTCTAACGGTGACAATGATCTTAAAGAAGAACCTCTATATGTCTCCAACATCGTATCATGTGATTGTGTTTGCTCAATATCCTCAATGGCAAGATCAACCTAAAATTACAAATAGTAAAATAAATTAAAAACTTTTGTATGACACATGAAGACTACAAATATTAACAAAAAATAATTATACAACAAAAGAAATCAATGGTAAATAATGACTTACTTGTTTGATGAGTTGGATCAAGTTTGTGTGAGAACTAACAAACCGTTTAATAAATGCATTTATACTTTCCGATCTTCCAGTTGTTGTCATTCCACCAAAAAAATGCCCACGAAGGTAACATGGTACCCAAAAGTGTTTGATTTGATATAAACCAATTACATGTTTGTTAGAGAGCATGTCATATTTTGTCATAACTTGAAACCATTGATTGTCAAAATCTTCACATGACTCTAACTTGTATAACTTATAGAAGTCCATGCACCAATTTGAATATTGATTACGAAGAATTGATGTAAACCAACCGCTAAATTTAGCGGTAATATGCCATATACAAAAGGCATGCTTTGTAGCCGACAATTCTTTTGATATTGCCTCTGTAATCCATGGATCTTGGTCCGTCAAAATTGCCTTGGGTTGATTCCTCATTAAGCATGCAAAAGTCTGCTAATCAAATACAAATTTACTAAAGCATGAAAATATTTCAAAGGATATACGTAATTATTCTACTAAGTAATCAAATAAAATTTAAAAAATAATTGTACAAATTTATAAGACATAGAATGTACCTTCATTAACCATCGAAAGGCACTTGTTGTTTCATTTCGAAGAAGTGCACAACCAAAGAGAATTGTCTTTCCATGATTATTGACACCAACAAAAATACCAAAAGGCATATCATAAGCATTCACCTTATAAGTAGTATAAAAAACAACTACATCTCCATATTTTTGGTACCAATCAAAACAATGAGTAGGTGACCAAAAAATATGCTCCAATCTATTTTCTTCATTGGTTGTAAATGCATATTGGAATCTAGAGTTCTCTTCTTTAGCAACTTTGCAAAATTGTAGAAGATCCATGGCATCATTGTTTGCATTCTTCCTCCTCATTTTCACATAAAGATTACGAATATCCCTTTGAAAAAATGGAAGTTGTCCATGTTTCAAATGCCTCTCAAGTTCCATAACACGCATTACCTCTCTAATTGAAAGTCCAGCTTCTTTCAATAAGAAAATGCATTTTTCATCATCTATAGTGATAACTCGATTAGCAGGAAGAAATCGCACTTCCGAAGGGGAGAACAAATCATGATTGTGGTCTACAACAAACTTAGTGACATGCCATTCTCGAGGAAAAATATCAAATGACTTTCGCAAAATGATACTTAAATGAGCATTACATCCACATTTTAAAGACTTCCTATTTCTTTGCTCCTTAGATGGATCCACTATTTTTAGTGGTTGTTTACCTTGTCGATGACAAAAGAAATCACATCTTACTATTTCTCCTTTTTTTTTCTCAGTACGACCTTTTCGAATTGTAAAACCATATCGATTTGCATAATTTTTATAGAAAATGAAAGCTTCTTCTTCACTAGGAAAACATTGACCAACAAAAGGCTCAAACTCATTTTCTATTGAATTTATATCTTCATGTTCTTCAATAACTCCCATTTTATCTATTGGACATTCATTCCAATCAATTATTCCATCATTTGGAAGCTCATTTGATTCAACACAATTCTTTGAAACACTTCCATGAACCCCACTTCCAATCAAATCATCATCAACTTGTGCTATATTATAAAAAAAAAAAAAAAACAATCAACATCATATTATGTGATATATGAATTATATATTACAAATAAAATGAAAATAATAATACCTTCTTGAGACAATTCATTTAAGTCAAAACAATCCGTTAAAACAAATTGATGAGCCTCACTTGCATCTACATTGTCATCCATTGGTGCTATATTAAAACAAGAGTTTAAAATATAAACATCATATTCTATGATAAATGAAATGTAAATTTATAAATAAAATAAAATTATAATACCTTCTTGAAGGGGTTCATTTAAGTCAAAACAATATTTTGGAGCAAAGTAGTGACTCTCACTTGCAACTACATTCCCATCCATTGATGCTATAATACATGTATTAGAAATAAAAATTAACATCATATTAATTTTGGTGCTATATAAAAACAAGAGTTTAAAAATATTCCATAATAAATGAAATGTAAATCACAAATAAAATAAAATTATAATACCTTCATGAAGTGGTTCATTTAAGTTAAAACAATCTTTTGCAACTACATCTCCATCCATTAGTGCTACAATATACATGTATCAAAAATAAAAATTAACAACATATTAATTTTAACCTATTTTTTAAAAATAACTATGAATCAAATAAAATACAATAGTGGTACCTTGTTTAATTATTCCTCAATCTTTTATTGACATTTCTTCATCTCTTCTTCTCTTTGATATTGGTAAAGGAGAAGAAATTTAGTTTGATATTGGTAAAGTGAAAGAAAGTGGATGGTAAAATATTGGTAAAATGAAAGAAAGTGAATGGTAAAATATTGATAAAATAAGATTTGGTGGGAAATAAAAAGTGAAAGGGAGGGAAATGAGTGAAGTGGGCAATTTTGTCCAAAGAAAAAATAGCCCTCAGCCATGCCAGCCGTGTCCCATATTTTAAGAGGGCAAATTTGTCCAAACTATTCTTACATGTCATGTCATACTTTTTGTCTAATTTACTCAATTTTTTTATTTATGTGGGACCCAAGAAGGAGAACCTTAACAAGCACCCTCCGGTGCTTGTTAACATTCTCCTTTATTAAATAATATGAAGAAACATTATTATTTCATTTTTTCTTTGTAATATATGCCTCTAGAACAAATTCTCTCATGTAATGGCAG
Organism: Quercus ilex subsp. ballota; assembly: GCA_032727855.1. Lineage (NCBI taxonomy): Eukaryota > Viridiplantae > Streptophyta > Magnoliopsida > Fagales > Fagaceae > Quercus > Quercus ilex. Next base: position 22,776,480 of record CM064910.1, read on the forward strand.
TTTAGTTTTGAAGTTTCAGGTGAAGAGGATTACCAGTCCCCTGCTATTAATGATTCTTTGAGGATAAATTGGACAAGGGAAATGGATCGTTCTTTTATTGATCTTATGTTAGAACAGTTGCACAAAGGGAATAAGATCAGTTATAGATACAATGCTTAAGCTTGGACCCGGATGAATGCATCATTCAGGAAAAAAAAAAAATGGACTCCTTTGTGACAAAGATGTACTAAAAGATCAATATTGGAGCTTGATGAAAGAGTATACTGATATTACAAATATTCTCAATTATAATGGCTTTGCTTGGAATGAAATTTAGCAAACAGTGATAGTTGATGATGATGATGTTTGGGAAGCTTATATCAAGGTGCTATTTTTTCTCATTAGTAATGTCGCTAGGTTAAAGGGTTTTACCATTTCATTTTGCACTAAGCACGCCATAGTATGGTAAACAAGTGTGCACACACACATACACATTCGTATAATTGAGCCAAAGGCTATAGGCTATAGCTCAATATAATGTATAGTTGAGCCAATGTGTGACTGACATGCCTGTTGGGCTTGGAGTTGGAACAACTTTAGCGATACAGAACAACCAATTTTTATGGAAATGATTATGGGAATGGTGATTGCATTTGTTTTCTTGGTATTGAGCCTGATGGGGTTTGTAGTACTGACTACTGAGTGAGATGCGACAATGTGAATATAATTATATAAGCATTAACTTGTTGAAGATAGATCATCGAGCATTCTCAACTCTCATTCTGATCTCAACGAAGAAAGGCGACGGCAAAACGCTATCATTTTATTCCAAAGATCCTCACTTAAATGAAACATCGTCGTTCAACTTTTAATGGATAAAAGGAACAAGTGCAAAACGGTGCCGTTTTGCTATGTGCGAATATGCAATACACGCTGAAGTAAGAAACGAGTTTAATTTTCTATTATAATAAAGCTTGATTGTGTGTCGTTATCTTTGTAGTGGTTGAGTTGCTTTTACTCTGTTACAGCTATTTTCTTCCCCTACTTCTTCATTTTTTTTTTCCTTTTTCTTTCTTATTCTACTCAGTTTCAATATATATATATATATATATATAGAGCAGAGGTGTAACCTATTGAGTATTGACTGTACATTTACTCTCTCGTTTTATTTTCTAATTCAATGAAATAGAGCAGTTCTATTTAGCCAGTGTTTCACTGAGGGAGATGATAGGAATTTGATAAAAATATATATTAATCAAACAAAATAAATAAATAATGTGTATAAACTTTTTTTTTGTTGTTTTTTATTTTTCAAAAAGAGTTTCAATAATGATTGCCTCTCTATTATCATATTAAGACAACAATTAGTTTTTAGTGTAGACGATAATCAAACCTCAAAAGTCAAATCTTTTACGTTTCTTGTTTTAGGGTGTGTTTGGATACCACTTATTTTATTGAAATTGAAAATTTATTGCTGAAAGTATCGTAGATAAAGGTAAAAATTAGTTGCAATAGTACAGTAGGGCTATAAATAGTACCAAAAAATGCAGTAGGACCTATGAATAGTAGCATGAATAGTAGCAAAAATGAGCTGAGTAGTAAAATAATTTTAATTTTCCATTTCAATTCAAACGCACACTTAAGGTTCATTTGGATAGAACTTATTTTGCTGAAACTGAAAACTGAAAGCATTGTAATAAAATAATTTTTAAATGTGTGAATAGTGCCATGAGACCCATTTTTAATAAAAAGTTACTGAAAAGTGAAATTTGTGGGTCCGTGAACAGTGCACGAGTGCACTTTAAAAAGTCAACAAGTGCAGCTACCAAAAAAAAAAAAAAAAAAGGCTGAAACGCGCTGAAAGCAAAACATGGATGCAATAAGCCGAATCCAAACCCCACCTTAGCCTCCGTTTGGATACTAAGGAAAAATGAAAATTATTTGACTATTCAGCTTATTTTTGCTATTATTCATGGGTCTTACCGCACTTTTTGGTACTATTCATGGATCTCATTATACTATTTAAGCTAATTTTTACCTTTATTTACAGTATTTTTAGCAATAAATTTTAGTTTCAGCAAAATAAACCGTATCTAAACAGATCCTAATGGACCATTGAATTGAACAAATTATTAATTATCTATTTAAAAAGAAATATTATTATTTATATAATATGTTAAAACCCCTTCATCGGACTTGCTAATCAAATTTTTTTTATTATTCTCAGAACATCATTCCCGATAAGGTCGAATTAATTAGTCTAAAAGGGCCCCAGTTTACGCATGAGGAGATTCCTTAAAGTATTTTACAGATTTTTTATTTTATTTTATTGGTTTTACACAGAAACATGAAACATCCAAGTACTAGGTAATTGCTATCTAATAGTTTATCAACTGTATATCCAATCCATCCTCTTTTACTGAAGTTGACATGCGTGTCCAGGCATTATTTGGTCCAGGTGTAACTTGCGTATTGACTTTCCTCACCCAATCAACTGAAGACTCCTTAGGGTCTCCTCCAAATCCTATTTCATCAGTATCTTTCTTTCTCTGCTCTTCTCAACCATCTGCAGCTAAATCAAAAAAGCATCTACGTTTCTTGGAAAGTTCAAAGAGTTGCTGGACACACCGAAAACAAGCGACCTTTAAAGGCTTCTCTTGCTTGCATTCGCCCTCTTCCTAATTTGTCATCACTTTCTTGAGTTATATTGCAATCCCTTCACAGTTTTCTTTCTCCTCCTTTCAGATCTTTACAACTGTTTTCTAATAAATCTCGATGGCTCTTGTGGCTTGCAAAGGAGCCTCATCTTCTTCTTTCACCCACCAACCCAAGAAGTTTGATGTTTTCTTGAGTTTTAGAGGTGAAGATACCCGTTTTGGTTTTATAAGCCATTTGTATGACATGTTGCGTTTGAGGGGTATTCACACCTTCATTGATGATAAGCTTTCAAAGGGAGAAGAAATTTCTACAGAGCTTCTCAAAACCATTGAGAACTCAATGATGTCAATAATTGTATTTTCTGAAAACTATTCATCCTCCACTTGGTGTTTGGATGAGCTTGCCAAGATTGTTGAGTGTAAGAAGAATGACCAGTTGGTACGACCGATTTTTTATAAGGTGGATCCATCAGAAATACGTAGCCAAAATGGAAAGTTCGAAGAAGCCCTAGCTAAACATGAAGGAAAACTTAAGGATAGCAAGAAAGTAGAAAGATGGAGAAAATCTCTCCATGAAATCGCTAATATATCTGGTTGGCATTACAAGCATAGGTATGTATTTAATGACAACTATTGTACTTTTTATAACTTTCAGTGGTCTGTTATGATCACTAATTTTATTGTTAAACAACAATTAGCACTAATTTATCAGTGTTAGTCTTTTGGCCAAATTATGTCTGTATTTTTTTTCTTCATATCTATGACTGTAGAGGTTAATTAGCTAGCAATGTTGAAATATAAGGATTTAATTTTTATTTAAAAAAAAAACTTACTAATTAAATAGGAGTGTCATTCATATATATAAAAAATATAGGAGTTTCTTTCTCCCACATATTATTTATTTAAAAATTTTCCCAAAAATATCCTTAAAAATTTAGTTCTAGTATTAAAAGTGAGTCTTAACAAGTTTCAATCATCAGTAACTTAATTAAATTTTCCATGCAACTTCATTCTAGACGTATAGTACTCAGAATTGCACCGAATCAAGGGTTGAATCGTCAAACAGGTAAACCATACGAAAAATGAAAATCCGGATTGTGCTGACAGAAACTTTAGCTTTAGTTTCATAACCAAAAAAATGTTTAACCAAAAAAAAAAAAAAAAAAAAAAACCTGATTAAATAATGAAAATTTGACTCTTATATATATATATATATATATATATATATATATATATAAATATATATATCAAAACACATGGTTTTACTTGAACGGTTTGGTTTTTAATGTTAAGTCATTTTAATCAAATAACCATACTTTCCTTCAATTTTACACTTTTATTTATTGGCTTTTAAGTCTTTGACTTTCAAACTTGAAATAAGTAGTCAAATGATAAAATTCAAGTATCTTATTATTTAGTCATTTTCAAATATAAAGTATAAACACATATAGATTCTATATATGAATAAATTTTCTAAACAATAATATCCTATTAATTTCAATTTATGGTATGCCTGCATATTTATGTTTAAATTGAATGTCATCTTTATGGAATTAATACAAGCCACTTACTTTAATTGTCAATATTTAAAATTTTTATGCACAAGCCGAACATCATAAATTTAGTTGATCTTCACATTTCTATTTTCTAGTCTAACTTGTTATATATATATATATATATATATATATATATATATTTTAATGTTGTGTGAATGACAGTTGCAATGAGTTCAAATTTATCCAAGGAATTGTTGAAGATATCTCAAATTCTAAATTTAATCGCACACCATTATTTGTTGCTCGATACCCTGTTGGAATAAATTATCGTGTAAAGACCATTCTTTTAGATATTGAGTCAAATGATGGTCATATAATAGGTATCTATGGCCCTGGTGGAATAGGCAAGACAACAATCGCAAAATCTATTTTTAATAGAATTTGTGATCATTTTGATGGATTTTGTTATCTAGAAAATTTAAGAGAAAGATCGAGGACAAATGCTAGTGTAATCGAACTACAAGAGAAACTTCTTTTTGAGATCTTAAGGGATACAAATTTAAAGGTGGGTAACAAATCTAGGGGAATCAATATGATAAAGGAAAGACTTTCATTTATGAGGATCCTTTTAGTTCTTGATGATGTGGATAAATGGATGCAAATAGAAAATTTGCTTGGAAGATGTGATTGGTTTGCTTCTGGAAGCAAAATCATTATTACAACAAGAGACAAACACTTGGTAGCTACTCTTGGAAATTGTTGTTCAACCTACTCGGTTAAGGAATTAGATCAAGATGAAGCTCTTGAACTTTTTAGTATGCATGCGTTCCAAAGCAACAAACCCAAAGATGATTATTTGGAACTTGCAGACAGAGTTATACAATATGCCAAGGGATTGCCATTGGCTCTAGTAATAAGTGGTGCTGATTTGTATGGAAGAACTAAACCTGAATGGAGAAGTGCATTAGAAAAGTATGAAAGAATTCCTAATGAAGAAATCAAAAAAATACTTGAAATAAGTTATGAAGGATTAGATAAAACTGAAAAAGATATTTTCCTAGATATTGCATGCTTCTTTGAGGGATTTCCTAAGGAATATGTCATTGATATACTGGATGCTTGCAATTTATATCCAATTTATGGAATTCAAAGACTTATCGATAAGTGCCTAATAACTGTTGGTCAAAATGATAAATTGTTGATGCATGACTTGCTACAACAAATGGGTAGGGACATTGTTCAACGGGAATCACCAGACTTGCCAGAAGAGCGCAGTAGGCTATGGTGTTATGAGGATGTTCATAAAGTACTAACACAAAATACGGTATGCATTATCTTGGTCCATTTTCTACCTTTTTTTCAAATGGCAAATGTAGTGATTATTTTTCATTTAAATGTTGAAGAAAATTTAACTTTATTAGCTTAGTTCTTGTTTAAATTTAACTGTCATTATACTTTAGTGAATTTTATTGTATAGTTTGATTGACTTGATGCTTTGTATAATTAGGGATCGGAAAAAATTCGAGGCATAATGATATGCTCACCTGAACCATCAAAGATGAAATTAGAACCTAAATGTCTTGAAAAGATGAAAAATCTGAAGTTCCTCATAGTTAGTAATGTAGATATTTGTAAAGGCCTCAAATATCTTCCTAATGAATTAAGGGTTCTTGATTGGTCCGGATTTCCTTTGTCTTCCTTACCATCCAATTTTGATCCTCAAAAACTCATTGCATTCAACATGCCAGAAAGTCGGGTTATATTGAACAAGCTTTTCAAGGTATAATCATTTTTATTTTTTTTATAAATTATTATTAATTTATTAAACTATATTTTAATAACGTTTGTTGGAGTTAAAAATTTTGATTTTCTTTTTTCTACAGAGGATACAATGCAAAAACTTGACATATATGAATTTCAATTCCAATCAATACATTAGGGAATTTCCCGACTTATCGAGTGCCACCCCAAACATAAAGAAATTGGATCTTAAAAATTGTAGAAGATTAGTCAAGATTCATGACTCTATTGGATGTCTTGATAAGCTTGAAAGCTGGGACCTCTTTGGTTGTGTTGAACTTCAAATTCTTCCAAGTTGTATTGTGATGAAATCTCTTAAATATTTATATCTTTGTAATTGCGAAAGGGTTAAAAGATTCCCCGATATTCCACAAGAAATGGAAAATTTAAAGTATTTAAGTGTGGCAAACACTGCCATTAGAGAGCTTTCTCCATCAATTGGGAATCTCACTGGACTTGAGCGATTAGATATAGGTTCCAATTTTTATTTGTGTCATCTTCCAAGTAGCATTTATAAATTGCAACAACTTCGCAAACTCATCCTTTGTGGTAATGTCAAATTTCCAAAGGACGTGGGGATTAAAAGGCAAGCAAAAGCGTGCAATTCTTACGGTGGCTTTTCAAAACATTGTTTTCCAAGGTTGAATTTTCTAAAAAGGTTGACTTCTTGCTTCACCCACTCAGAGAAATGTTTATTATCAGGGAGTGAAGATTTGAACATGCGAGAAAGCATTATCAGATTCAATAGATTAAATTTGCTTCTAATTCAGGATTCCAAGTTCCTTAAGAAAATTCCAAAGCTTCCAGAAAGTATAAGACAAGTATATGCACAAAACTGCATCTCGTTGAATTCAGAATCATTAAGAAAATTAATCCTTCAGGTACCCCTCTCTCTCTCTCTTAAAGTAATAATAGAAACAATTTTGGTTACCTTTGCAAATACATTTACTAGATTTGCTAAACTTCAATTTCTTAAAATTCCTAATTTCATGCAGTTTGGAAGAATTTTAGGGCTTTCACCAAATATGAAATGTTCAGGTGTGAAACACAAAGTATTACTGGATTTGCATTCACATCGCAAATTATCGAATCATATTGATTGCTCTTCCCGAGTCTCCCTCTCCAAGTTCAACGCAATTGAAGATGAGTTCTTTCCCACTCTAGATGCGTATCTGGTTGATTATGGAGAGAGATATGATATTAGAGTACCAGGAAAAAAGATTCCGAATTGGATCAATCATCAAAGCATTGAAAGTTCCATATCATTCTGGGTTGGTCCTGAGTTTCCATCAATTGCTGTTTGTGTTTATCTTCATCTAATTCCGCTGAAGGACAGTTACACTAATAATGATAAGTATGGTTCTATTTGTGATGATATAACCGATTGTCTTTGTGATATCCACATTTTTACCAATAGTCGTAAGCGACGTCTCATGGTTAGGGCGAGTTTTTATGAATTGAAGTGTGATCATCTGTGGTTTTATGGTGTACCTCATAGCCGATTACAGAGGGAATTTGAAGACTTGATAGAAGGTGATCAGAATCATGTTGAGATTTCAAGTAAAATCACTCATTGGGTAAGTAGAAACGGAAAATACACTCCTGTGATTGCAAGGATAGGGGTGCATGTGGAATGCATATGTCCTCCTCAGAATTCTGTTATCATCCAACACAATTCTCAAAATGTAGATGACGACACAGAGCTGCTCGCACCTTTACTATCTCAAAATGGTTCACATACGGACTCAGATGCAGGAGACCCTTCAAACTCCTCTAGTCCCTGATGACATCTGATTCAAGGCGTCCAGTGGATATAGCAAATGGGCTTGACTTATGTTTGGGTATTGACTCAGCAAATGGTAATGGGTTTGATTGGGGTTCCTCTTCAATTGCCAATCCCTTTATAAAATGATGACTCCATTTTCAATCTATATCCACCGTCAAAGAAACTGAGTCTAATGCGAAGAAATATGCCCAGGTATTATTTTTACATTGAAACTATTTTTCGCTAGAAGACTTAATTCAAAACAATGCACCGTGTATTATGAATATATATATATATATATATATGTAAGAAAAATTCAGAAGTTGGTAGGAGTGGATAGCTGAATTGAAATTTTAGAATTATATAGTCTACTCATAAATTCATTGCCCTGTTAAATTTGGTACAATTTCAAAGTCGTTTGATGGTTAAGCATTTGGTAGAACTAAGCATTTCATTAGGAGTGAATTAAAAATGGGAAAATCATGGTTTCTTATTTTATTTGAATAGTTTATGATTTTAATTGTCTTCAATGCGTAGGTTGTACAATACCGAGTGGCCAAATAGGAGTACTTTTTCACATAATGACTCAACTGTAACACAATGTCAAGCTCCTCTAGTCTCTCACGAAACTGGGCACCTCTCTTTGCCAATTGATTCAAGGCTTCAATTAGATGTGACAAATGGGTCTAACTTGGGTTTGGGGTCTGACTCAACTGTTGGAGATGTGTTTGATTTAGCTTCCTCTTCAATGGCCAATTCCTCTGTAAACTATGATTCAGACTTCAATCCATATCCACAGTTGAAGAAAATGAGAACCTCTTGATCAAATTCCTAGAAAACATGGCAAGGCACTATTCTTAAATTGAAACTGTTTTCCTTTGCATTGTGTTTGTTCAATTTCTTTTGCCTTGTTGAATGACAAAGTATGTCACCCTCTTTAGTAGTATTATTTGATTTGCATCTTTGGGTATCTTTATCACTTCTCTTTCTGTTTCATCAAATTAACGCCCTCGTTCATAAAGGGGTGCCAACCCAATTTGAAAGGATATGGTAATGCGAAGAAAATAATAGAATTAATGAAAGGAAATTAGTAATTCGATCAAATTAGTAATTTGATCAATAAATATCATTGCATGGCTTATAGCTTTACAGGGTAAGAATATTTGGCGTTCAATATTAGGCAATACAACATCTTAATTAAAGGACAATATTTTTGTATGTGAATGACCTTTGATTATCAATGCCCAGATTGAGTTACATCTATGTTTGGGTCAAGTTATTTGTGGGTTTTGTGTAGTTATTATTTTCATGGTGTTTTTGTAGCATCTAGAAAGTGTCAGATTTTTATTCAGTTAAGGAAAGGCTTACCATGACAAGAAAAAGATATGAGATGATTAGTAAATTAGTGGATCAATAGAGGTACGTAGAATATTGTTATTCTTTGATCATTTAGGTGGAACTAAGAATGAAAGACGTTTGTATAATATTTTATTTGTTTGTTAACTGATGGAATTTACACAAAGATATATTGTTTTTTTAATAAGACTTTCCAAAATGATTTGTAATTGTATTTGAAGTTTTAGATGTCAAAGAACAAATGGTTTTTTTTTGGTAGTGGAGAGAAAACAGTAAAGAGAGAGGAGAGACTGCAGTTCAAAGGTCTTGAAAAGTCATTAACTAATTTGAGTTTATTCGTGTGTTTTTATATCATGTCATTCAATGCGGAAATATGGTGGGGGTACTAGGCCCCTAATCACATACCTAGGCGGAAGTCTCTTGCCCATTGGATCTGATTATCATGTTGTCATTTCCATTAGTGGTAAGTAAACGAACGTTCAAAAGCACAAAGATTAAAGAAGTGATAGGGGTCCATATAGATTTGGTTTTGTCAAGTTTGAAGGGCTTTCACAATTATGGCTGTGATTTGGTATTGTCATCAACTGCCTATCCCTGTGAATGCAGATCATCTAATGGCTTGGATTGTCCCTAATGACATTGTGCTCCTCTCTTTGCCATCTGATTCAGGGCTTCCAATAGATGTGACAAGTGGGTCTGACTTTGATATGGGATTTGCTTTAACTGTTGAACATGGGTTTATTTTGGGTTCCTCTTCACTGGCCTATCCCTCGGTGAACGATGATTCCAATTTCAATTCATAGCCACAGTCAAAGAAAATTAAAACCTCTTGATCAAATTTCAAGGAAACATGGCAAGGTACTGTTATTACTTTGAAACTGTTTTCCTGTGCATCATCTTTGTTTGATTTCTTTTGAGTTGTTGAATGCCAGACTATGTCTCCCTATTTAGTTGTATTGTTTGATTTACATCTTTGTCACTTCGCACTCTTTTTCATTATATTAACACGCTCATCATTAAAGGGGTGTTAAGCCAATTTGAAAGGATACAGTAATGCAAACAAAAGAACAGAACTAATGAAAGAAATTAGTAATATGATCTGTTGCTGAGTTGCATTCCTTTTAATGGAAAAGAAGTTTTCAAAATTCTTTTAGCGAAAAGCATAAAGTTGGGCAACTTAATGGACAAGTAAAGCCAAAATGAAAATAATATTTTATATTGATGAAGATCAACATTGCTTAGACATACTCAAGAGATTACTTGTATTGAATTGGAATTATTGGTTTAAATAGTTGAGCATAGTTTCTTATGGGATTTGAAGGGGCAGAGTGGTAGTTGCCAAATGAGGCCTGCTGGATTTGGCAATAGTAAGCATTTAGCTAGGAAGGATACAACAAGCGGTTAAGTAGTTATTGTCTCGTCCTCTTTCTAAGATACAATAAGAATAATATTTAAAAAGTTAAAACAAATTATTTTCAATATTTTATATATATGGATTAATGGGTAGAAAGTTGGACATTTGAGATAGGAAATGGCTTATGGAAGAAAAATCCTACTTTGGAGATGGGGAAAGAAGTTGCAAATAAGCTACTTTTCAAGGTTAATGAGGGAAGAGAAAGATGTGTATTTGTATTTGGTGTTAACGAAACAAGAACTGTATTAGGAATTCTTAAATTTACTACAGCACATCAACCCATTTACATACCCTTATAGGTTTTCATAGCTTGCTGAAAAATATTATTATGGAATAGTCTTTTAAGCGTAAAACTTAGATTTCTAATGTGCACACTGCACAAGTCTTACATTAATGCTAACAAAATTTAAGCAATATTGGGAACTTAAGAAATTGACAAGGTAAAATAAATAATATAATTAATTATGAATTGCATTGGGTGTCTTTCCTTGACATCTGATTCAAGGCTTCCAATGGATATGCCAAATGTTTCTCAAAAAAAAAAAAAAAAAAAAAAAAAAAAAGGATATGCCAAATGGGCTTGACTTAAGTTTGGGTAGGCTAAATTTGGGTATTGACTCAGCAGATGTTAATGGGTTTGATTTGGGTTCTTCTTCAGTGGCCCATTCCTTTATAAAAAGATGACTCCATCTTCAATCCATATCCACCGTTAAAGAAACTGATAATATCTTAATCAAATTTCGAAGTAAAATGCCCAGGTACTATTATTACATTGAAACTATTTTCTTTTGCATCATCTTCATTTGATTTCTTTTACGTTGTTAAATGCCAGAGTATGTCTCCCTTTTTGCAGTGTTTGATTTGCATCTTTGGGGGTTTTTGTCACTTCCCATTCTCTTTCTCTAAATTAATGGGTTCTTTCATGCGGGGTACTAATTTAATTTGAAAGGACATTTATGCAAAGTAAAAGTATAATTGATGGTCATATAATTTGTTTTTGAATTCAATATCTTGTAAATTTGTAATGGTTAAAGAGCCTTCAAAATTATTCGAGAAAAAACATTAATTTGTCTAGTTAATGGACCAGTAAAGTCAGAAGCCCTACGCTTTTTCAGACTCACTAAGATACACATCTAATTGGCCATTGTCAAGAGATTTCTTGAAATGATTAGAATTACTGGTTTTAATTAGTTTAGCATATTGTCATGGTGTTTTGAAAAGGCTCAGTGGTATTAGTTCTGAAACAGATAACTTAAGTGAATGTTGTTAGGAATTTAAGGTTTGATTAATGGAATTGTCATGGTGCCATAAATTTTCAGATAGAAGACTCAGTTCAACCGCAATGCACTGTGTATTATGGAAAATAAAAAAATATACAGATTCAACCAACCAAAAAGAAAAATTTAGAAGTAGGTGTAAGAGTGAATCCTTGAGCTTAAATTTTTGGGTTATATAGTCTACTGATAAAGTCATTGCTTGTTAAATTTGGTGCATTTTTAAAGTCATTTGAGAGTTAAACAATTTTACAAAGTGATTAGGTTTGGTGGGTTTGGCGGGTTTGGCAAAACTTAGTATTTAAATAGGAGTGACTTAAACTCAGGAATAGATATTGCTCCCTTCAAAAAATGGGGGAAAATAATGGTTCTTATTTTATTTGAATAGTTTATGATCTTAATGGTCTTAAAATGCAGTTGAATTGGATGATTGTGATAAAAGATGGGTTTGAATTTGATTTGGTATCTGAGGCCTTAATGCTATGATCACCTGCCTAGACTATGGCATTGTAGAAAGCCATTTCCCAATGCTGATTTCCCTCCAGGTGTTTGTGTGAAGTTGACTAGTAGTTATGTTTATCTTGGTTGTACTTTTTGAACTACAACTTGTTGGGACATAATAATTCAATACCATCATCTTTGTTTGAGGAAAATCCTATATCATGATTTGTTAGACAAATTATGTTCTTGCATTTACATGATAAATATTTAAATAACTGTGCAATAATGCTTCTACCTAGTGAGACTTCTTATGCATGGATTGGTCTTTTGGTAGTTGCCATGGGCATGTTTTTACTACATTTCTGCATAAGATGTTTGCCTTAGAACTCCTGGCTGCACCCTTTCATTTTATTCAAACTTTGCAGTCTCGGAACTAGCTATTTTTTTCATAACTGTGTTTTGATATATTCTTTTTTGCTATGCTCACCTGCTGTTGTTATTTTGTAGGGATTTATATGTTCTCCTGGCTCTTGACTTTTAATGTAACAGTCTTTCTTTGTGTTTGCATGCTGAGGACTTGAAATTAAATTTTTATGGTCTAAGGGACAATTTTATTGGCTTGATCTAGTCAAAGAAGATAACCCAAAAAAAAAAAAAAGGGACAAGCATTTGCGCAATTGGTGAGTCTTCTTCTTTCTATTCAATATTTATGTTTTTGCTTCTTACTGATTAGATTTTTGAGAAATTCAAAAGTTTTCAATTTAGCACAGTTTAAAGAATCTGATTTAGATACCAAAAGATATTTACTATTGTTTATTTAAGTACTAATGTATGATTGTATATACTAAAATATAATAGTGGGGCATCATATTACATTAGGTTATCTGTCTCATACACACCTGTTTATGTATCAACCATTCTATTTTATAACCCCTAAAACAAGACAAATTCTTGATGAGAACATAATATATATGTAAGCACAACTATAACAAAAACAAAGAGGCAATTGTACTGATTTGTTTTTATTAGTCATTGGTCCCTGCATAAAGAGTAGCAATGTTTCAATTTAAGAATGGAAGAAAAACATAAAATACATTGGCAATGCTTGGCATATGTTCTTGCAATTCAGAAGTCAGGAAGTCATCCCATAAAATGTGCTTCTAAACAAAAGATGACATGTAGTGATAATATTGAATAGATGTAAAAACCGGAAGCATCAATCACATAATATTAGAACATTTGGAAGTCTGTGACTAGAACCAAATCAAAAATTCACTTTTGTCCGTGAGATGGCTTGCATCCCTAATACCATTAATTACTTGTTAGACCAAAAATTTTCTTTGATTTTTGCTTTGAGAGATTTCTGAAATATTAAACATGAATATGGGTTCAAGTGAAATGGTTTGAGAAGAATTTGAATTGGCAGGTGTTCTAGGTTGTAAGGCAGGTTTTCTTCCTATGTTGATAAGGGTTTTATTAATGAATAACCTTAGGGCATATGTTTGTAAACTATTTTAGGAAATTTTTTTATGGAAAAGTGAAAATGTGATTAAATTTTTTGACAGCTTTTTTAATTTCCCATAAAAATTTCCTAAAATTGATGATTGTTGGTTAACTCACCGATCGACTTTGAATTCTTTAGCACAATCCATTATTATCTTTTAATAACAGTAAAGAATATGTGACTGACATTAAATAATATAGGGAAACTCTCACTACAAGAAAAAAGTCTTATTGCGAAATTTTTTGTTGCAATAAACTTTATTTTGTCGCAATAAACCTCTATTGCAACAAATTTTTTTCGTTGCCCACTATTGCAACAAAAATTTCATTGCAATAGAGTTTTGTTGCAATAAATTTTTTTTTTATTATTAAAAATAATTTATTGCAACAAAAAATATTGTTGCTATAGTTTATTGCAACAAAATTTTTGTTGTGATAGGTTATTGCAACGGTAATTTTTGTTGCAATAAAGTACCTTTGAAAACTTATTGCAACAAATCTTTTTGTTGCAATAGGTCAGTAAAGTACTTGTGAAACTTATTGCAACAAACTTTTTGTTGCGATAAGTTACTGCAACAATAATTTTTGTTGCAATAAATTTTATATATATTTTAAATCTATTTTTTTCCGCTAAACACATCATATTTAACATGTTAACAATATAAAAATATCTTCACAAAATCAAAAAAAAAAAAAAAAAAAAAATCTACAAAAGATGCAAACCATCAATACTTGTTAAAAAATTGCGGTAATGAAAATTTGGGGATTTTTATAAGGCATTGATTTTTCTATTGCAACAAAATTATTACAAGTTATTGCAACAAATAAAATATTGTTGCAATAAATTAATACTTTTAAGTCCTATTGCAACAAAAAAGCTTTACAAAGTAAATTAGTTCTTGTTGCCACTAAAATTCCTTTTTGTTGCAATATAGGTTTTTTCTTGTAATGTCTAGAGAATTCCGGAAAGAAAGAGATTAAGAGAATCTCTAGAAATTTCTACGGACAAGAGAATTAATGTTGATTTTTAACAATATTCATATCCAATTTAGTTGACTCTTTATCATGCATAAAGAAACTTGTCTTTCAACTTAAACAACCCTCTAAAGTAATAAACTTAAAATATATAAATTTTTTGGCACCATTATGCACAAAGTGATACAAACTCATGGGTAGAATTCACCATTGTAAGTCGGTTTTCATTTGTTATTAGAGCCAACCACCATGTCAAGTAATCGAACATAGCTCATTGAGTATATGATCAAATGAGTTGCAGTTTTGTGGTCGGATCTTGGAGGGAGCTACCTAGAGGCTAGATTAAAATGTTTCATTGAATAATTGATAGACGAGTGGAGTCACTAAAAAAGAGAAAAGGCTACCATCAGGTCAGTGTCGATAGAACGAGTCGTTGTGACCATTGGCTATGGAGCGTGGAAGTATGTTTTAATCCTGTGTCCCATGTGACTGAAGTGTAAGCTTAAACATGTGTATATAAGCTCTTAGGTACTCTCCCCTTGCAAGCTAATTTTCAAGGGCGAGTTTTACCCATGACTTTATGGAGTTAATTTCTCATGTTGTTGCTTTGGTGCTTCTTTCGAATGACAGACTCTCTTAGTCAAAATGGCCACAATCAAAATTTCTAATTCAGTGATCAAACAATGCCTCTCAAGCATCCAGGAAAATTTTCCTAATGCCACTCCTTTTGAATTGCTAGCAGCACTCTTTTGGTCACGTATCACACCTTTGAAAGGTCCTAAAAGTTACACTACACATTTCCTCTCAGTTTGTATAGACTCTTGGAGGCTATTGCAAGCTCCACTCCCAATTGGGTATTTTGGCAATGCATAGCATATTTCACAACTATCATTAAAGGGAGAAGAGATAGGCCATTGTGAGTTAGGGCATGTGGGGTTGGCGAACAACCATGTGTTTAGTACAAATGAGGAAGAGTTTTGGTCTATTATGAATTGGTTTGAAGCACAAAAGGGAGGGGGAGGGAAGTTTGCACCACCCTTTAGAATGTATGGCCCTGAACTAACATGTATAAACTTGGAGCACATGCTTGTACCTAGCAAGGTGGCCGGGAGCCCCAATATGTCATCGTTGAAGTATGCGGCAACATTTGACAAGGATGTAAAGCCGGTTCATGTGTTGTATCAGGTAGGGAATGTGGAGGGAAAAGGGTTGATTGTGGTAATGCTTTCAATGGAAGAAGGGCTTGCAACGTTAGTGCTGGTGACTTTGCCTGAGAAGGAATGGGCTAAGCTATGCGAGGACCAAGCTATATTGTGCCTAGAATCAATAATGCTCCTTATATGTTTTGCCCAAAAATTATAATAAAAACAAAGAAGGCCTTATTTCACAAGATTGTTGGGGTTTATGCCCTAAAATCCAATTTATTGGCATGTCATAAATAATTAAATTGTTTAATTATATGAGACTATTTATAAATGAACTAATGGGACATTATCTTAGTCCATGAGATGCATAGTATGTGATTTATGTGAAAAGTCACAGAAGATGTAAATCACAAATTCTTTGTAAACTCAAAATTTTAGTTCGTAGTAGATGATGAAATTGGGCATTTCATCTGCAAAGACTATAATATATCAACTAAGATGATTTGTCTTGATCATAGAAGTGGAAACTTCTAGTTGATATGTTGATATGTTTTAAGAGTTAAGATGTATTGAACTAGACTGCTGTGAGATTTATTATTCTCCTAACGACTGTCAAATGAATAATAAATCTCACGACTTCTATTTACATCAACTCTAAATCCTGAGAGAATAATGGACCTGATCATGAAGTGTAGGTTGCTTTGATATATCAGGAGTGAGATCTATAAGACACGATCAAAACCTCAGTATGTTGGGCAACCGCATGTAGTGTTGATGGAACATATATTCTCAAGATGGAATTCATAATCTGTAAACGGAGATATAAAATATTCACTTGAGATAAGTTTAATGGGTTTGGTTATTCAGAGTGTTGGGCCCAACCACTTTAGTAAGGAGTTACTAAAGTATATATTTATGAAATTGGATTTCATAAATATATGATGAATAACATAAAGGATTAAACCGGGTACTCAAGGATTAAGATGTAGTAATCTTCAAAGTGGCAGTCAACATTCATGACTTTGTATTAGTACGAATATTTTAATGAAGGGGTTGTATGTATAATAAAGTCTTGGGATATAATTTATTAATAAGGCCTAGAGTGCAATTATATTCTTATAGTGGTATTGAATATAATTAATGGTAATTTTGGACTTGTCAAGAGTTGACAGAAAAGCCCAAGGCCCATTGGAGCTAGAGTCTTATTTGTTCCCTTTGGTCTCATCTCAAGTTACAAACTAAAGCCCAATTGGGTAAGCCCAAAAGGATAACCCAATTAGATAATCAGTTTTTATTTAAAAAGAGTTATTAAATAAAGTAACTACTACAGTAGTTAGAATGTACGTGTGATGAAAAGAAAAGAAAAAACAGTTTTTCTCTACAAGTAGAAGAAGAAGAACTTTCTTTGAGAATCAATGTACATAAAGACTGATTGAGAGACCACACTTCTTGGACATTATGTGGAATTGAGATGAAGATTAGAGGTATTCTCAAGTCTTGGTTTTGAGTTTCACTGCATCAAGGCACGCTCTCTATTCTTTGTTCTAGAATTCAAGGTTACAGGTTATCTCTCATGAATGAAGTAGATTCGTATTTGTTGCTTCTGCTATGTGTTTTGTACGAGATGAAAAACCAGATTTTCCAACAAATGGTATCAGAGCCATCTTCAATATCATGCTTGTATAACATGTGATTGAGTTTTAGAATTAAAGAAAAACCGTCAAGTCTTGGTTTTGAGTTTCATTGCATCAAGGTACGCTCTCTATTCTTTGTTCTAGAATTCAAGGTTACATGTTATCTCTCATGAATGAAGTAGATCTGTATTTATTGCTTCCGCTATGTGTTTTGTACAAGATGAAAAACCAGATTTTCCAACAAATGGTATCAGAGCCATCTTCAATATCATGCTTGTATAACATGTGATTGAGTTTTAGAATTAAAGAAAAACCGTTTTCTTGGTGTTTTTATTTTCTGCAGTAAAGTTTCTGCATAATTTTGTTTTGGAATTGCTGTGATTAATATATGTGATATATTGGTTGTTGATCGGAAACCATTGGCTTGATATTTGTTTTTAATTATGGGTCTGACATGATTCGTAAAGGCAATGGTTGTTGATTTGCAATGGGTCTGGCTTGCTAGTTTTGTTGATATCTGATATAAGGATAACAAGTACGTGTGACGTGGTAGTTCTTCCCTTTGATATCATATGAGCAACTTTACAATTGAATATTTGAATTCTTGGAACTCATATATGTATATCATGGACCCATAGGCATATTCAACTTTGCTGTTAACATGCTTTTGTTCATATGTTTTAATTAAAGCTTGATTATTTTATTGCAAGTAGCATTGTTTTTGGTCTGAACGTACATGTTTGATTGTATGTTTTTCATTCTTCAATGGTAAACGTGAACTGTTGGTAATCTTGCCTTATATAATTTTATGATCAAACCATATAAACATGCTAGAATTAAAGTATTTTGGTTACCTGTTAAAAATCCTTTAGTGAAATTTATTCCTAATGAGATTAGGATTATGTTTTCAAAGTTTCTAGCATTATTATGGTTCTTGATTTTGATCTTGAAAACCCTAATGTTTGATTTGTAAAATTTTCGTTAAAAAAAATCAAAAAATGTTTTTGATGGAAGAACAAAGAAGATGTCAAAAATGGTTACCTGAAAATTTTGAAAAAAAAAAAAAAATTTAGTTTTGCCTTTTTAAAAACTGAAAACAGGCGTTTTTCACGGGTTAACTTCCCGCGAAGCTACTCGCGAAAAATGCCTTTGAAGCACAAAACTTTTCGTGGGTAAGCTTTACTCGCGAAACAATCGCGAGACAGTTGTGGAAGTTTTTATTTGAATTTTGTGTTTTCACAATTTAGCCTTAACCCATTTTCGCGGGAAGAGTTTAGTCGCGACATTCTCGCAAAAATGCTTTTGAGGCTAAAGGTTCGAACGATCAAAGGCACTAAATTTTGAATTTTCATTTGTTTTTGACTAAGTGTTAAAACTTTGATGAAAAGAAAAGCTATGTGATTAATTTTATAGTCCTTAAAAGTTAAGGACATTTATTAATCATTATCTAACTAAAAGACCTAATGAGATCAAATATGTTAGTCAAATAGAACTCTTAGTACTAAATTATTTTATAATTAAAAGTCCTTAATTTATTTTAATTAGAGGTTTTTAATGAGATTAAAATTCTAATTAAAGTTATATAGTTTCTAACGAGATTAGAATAATTTATCTAGTAAATTTAGGATAGAGTTCTATATAACTAATTTTTGATTCATTAGTGTTTAAGGAATCCTAAATAGTTTAGGACTTCCATTTTAGTTAGTGATTCTAATAAGATTAGAGTCTTTATCAAGTGCAAGGTTATTAGTTGTGATGGGATCACAATTATTTAAAGAAAAACCCAAATAATGAGTGGGAGTGCTGAAATAACCCTTTTGTTAAGTTTATTGTAATGTGAATAGATACCTTGTCTTGACTTCGAGTCTTGCATTCCATGCGGAGGGTATTTAGTTCACGGATTACAAGGTTAAACTTCTTTGTGATTGCGCGAATATTCGTTACACTATTGTGACGTGACTTAGTTACATCACATTGAATTTAAACAATTAAACACATTTAATGTGTAGGGTTAAAATTGTGATTAGATCACAATGATTTCAAGACAATCCACTTGTTTTAAAATTTCTAGTGAGAGAGAGATACAAGGGTTGGATCTCATGCCCTCCATTGTCAGTTCATAGTGGTGTGGGATAAACATCTCGTCTTGGCCTCGAGCCTTGCGTTCCATGCGGAGGATGTTTATTTCATGATACTATAAGATTGAACTTCCCGATTTATAGTGGTGTGGGCAAGCACCTCGTCTTGACCTCGAGCCTTGCATTCCATGCGGAGGGTGTTTTGCATCATGGTACTACAAGATTAAACCTTACAAGGGTAGAGTTATACGGCTACACATAGTTCTAGGCAATGGTGTACACTAGACTAAGTTTGATAGTATCCTCTATGCTGAGTTCTTGCTATTATTACTTAGAGGCTAAAGGAAAAGCGGCAAATTATTTTTGTTGGGTAAGAGTTACCATGATAGCATTAATAATGAAAAAAATTATCGCCTGATCAAAGTGGTTGGTATTCACTCTACGTTGAGGAATATTAATTGTAGGATTAGGTTGTTGTTGCTCCTAGTATAGTATGTTTTTCGGGTTTCATATTATATGGTTATGGATGCAAAATGATAAAGTCCTGGTATTTATGTTCATGGTCTCAAAATTAAGTTGTCATAAATTTTGTTCTCTAGCTACTATTTTATTGAATCACATTAACTAAGGAATAATTTTGGACATGGTGCTTAAAGGAGCTGAATTACATAAATATGTTTCGATTCAGCATTGTCATAATTTCCTATACATGATGCATTTATGGAAGATAGCTTATGATGTGATCATAGTCTCCATTGAAATGCTAAAATGTTACATTGGCTTCTATTTCAATTGTACTACAGCATGAGATGCAAGAGTTAGTATTAGACTTAGACTTTATATTAGGTCTAAATGAGATGTTTGGTATGAATCATATTGAGTGCTATGAAAAGCTTAAGGAGTTCCAATTCTATATCATTTTATGAAAATGCTTTAATTTTAAAATGAATTGGAATTCTTGGATGTAGAGATTAAATGCTAATCTCACTTGGATATGATCCACAAGTCCTTGTTAGAATCATTTGATCAATTTAGATTGTTTTGAAACTAAATTCCTTTTATGTTACCTGAATTGATGAGTGAGTTCTACGCAACAGAAGACATTCTAAAAGCTAAGGCTAGGATCAATATGATTTAATTTAAATTCTTAGTCTAAACCAAAAGGTAAGGGTGGTAAGAAGATCAATTATAATACCAAACAGTTAGACATGCTAGTTGCCCTAATAGTTACCAAAAGGAAATTAGACTCAAAAGTATGACCAAAAGGAAAGTGTTTCCGTTTTGGTAATGTTAAGCATTGTCCATGATTGTTTTCTAGATGAAAATTTACATGTTTTACTTTTTAAAGAAAAAGTTTCCGTCCTTTGGTATTGTATATTTTGTCACTTAAGTTTAGATCTTATTAATATAAATGATATTCAAGATTGTTGAAAGATGGGCTTTTAGAACCATTATTTTGTTATATTCCCAGTCTATGAATTCTATTTAGAGGATAATATGATCTAGGGCTCCTTTTCGTAAAGGAATAAAGTTTCAATGACTTCTTTAAGTCAGGGCATACATAAGAAGGAATAAGACTCTTTTATAGGTAGATTGTTCTAGAAGAAAAATGTCAGAATTTGTTGTAGGACAACTATAAAATACATTTAGAAATGAGATGGTTGTATTAGATACACCACAAGACATTATTCTATAGATAACTATTACACCAGTACAATATCGTAGTGGGAGGATTACCAAATAAATTCATACTTTTGGAATAAACCTTTGTAGTTATTCCATAAGGATATGAATTTGATCCTTGGTCCTACGTACAGGCAATAGATGATATGAATATGAATTACTGGATCAAGGTTATGTGAATAGAATTAGATTCTATTTGAAGTCTAGAACTTGTAGAGGACCTAATGGCATTAAGCCTATTGTTCTCAAATAGGTCTACAAGAAAATGAGACTGATAGATTTGAAGGTGTAAATCTTCAAAGTCAAGACTAGTGGCGAAAAGATTTATTCAGAAAGAATTGTTTCGACTATGAAAAGGTTTTTTCACCAATAGTCAAGTTTGACTCTATCTAGATTCTCTTATCCATTATATTTCATTTGGATGAAATATGGCAATGGATATCGAGAAAGCTTTTTTTAGTAGCAATCTTGAGAAAGACATCTATATGATGTAACTAGACTTTTACATAGCAAAGAACCAGTGGTGTTTAATATGTAAGTTGCTTAAATTCCATTTATGGACTAAAGCAAGCATTTAAATCATAAAATATCATCTTTGATCGAGCAATCAAATTGTTTGATTTTGATCAAGTATTAAAAGGCCTTTTGTGTGTAAAAGCTATATAGAATAATAAATTTCTTAATGTATGTTGATAACATTTTAATCATTTAGAATGATGTAGAGTTGTTGTCATCAATAGAGTTTTTGGTTGTCTAGTCCAGTTTGATATAAAGTACTTGAGAAAGACTGGTCACATCCTAAGAATTAAACCTTGGTTAAAATTCAGAAATTAGGATTTTGGGTCTATCTCAAACTGCTTAAATAGATTAGATTCTAACCAAGTATAGCATGTAATACTTCAAGAAATGATTCTTTCCTTTTAAGTTTGAAGTTCCTTTATAAAAGACTATAGTCCTAAGACATATAAAAGGAAGAGCATATTAAGACGGTTCCTTATACCAAAATGATAGGAAGTCTTTATGCTATGCTAAATACTAAGCTAAATATCTATTTTGCAGTGGGCATGGTAAGAAAATATCAATTGAATCAAAGATCACTTAATTTAGTGGGAGTAAAGCATATACTCTAATATCGAGGGATTATACGCTTGTTCACAAAAGTGAGGTTTTGATAAATACTGGATGTACAAATACTGATTTGTAGTTTGATTGTGATTTATGAAGTTTGACTTTAAGATATGTGTTCATCCTAGGTGGTGAAGATACACATTAAGTGTAAGTATCATCTCATTAGAGAGATATGAGTATGTGAAAAGTAGTAGTAGAAAAAATAATTTATGCAATACATCTAACTGAAACTTGTTTCCAAACCTTGCCTTAGAGTGACTATGAATTACTCTAAAAGGAAATAAGTGTCGGATATATGGTAAATTGTCTTTGAGGGCAAGTGGGAGATTGTTGGGGTTTATGCCCTAAAATCCAATTTATTGGCATGTCATAAATAATTAAATTGTTTAATTATATGAGACTATCTATAAATGAACTAATGTGACATTATCTTAGTCCATGAGATGCATAGTATGTGATTTATGTGAAGAGTCACAGAAGATGTAAATCACAAGTTTTTTGTAAACTCAAAATTTTAGTTCGTTGCAGGTGATGAAATTGGGCATTTCATCTGCAAAGACTATAATATATCAACTAAGATGATTTGTCTTGATCATGGAAGTGGAAATTTCTAGTTGATATGTTGATATATTTTAAGAGTTAAGACATGTTGAACTGGACCACTGTGAGATTTATTATTCTCCTAACGACTGTCAAATGAATAATAAATCTCACGACTTCTATTTACATCAATTCTAAATCCTGAGAGAATAATGGACCTGATCATGAGGTGTAGGTTGCTTTGAAATATTAGGAGTGAGATTTATAAGAAACGATCAAAACCTCAGTATGTTGGGCAGTCGCATTTAGTGTTGATGGAACATATATTCTCAAGATGGAATTCATAATCTCTGAACGAAGATATAAAATATTCCTTTGAGATAAGTTTAATGAGTTTGGTTATTCAGAGTGTTTGGCCCAACCACTTTAGTAAGGAGTTACTAAAGTATATATTTATGAAATTGGATTTCATAAATATATGATGAATAATATAAAGGATTAAACCGGATACTCAAGGATTAAGATGTAGTAATCTTCAAAGTAGTAGTCAACATTCATGACTTTGTATTACTACGAATATTTTAATGAAGGGGTTGTATGTATAATAAACATGTGTACGTACAACGCTAGCATTTGTCATAGTCGGAAGGGAATCAAAACAGAAACTTCAGCATCTCACAGTGGTTCGCACTCTAGCTCATCCACATTTGACGAGAAACTAGATAACATTGTGAAATCTGTCCACGAGTTGAGTGCCAAGATGTACGGACTTACATCTATCTTGCACCATCTCAACATTCGATGGGATATGAAGCTCACCTCTATCCAAACTCAATTGGATCAAATTCAAAGAAAGCTAGAAGGTGATGAGGACTAGTTATTCCATGACAAAAAGGGGGAGATGATGTTGGCAGGGGGAGTACAATGATAGGGGGAGAAACAGCTAGATCAAAGGGGGAGATTTCAACAAGAAGGACTATGCTTAATTTCTGTTTCATATTAGCATTTTTCAGTCTTTATGTTTTGTTATTTTGTATGTGTTAAGGGTTTGTACCTGTTGCTTTTGTAAGTTTTTAAGGTTTATGTACTCATGCTTTGTAGCTTTTATACTTGTTGTTAAATGTCATGCATTTTCTCTAAGTACATTACTCTTGTGCCCTTTATTGGATTTTTATCCTTAATGCAATTTCCTAGTGTTGTTGCATTGGTTGAGTGCTGGACATGCAAATAATACTTTGCATTAGGCTTATTAGCTAGCATGTCTGGATGTTCATTCCGTGTGTGAATGAGCATTGTGATCATTATGTATCGCATTGTGCTTGCTCCATATGTATTACAAGTTTTCTGCATACAATGATCAGATTGTGTTGTTATGTTTCAGGAGATACTTGTTCTTATGGTTCAAGAGCTTCACAGATTCTAGAATTAGGTGTGAGTGAGTTTTGATCAACTATTCCCAACTCATGCGTTAAGTCTAGAGTTTGTTGTAGGGTTTTGTCACGGAATAGCCAAAGGGGGAGATTGTAAGGTTGAATTTAATCAACCATCTTGTTGGCTTTATTCCGTGCCAAATTTGCTTGTAATTTAGCAATTAGTAACCCTGTATTTAGGTGGGAATCATGTAAGGGTAGTGAGTGAGTGAGTGTGAAGGAATGCTTAAGTTTGTGCAAGATGCAGGGATTCGCGGCTGGGATTCACGGGTGACTCGCGATTGGCAAGCCGCCAAATGCAGCACACGAGTGAAGCGTGCGAGAAGATGAATAGTCGCATCAGCTAGAGCACTACAGGACAAAAATTCCAGACTGGCCGTTCTATTATCTTGCGGCTTGAACTCGCGACTCAATCAAGTCGCGAGGCCAAGCCGCCAGACCACCCTGTTTGGGAAAAACTAACTCTTCGCATTCCTTTCTCACCCAAGTATAAATACCCCTTACACCCACGAAATGTAGAGAGCTTCCAGAGAGAATTTTGAGAGAGAAACCCTAGAGAAAAACAAGATTGATTCATCCACAATCTTCACATAGAGACTCTTCAAATTCCTCTACTCTCACCCTCTCCATTGTTACACCCTTGAGAGGTTCTTACCCAAATCCTTTTTTCACCATACCCATATCTTTGAGAAGGCTATTTGGTGCTTTGGGAAGCAATTAGGAAGGGACCAATGACTATTGATTGATGCTATGGGCTATAGTGGAATCCGGTAAGCTAGAAAAGACAAAGGTTCGGCGTAACCTCGTTGGAGCAAGAAGCTTGGAGGGCTTAGGTACCTGGGTAGATTAGGCTTGGAGGGTCTATTATTGTTCATGTATCCCAACTTCATTTTCTAGTGGATTATTGACCGCTTGGAGGGCGGCGGAGAGGTTTTACACCGAGGGCTTCGGTTTCCTCTTCAATAACACATCGTTGTGTTGTCCTTGTGTTTGCATCTCTCTTTCCTTAATCTTTGCCATTTAATTTCTACTGTGGATGTGATTTTATTTAGTTTAGATTGTTTATCAATTCTAGCATAAGCTTATATTCATTTTCCGCACATACATTGTTTGATATTAAGCTTGAATTGGTAATTTGTAATTTGGGGGTCTAAACGTTCATAGTGTTTTATATGCTATTTGAACATTCATGAACAATTTTTTTTATTGTAGCAGTCATTTAAAAAAGATAGTGTTATTAGAAACTCAAGAAAGAATAGAAGAAAAATAGGAGAGATATTTAGGATACATGCAATCCAATTTCTCAATCAAAATTTTCACATTGTCACATCAAGAACTGATAAAACATGTCTGTGGTGTATTCTTTGAAGGTTTCTTAAATGTGGAAGCACTCGAGAGAAAATTTTTTAAAAGCATCATATGTGAACTGAAAAAACCTGCAAAGTGGAATTATCTCCTCTTCGATATCACAAGTCCAGTCCGCGAGACCACTCCATTTGTAAAGCTGTGATGGGATGCACAACATGTGCTCTCCTTATTGAATCTGGGCTGGGTTCAGATAAAGCAATATGCTTGATTTTTCCCTCTTCTACCAGTTTCTTATGTTCACCGACCTACATTCAAATAAGTTGTATCAAATGAAATTTGGCAACAAAATCCCACCATCACTACCATGAAATAATAAATTTGGAGAGAATTTGATATTTTCAATTTACAAACAAGAAATAATTCAAAATGGATAAGCATTGCAGGCATGTGTTTGCAAGGGCCTAAGAATCACTTACAGTTTCTTCTATGGGTACTTTTGTGTCTACCTGATGCTAATAATGCAGATCAATGTATTGCACATCAAGAGTCAAGACGCTTCATGCTAGCCCCACAGCATGAGTGAACATACTCAGGGCTAATGTTGAATTGTAATGAGGAAATTCTAGTTTTTGGATGCCAAATTTGGTGGCTATTCTAAATTTCTCTCTTGGCAACTGCTTCAAGGCCTGAAAGGTATAATTCTTTCAGTTAAAATCATAGAGTTTTAAGATGGTCCTCAATTATTAATCAATTCACAAATAGATAATATAGCTTGCGCATTGTATGTACAACCAACCTTATTCCCTCTGTGCAACTGTTCTGACATGAGGACCATAATATTTATATAATGGACCATTCCCTTGTCCAATTTATCCTCAAAGGATCATTATTAGCAGGGGATTTGTAATCCTCTTTACCCAGAACTTCAAAAATAACTGTCATTACATGAGAGAATTTATTCTAGAGGCATATGGTACAAAGAAAAAAAAAATGAAACAATAATGCAGTTTCATACTGTTTTAAAAAAATCAATAACTTCAAACCTTAATTTCAATGGGTAAATTTCATCCCAAGAATATCCCATAACCTCAAGCAGACTCTTCATTAATTTCTTATGACTGTTTAAATAAACTTTTTCCATATTTAAAGCCAAATTTTCCATTGAACAAGGTATGCATATCTTTGATCTTTCCATGCTTGTTTCTTGAATGTATTACGGATCTTATTTTCTTTTTTAAGTTGGTCCAGCAAAAGCCTGACAAAATATTGGTCCATGGCTGGTGTCCAATCTGTTTTTGAACACTCTTTACAAGTTGGTACGAGGCTTTTGTTGCAACACCTAATCAGTAAAAGTATTTTTATTCATTAAAAACAGATTATACTTCTTGAAATACATATTAATATATAATTTCAATCAATCTTACTGCATCTAGTTCCTAGCTACTAAATGAAGATATAAAATAAATTACAATCACTTCCTGAAAACTAACCATCAGGACCAGTCCAATCAAGTGTTCACAAAGCCAAGTGAACGATGTGCTCATTTTTTTGTGTGGGTGGGAGTAAAGGTGCTTATTTCTCCTATAATCTGGGGAAGTTTGCAAGGCAGCAGCAACCTGTCTTATCATTAGATTCAGAATCAGCTGTAAGCACATTACTCATTCTTGTGGAAACAGACAATGGTTGACTGCCCAGAGATTGACTATAAGCGATATTCGGTATACAAATTTTGAAGATAGTATAGACTCCGTCTATCTCTGGATATACTCATAAGAAGAGGGGGTTGGGGTGGGGAGGTTGTTGCTTATGGCTCTTTCTTGTTTTATGCATACTTTCTGGAATAAAAATAGTAGTGATAAAATAATTAAAGAACTAGATAGCAAAACGAAATCATTCACCATGCAAAACAGGTTCAATTTAAGGAAAAAACCAATAGCATTCATTCCAATGACAATGACAAATGCATCATTTCTGCTGATCCATAACAGGATATAAAAACACACCCATATTCACTCCTTGAATGTCTTCATCAAAGTCTATATCATGACTTGATAGGCTGTATCTTCCATCTGCTGTTGTATGTGCATATATGAAGCACAAATCATAGAAGTTCATCAATGCTTTTTTTCCCTGGAATTGTTCCTCGGGATGAGCCTGCATGTATATTATTTCAAGTCACTACTCCCTGTAACCCCAAAGGTAGAGATCAAATCAAAACATTAGCAAAAACTAATGCACCTTGATGTAGACATCCCAAACATGATGACTGGCAACCACCATTTGTTTAGTATCATCCCATGAAAATCCATACTGATCAAGCAGACTCTTTACATCATTGATTTGAGTCCATAAATTAGGGTAATGACCTTCCAAGACCTTTTCATTATATGGGGATCCAAAATAGGCATTGAACATGGTCAGAATATCAGTCCAAGCTTGTTGTTGAATATGTTGCCCATCCTATTCTTCCTATGCTCCTTATCTAACAAAAGATCAATACAATAGCACTCCATTGCTGGTGTCTGGTTTGTCCTTGTGCGATCACAACTTTCAGGCGTTTGGGTGCCCATTTTTCCCCTACAACATTGGGACTATCATTCTAGTAAGAGTCCTTTACATGCTGTCATAGTGTCATGCTATGCTTCCAAGATATAAACAATAAGTCAACCCAATCCTTAGTTATAGACGTGGCAAATCCATTCAAATTCAACAAAAATATCTGAAAACCATTAATAAGATCAGCACACCTTTTCCAATTCGTTTAACAATTTAAACTCAAACAGAAGCAAATACAATGCATATACCAATCTGAGCTAAAGTTCTACAGATTAAATATTAGCCTTTGTTTAGTTGCTGAGAAAGCTGAAGAGAAAAGAAATAAAGATTTTGAGTCCTACATATTATAAAATTTGTGGGGGTCTCTCAAAAAATGAAAACCCAAGGATTCATTAATAGAGCATGTACACTTTTTGCTTATCTATTTCTAAATTAAAAATTATATAAATTCAAAATAAAAATTCAAATGCAAATCAGTAATCAAAGTGAAGCTAATAAAGAGGACATGTACAATAGCAGCTCAAATTCTACATATTAACACCCTGTTTCCCAAGAAGACCAATAGTAAAGGAAGGGGGAAATATTCAATTACATGCTGTTTGGGTTTTCATAAAAATAAAAATCCTATGACATCAAAATGAAACATCCTTTTTTTTTTTTAAGTTCCTTTTTCAGTTGTGGCATTTCCTACTATTTCTCAGTAAGAAAACAGAACAACAACCTATACTCTTTTCCCTGGAAAACCCGATGGAAGCTGTTTGGATGTTTTGAGTTCCGTACTTTTCAATCAATAGGAATAACCTGCACCAGTTCAAGAATATATCGGCACTTTTTTGTTTTTTGTAATTCGGTTGTTACAACAAGTGGAAGAGAGGTATTCAAATCCTAAATCTTCTGCTAAAAGAGACATATCCATGAGCTATAAGGCTCTTGGAAAATATATTAGTTCTTTAAAGTTTGAAATTTGGGAAATTTTTTTCTGTGTGTTGGTCTGCAAATCATATTTGTCAATGTGTCCTATGGAGTTGTATATTCCAAGCTACATTCACTCAAGCTAGCTATATCAAACTAATCCCACTTTGCCCATTAAATATGCTCAACTAAAAATCCAATAATTCTAGTTTAGTCAAGTAATCTTTTAAGTATGATCAATTAGATGTTGATTTTGTTGGTCTAAAACATTATATGTAGTGAGGTTTGTAAGTTAGTTTGCGTTTGTGACAGGTTTATTTGAATTTGTGTTTGTGAGTGGTTGTAATCCATATTGTTCATAAGACTTGAAATCAGCCAAACAAAATTAAATATTTTGTCTTGGGTAAATGTTATGTTTTACTGTTCCGCTGCCCCAATCACAACATTTTCCTTTTCCCTTTACTAGTCCTTTAACTTACAACTTAATTCTTCTTTCTTGAAAAAATTTGAGAAATTTTTTACCATGACAAGAAATTGAAATCAGCAACAGATCAAATGAAATTGTAGCATTAATTCTGCTTTTTGTTTGCATTACAATGTTTTCAAATTGAGTTATTCCCCCACGTGAATGAGCCTATCAATACAGAGAAAGAGAAGTGAAAAAAAAAAAAAAAAAAAAGTACAGAGAAAGAGAGATAGAGAAGTGACAAACACACCAAGAGATGCGAATAAAGCAAAGTAACTAAGGAGGGGGACATAACTCTGGCATTCAACCATGCAAAACAAACCTTAAGGAGTTGGCTTAGTGGTTCCCTAGGTCTCATGATATTCATCAGATTCTGGGTTCGAAACCTCTTGCCGACACCTAGGGGTCACACTCAAGGAATTCTTTCTTGTAATAATGCAGTGTGTGTAGAACGGTAGAACTGCACATGCTCAAGGGAATAGTCAGACACTTAAAGAGGTTTGGATACCATGTTTAAAAAGAAAAATGCAAAAGAAATCAAATGAAGACGAGACAAAGGAAAACAGTTTCAATGTAATATTGGTACCTTCGCATTTTTTTCGAAATTCGATTAAGAGGTTCTCTTTTTCTTTGATAGTGGATATGGATTGAAGTCAAAGTCATCGTTTACCGAGGGATGATCTACTAAAGACATACCCATATCAAGCTCACCGCCAAATTGTCTTCTACTGCAACTGCAGATTTCCCGAACCCCGCACCTTCTAATGATAGGAGGCAATTTTGTGCTTTCACTAGTCCAACAAGAGATTCTACATAAAACCTTAACAAAATTCCAGGAACCTAGATTCAAGTCTTTGAATAGCTGCTGCAATGAGCTTTGAGGTATATAATAAAACCACATATGATCAATACTCATTTCTTCGAAGAGTTGCACTTTGAGCTCCCGTTTGAAACCATTGATGGAAATGTGGACATCACAAACATAACTGTAAGTATTTCCCATCGGCAGATCAAAAGCAAAGCAGAGAGCAAGTGTTTGAAATTCTGATCCAATAAAAAATAAAATGGAACGTCCATTCTCATACATGAACGGCAATGGAATCATATTTCCTGGTACAACAATTTCATAGCCACATCTAGCGTCTTCAAGATCAGAATTCAAGTATTTAGTTTCGTGTTTATGGAACTCAGTTAAATGTACAGAGAAGTCAGAGGAGGAGAGCCATAATCCGTTACACTCATCTTCATCGGAATTCAAGTACGCTTTTTCAAATACAATATACTTGGTAACATCTTTTGGGAAGAGGGACAAGTGGCCTACGTTGAACATTTTGAACCCTAACATTTCTCCAAACTGCATGAAAATTAGTAAGTTTTTAAGAAAATTGCAGTTGGTAATCAAATTTGTTTCTTCATAGCTTGAGAGAGAGAGAGAGAGAGAGACCTGATTCGATAATTCGCTTGATGATTGTGAATCCAAGGATAAACAGTTTGATGCATGTACTTTTTTTATGCTTTGTGGAAGCCTTGGAATTTTCTGAAGCAATTCGCACCCCTCAATATGAAGTGTATGTAATCTGGTAAAATCGACAATTCTTTCTGGGAGGGTAACAACATTGCTATTGTATATGTATAAATATTTCAATGTGTGGGTGCAACACGAATTCAAAATAAAATCTACTTCTGATCGAATTTCAAAAAAGCTTAGTGTTAGTTTGATCAAGCTTGGAAATATATATCTGAAATCCTTTGGAAATATGACAGTGCCATAGAGACCAAGATCGGAAAGATGTTGCAATTCATAGATGCTCCTTGGAAGATGTAACAAATGGTCATAGGAACCGAAGAGTATGGTCTTAAGCCGAGTGAGATTCCCAAATGATGGTGGCAACACACCAATACTAGTCTCTCCCATTTCTAAATACTTTAAACTTTTCATCTCTGGATGAATATTAGGGAACTTCTTAAGCTTTGAGCAGTATAAAACATTAAAATATTCAAGAGATTTCATCATGAGGCAATCTGGAAGAAGCTGAAGTTCAGAGCAACCCTTGAGGTTCCATACTACAAGCTTATCAAGACGTCCAACAGATTGATGAACCTCCACTAAATTATTACAATCAGAAAGAACCAATTCTTTTAGGTTTGGGGTGGACATTGATAAGTCAGGTAATTTCGTAATGTATTCACAAGAACGAAAATCCATATATTTCAGGGTTTTGGATTGTAAGCTCTGTAACCAAAAAAAAAAAAAGAATTCAGCTTCAACAAATTTTAAGATATAGTTTTAAAATATACTGTGTTATAAATACAAATGATCATTCATACCTTGAGAAGCTTGTTTAATCTAATGTTGCTCTGTGGCATCTTAAGTGCAACGATTTTTTGAGGACAAAAAGTGGATGGCAAGGAAGATAAAGGATATTCATTCCAATCAAGCAACCTTAATGCGTTTGGAAGATATTCAAGATCTCCACAAATGTGTACATTGCGAACTATAAGCAACCTGAGATTCTTCATCTTAGAAAATCCAACTTTGAATTGCTTCTTTAGTGGTTCAGGCAAGCACAACATTATGCCTTGAATTTCATCCGATCCCTAGTTGGACAAAGCTAAGTGAATCACATCTTACAATAGAATTGACCAAAATTATAATAGTTATTAATTTTAGACCAAAAAAAAAAAAATCATACTACTAAACTTGAATTTTCATCCACAATAAAAAAATAAAAAAAAAAAATTGAAGATGAAAATTCATTGCATCTACCATGTATTAAAAAAAGAAGAAGGAAAAATTGATTCAAAATTACTTATACCTCATCTTCAGTTAGCACGCTAACAGCATCCTCATAACACCATATCCTACTACGTTTTTTGGGCTTTTTTGGTGATTCTTGTCGAACAATTTCCTAGCCCATTTGTTGAATTAAGCCATGCATCATCAATTTGTTAAATCGATCAACAATTATGAGACACTTATCAATAAGTTTTTTAATACCATAAACTGGGTATAAATTGCAACCTTCTAGTATATCTACAACATAATCCTTATCAAGTCCCTTAAAGAAACATGCAATATCAAGGAAAATATCTTGTTCAGTTTCGCCCAATCCATCATAACTTCTTTTGAGTTTTTTCTGAATTTCTTTGTTAGGAATTTCTTTATACTGATCTAATGCACTTTTCCATTCACATTTAGGCCTTCCACATAAATCAGCACCCATTATTTTTAGAACTAATGGAAGACCTTCGCCATAGCGAATAAATTGGTCGGCAAGTTCCCAATAACCTTCCTTAGGTTCATTTTTATGGAAGGCATACATACTAAAGAGTTTGAGAGCTTCATCATTATTTAGTTCTTGAACCTTGTGGGTTGAATGACCTTTTCCAAAACTAGATAGCACTTGTTTGTCTCTTGTTGTTATAATGATTTTACTCCCATAAGCAAACCAATTAGATTCTCCAAGCAAATTTTCTATTTGTTCCAAATTATCCACATCATCGATAACTAAAAGAATCCTCTTACAACAAAGCCTTTTCTTTATAACATTGATTCCTCTATCTTTGTTGTCCACCTTCAAATTTCTATCCCCTAAGATCTCAAAAAGAAGTGTCTCTTGTAGTTTGATTATGCCATCATTTGTCATTGACTTTTCTCTAATGTTCTCTAGATAGCTAAATCCTTCAAAACGATCATAAATTCTGTTAAAAATAGCTTTTGTGATTGTGGTCTTACCTATTCCACCAGGGCCATAGATCCCTACCATGTGAACATCATTTGACTCAATATCTAAAAGCATGTCTTTTACACGAGAATTTATTCCAACTGGATATCTAGTAACAAATAATGGCGAGCAATTGAATCTAGCATTTGAGACTTCTTTGACAATGTCTTGAATAAAATGGGATTCAGGGTAGCTGCCAAGCAAATTCAAGAGGTTCAGTTTGTGCATTAAATTTGAAGTACTATCAATGAAAGCATATGGCATGAACTAATTCATAAGTTTGATAAATATCAGCATGTTAGCACATTTTATTTTTCATTTTGGCAAGAAAATTTAGTTTTAGGCATGCATTTGTACTTTTTTCTTTTTGGGAATATAATTTGGGTAGGCATAGTTCCTTAGGTGTATCTTGAATATACATCAATAGTTGGGGGTGATGGGATTTGAACCCTAAATGTCATCATTAAAAACACCAAGAGGTGCCAACCAATTGCGCTACAAGACTCTTGACACTATATTGAATTTAATTGTCATTAGAAAAGATAACATTTTTTTTTTTTTGCTTTATTTGGTCAATAAAACCATGTATTTGAATTTTATCGAGAACCTAATGTACTTTACCTAATTTTTGTCCAAATAGTTTTACCCGTCTATAATGATTTGGATGGAAAATCCAGTTAGGTGATAACTTATATTTACTAGAACAAAAATTTAGAAATCATTAAGATATTTTGGGGACAAGTTTTTTAAATAAATAATAAGTGGGAGAAACTTCCATGTAATTGGTAAAATAAAGTATTGGGATAGACTTGGGTCTAATGCATCCTGGACCCAAGTACTTTAAAATTCTTCCATTTTTACCATTGGTTGCTAACTTCCTTTGTTAAAGTAAGAAGCCAAAAGAAATAATAATAATAATAATAAATTCATCATTTAGCGCCCACCCCCCCCCCCCCCCCCCCAAAAAAAAAAAAAAAACTAGACTAAAAAATTAGCGAAGCTGTTCTTTAACAGTAAAATTAATGAGCATAACAAGCCACTAAAAGTAAAACTCATGAAAGCACTGGTGTTTTGTTTAAATCCAATGATCTAAAAAAAAAAAAAAAACCATATAAATCACATAAAATTGGTGATCATAACACAACCCTCCCATTTTAATCAAAATTTAGGACGTGACATTAAAATTTTTAAAAAAAATCCATTAATGATTTTTTTAATTTAAAAAAAGTCATATAATTAAACCGACAAAATTGAATAAATGCCATTAATCTCACGTGTGGCTAAAATTGAAGGGAATCTTTTCGTTAAACACATACCATTGATTGTAGTGACAACCAGATATATTAGCTGCTTCACGTAGAGCTTCTCTCCACCTTTGAATCTTCTTACTATCCTTAAATTTTTCTTCATGTTTAGCTAGGGCTTCTCCAACTTTTCCCTCTTGGTTACGTACATCTGATGGATTCACATTGTAAAAAACTGGTAGCACCTCCATCTGGTCATTCTTCTTACACTCAATAATCTTGACAAGTTCATCCAAACACCAAGTGGAAAATGCATAGTTTTCAGAGAATACAATTATTGAAATCATTGAGTTTTCAATAATCTTGAGAAGTTCCTCAGAAATGTTTTCTCCCCTTTGGAGTTTATCATCAACGAAGGTATTAAAACCATTACGATCCAAAGTCTGATACAAATAACCCGTAAAACCAAGGCGAGTATCTTCACCTCTAAAACTCAAGAAGACTTCAAAGTTCTTGCATTGGTGGGTGACTCTTTTGCTGGTCAGAAGAGCCATTAGGATTTTTGAGTAGATAGTTGGGAAGAGCTGAAAGAAAGAAAGAAAGAAATATAGAGGAGATGAAAATTTGGAAGAGATCAATGAAGGTTGAGGAAACAATTTGGACGCAGATGACACATTGACCTGGATCTTAAATATATGACACAGGAAAGTGACCAACAACTTCAGAAGAGCATTAGGTGTACAGTTTCTTTCAGTGAGACGAATAATTCAAATTTCAAAGTAGGAAGAACCTTTTACTTTTTCAAACGAAAGTAGGAAGATCCTTTACGTTACGATGTTCTATTATATTTATATACCGTTGACATGAACGTACTACTATACAATGAATATATTGCAATAACTTAAGGTTGCATATTTAAATTTGGATTTAAATTTTAAAGTGATAGGATTTGAAATACCTTAATTCTAAATTCATAAATATTGAAATATGTATTATGGATTTTTAAAATTCTATAGGTTTAGAAATTACATCAAATTCAAAGATTTTAAAGTTTAAAAAATTTAACACATTTTTCAAATTCAAATGTTTAATTCTTTTTAAATTATTCAAACAAGGTATTTAAATTTTAATCACTTAGGGTCCGTTTGTATACAGCTGAAAACTGAAAACTGAAAAACACTGTAGTAAAATAATTTTTAAATATATGAATAGTACCATGAAATCCATTTTTAATGAAAAAAATTGCTGAAAAGTGAAATTTGCGGGTGCATGAACAGTGCACACTGTGCACTATTCACGGGAAAAGTCAAACATTTTGGCTCAAAAAGTATAAAAAAAAAAACAGCTGAAACGCAAAATGTGCATTTGCGCTTCCCAAACGTGCTTCCCAAACGCACACTTAAATTCAAATCTATATGTCTGAATCTTGCCATCCAAATACACGTTTCTAAGTAAAACCACTCTGATCAAACGGAATATGTAAAAAGAATTTATGCAAAAAAAATAGTAAATAAATCGACTTGATTGTATATCAGTAAATAAGATCCATGTCCTCCTTTCTTGGTAATATACGTAGCCAATTGAAGATGAGTAGTAGTAATATTTAGTGAAGTCTTCATTGAGTATGTCATTCATATACGTGTTGATGCTTTGGCAGGGAGAGACGGGAGAGGGTTCACAATTTCACACTCTGTAGCACAAGTGCTACGATTTTGCATTTCCAAATTCCAAGAATTTTCCGTTGCACAGTCTGTCAAAAGGCTCAAAACAGAGAGACCCACGCGGTTTGAGAATATAAATTCCAATAATATTTAATACACTCCTTCAAAGTCAAACAGCAATGTCCCACGCGTTTTGATTTTTTCCAAGAATTTGTTAATAAAAAAAAAAAGAAAAAAAAAAGGCTAATATATGAAAAGTTACCTTTGTTTTTTGTTTTTTGTTTTTCCAACTTCCAAAGGTTAGTTTCATAGAGTAGAGCAAAATTTTACTTCAACAAATCTCTACCAAATATCTCAACCTAGGATCCGTTTGGGCTCCGTTTATTTTACTAAAATTGAAAACTTTTTATTGAAAGTACTGTAGATAAAGGTAAAAGTTAACTGAAATAGTACACTGGGACCCAAGAATAATATCAAAAAGTGTAGTGGAACCTATGAATGGTAGTAAAATTAAGATGAATAGTAAAATAAATTGTCAAATATAATCTATCCAAACGCAACCCTAATATCATAGTGAGTATCATTTATCTTATGCGAAAAGTAGTCATTTTAGAACTATAGCGCCCATAAAATGATGTCGAAAACACCATTTTAGTCGCTATATTTTGGGGTTATAGTCAATTTGGTCTCTACATTTTGATAACAGTCAATTTGGTCTATGCTATTTTCAACTTGCACTCAATTAGATCCTTACTGTTAACTCATTAATGGAAAATGCCTACATGGCAAATAGTTTGCATAGTTGGCATGCATAATATTAAAATATTATATAAAATGCTGATGTGTCTAAATTTTAGTGGTTGATGTAGCCACATTAGCGCTTAGATGGCAAAAAAAAAAAAAAAAAAAGAAAAAAGAAGCCACTTAAACTTTTAAGTACATATTTTTCTTTTTTTTTTACCAATCTTTTTTTCCTTTTCTTTATTTCTTCTTTTAATATTCTTACAATTGCTTTATCCATTTAGAAGTACATTTTAATTTTCTCAATATTATTTTTTAATTTCTTGCTAACCAAACAGAATTTCATTCCAATTCATTTCTTGCAATTTCTTGATAACCAAACAATATTCTAGTCCAACAATTCCAGGACAACACATATTACATTATTTCTAACCTTCAATTTGGCTTTCAATCACTGGGA
The DNA here is from genome assembly GCA_032727855.1 of Quercus ilex subsp. ballota. Classification (NCBI taxonomy): domain Eukaryota; kingdom Viridiplantae; phylum Streptophyta; class Magnoliopsida; order Fagales; family Fagaceae; genus Quercus; species Quercus ilex. The sequence goes on from CM064910.1 coordinate 22,813,851, forward strand.
ATCTTATGCAGTCGATCAAGAAAGATAAAATTAATTCCATAAATTTCAGCCAAAATCCCAAATGAAAACTAAACCCCCAACCTAGATTCTCCATAACCATTCATCTACCACTACAAACCCACCACGAAGCTCGATCCGTGGCCACATATCGACCATGACTCCTCTGACCTGGATCTCTTTGTCTTAAGCTCAACCCATAAGAACCCAGCCCCGTGTTGCTACCACCTTGTCAAGTGTCGATGAGAGATTGGTGGAAGAACATAGTTGACACAATCGAGTAACGAGATGCATGTGATCTAGAAATTAAAAGAGAGGTGGAGATGAAGATGAGTGGTTTGGTGGATTTGGGTAAGGTTTTGGGGTTTAGTTTTGTAAAGTTGTGATTTACATCTATATGTTATGTTTTATTCCATGACAAAAAGTGTTGTAATTGCTTTAATTTTGTTCTTTGTATTTTGTGGGATTTTATTGTATTGGGTTTAGTATTAAGTTGGTGAAGAATCGAGCATGTATTGGATAAACAAGTGGATTTCGCGAGTGTCTCGCGAGAAGCCTACCCGCGAAAGAGCCACGTGAGAAGCACATGCTGGAAGCTGAAGAGTCATGCCAGGCTGTCAGTTTCGCGAATGTCTCGCGGGAAGGGCCAACCCGCGAGATACCCGCGAAACTCTTTACCTGGAGGTTTTTAAGTGTAACTTTCTTATCCTTCATCCATACTATATATACCCTCATTACTCACAAAAGTATATGATGTCATTTAGAGAGAAAATTCCTAGATAGGTTTTCCACAACATAACACACCCATCTTTTGGAGAGAGAACTACTCATCCTTAGTGAGAAATCATTGTAGCATCTTCTCCTTCCCTCTCCCATTATCATACCTTGAAAGGAGATTTGTACCCAAACACAACCCACTCATTTTCAGAGTGTAGAGAGTGTTTTGGAGCTTGGGAAGCTTTGAGAATTTGCCAAAAGAAGCCGGTGAGGCTTGGCAAATGCAATCGAGCGTATTGCAGGATCCGAAAAGCTAGAGAAGACATGACTCTGAGAAGTCCGTTGGTAGTAGGAGCTTGGAGGGCTCAAGTACATTGGGTAAACTAGGCTTAAAGCGTCTTTTGTTATTCGTGTACTCCAACTTTATTCTCTAGTGGATTGATTTCAACTTGGAGGGTTGCGGAGAGGTTTTTCGCCTAGTTTTTTGGTTTCCTCTTCGATAACACGTCTTGGTGTTATCTTGTGTTCGTATCTCTCTTCCTTTACTCTTGTGCTTTACTTTTGTTGTTTATTGTTCATGTGTATGCACTAGAGTAGATCCGGTGATTGCGATTCATTTACTCTTGTTCCGCACTTAGATAAGTTAGAGTAAAAGCAATTTAGCCATAATTTTAAAATTGGGTCTAAACAAGCTCTTGTTTTTTAGCACAAATCCGAGCTTTCAATTGGTATCAGAGCGGGTACACTTGTTTTGGTTTTATTACTTAAGTGTGATCCTTGACCCCTTGTGTGTTTTGCCATGGATAGTGTTTTGTATGCTTCTATGGATGTTTTGGATATTGTTGAGTGTAACATGCCATGTGTTTGTGAAAATGCCTCCATGAGTGTTAATCCTCATAATTGTGATGACATGTTACATGAATCTATGGGTGTTGTTGATATTCCAAATGTCAAACTCTTGAAGAAAAAGGCTAAGAAGTTTCATGAGAATTTCAACAAGTTCATTTGTGAAAATGATGATTTGATTGCTAAGCTCAATGAATCTAATAAATTAGTTGAAAAGTATAAGAAACTTGCTGAACATTCTCTTGAAAAACTAAAGGAGTTTGAATGTTTGAATATGGACTTGGATGCAAAACTTGTTTTGTCTAACAAACTTGTTGATGAGCTAAAATGTGAAAAATGAATCTCTTAAGATGCATGCCAAGTGTTTGATTGCTGAACCTATTGCTAAATATGAAGAAAATCTTTGTTGCAATCATGTTATGTTGCCCAATTTTGTGTCTAGTGTGAGTTCTACCTCTAAAGACAAATCGGTGTACATTCCCTCCACACAAAAGAAACCAAAAACTGGAGAGAAAAGCTCTTAAGCCTAAGCCTTCATTTAGGTCTCATCCTAGGGATTTGAGTGGATCTAAGTTTGTTCCTTCTTGCCACCATTGTGGTGTGATCGGTCACATAAGACCACAATGTTCTATGTTGAAAAGAGAAGAAAACCATGTTGTGAAATCCCTCCCTAAAAGGCTTAGTGAACCTAAACCCATTGTTTGTCACAATTGTGGTGCATTTGGTCATCTTAGACCTTATTACTCAAAGTTTCAAGCTCTTAAAAGAATCAAAAGAAAAGAGAAACTTGAGCTTCTTGGAAGTTGTGCTTTGCAAGCTAAACCAGATTTGATTGAAAGTGGTCAGTTATTGAAGCATGTGGTTAATGCTCTTACCTCCTTGTCTATGTGCATCTCCGGTTCTCATTCTTCCAACCCTCATCTCACTTCTCATGAGATACTCATTCCAAACAATCGTTCTGTTTGGATGAGGAAGGGTTCCTATAGTTGAGTTTATGCTCTTTTGGTCCTTGATCTAATTATTTTGATCTTTGTAGTATCCTTTATGCATTAGATGCTTTATTGTCATGCATTTGTGCATCGTGCATCTCTTTATATGCATTGTTTTTGTTGTTTTTGCATTTGATCCTACTTTTATGCTTTTGTTTTTGTGTCTGTAAAAATCCAAAAATACATAAAAAGTGGAAAATTCAAAAAGTTTGATCGTATATGTTTGAGCACATTTCACATGTGAGTTTGACCTTGTACCTTCGTACTAATGGCGTAGTGCATTTACAAGCTTAACTTGTTATGTATGCACATTTTCTAAATGTGAGCGACATCTAGAAATCTACGTTTGATAGTTGTAAATAGACTTCAAACTTGTCATGAATGATTGATCAATAGACTTCCTTGATCTTGATACATGCGTAGACTTGTGCCTATATATCTCCTCACATTTTTTTTTCTTTTTCAAGAGTTCTACAAATGTCAATCTCGAAAAGAGATTTTGAGCTGAAAAAGCCATCGCACATACTAGTATTTGACTAGGAAAAAGGGAAAGTGATTTGTATTAAAATGTATGGTGCCAAAGCCAAAGGCTCAATTGTGAAAGTTATCTCAAAATGTTTATGGCATCGTTTCTCAAAAATTTGAGTTGTTTTGATCAAAAGTATGTAAAATGGAAGCACAATAAAAAGCTTTCAATCAATTGTAATCACATTGGTGAGGGGTCATATATGTTCATTTCTAGAAGTGAGATAGGTCACTTGACTTCATACTAGTCATGTATGACTTGATTGAATTGATCATTGAAACTTCATACTATACTATAGACTAGTTCATACTTGATTTACACACACATCACACAAGTTTAATGTTCAATGAATGCCTATTTCATTTGTGTGTTTGTACATGTTCAAATGTGATGTGAGTGTGCCCAACAATATGTGGATCAAATCAAAAAGATTTTTGTTCTTTTTGTTTGCTTTTGGAAGTGATTTGTATCACCCATTATTTTCAAAGTCTTTCAAGTTGTTTTTGTGTGAAAAACATGTTTTCTGGGTGTTTTCACGAGTAATTTCATGAGTAATCTCAGTCGCGAGTTTAAGACAGAGAGTTTCGCGACTGTTTCGCGAGTAAGGCTTACTAGCGAGTTACCAGCGAAAAGTTTCACGAGTAAGGCTTACCAGTGAGTTACCAGCGAAAATTCTTTGTAACCAGCAAAAATTTCCAGATCAGCTCTTTAAAGGGCATTTTGTGGGACATTTGTTTTAAACTTCTCCCATCTTTTCCCAAACCCCTATTTTTATGTTTCTACACCAAACCCAACTAAATTTAACTGTTTTTCATTCCATTAACATCTCTAAGGTAATCTTTAACTTTTTTCATTGATTTTGATCTTTAGATTATGTTTTTTGGGGTTTTATGTTCATAGTTGGAAATTTCTCAAATGGGGGTTGGAAAACTTAATTTCTGTCAATCTTTTTTATTGGGTTTTGCTTTAAATGATGATTTGCCTTGGATGTTGGCCCCTTGTGGCAAAAATAACATGTATTTAGGCAAGATTTTCATATGTTCATGCATTGTTTAACATACATGTATAGTGTGTGCACTCTATGTGTTTGATAAAATGCCCAAATGATATTTTCTCGTTGTTTTGGACTCCGATGAGTACCAATATTTGAGGATTACCACGATTATGCATGTTTATCATGTATTGATCATTGGTTGTGTATTTTACACACTTTGCCCCATAAGTGCTTGCTCATGCATTAGTCATGCATCTCACGTGCACACTAGATGCACCTTTGCTACACACACTCTAACACTTGACATGTTTTGCATTCACTCATGCTAGTTAAGTCTCTTTAGACCTTTTAGCACATATAACATGTTCTTGTGTCTATGTCATGTCTTGGTCTATACTTTGTTTCATTATCCTTAGCATGTCATGTTTACTTTATGCTTTGTAGCATTTTTTAGATGTTTTTATCTTTTGTTTGAGCTCCATTTTCTCATTCATCATGCACCCCTCGTGCATCTTACCCTTGTTCATATCTTCTTTTCTTTCTCTCCTTCCTCTTGATTCATTTGTTTACTCGTGACAAAAAGGGGAAGAGTATTCTAGAGAGTATACCAGAGTGTATTGTCATTTCTATATGACTCATGTGCACATTCTTAGGGGGAGAAATTCTACCTCATGCACATTCGTAGGGGGAGAAAGCCATAGGGGAGATGCATATACCAAGGGGGAGAAGACATTTTTTTATGTGAAAACCATGTTTTGTCTTATTTTACCTTATGCTTGTTTTCTCATTGCTTTATGGTGCTTTGAGTAATGTTTAGTATCTATGTTTTGTTGCTCTCATCGCATCATGCTTATGTGTTGGACATGCATACATCCTTATGTTATTGTGCTTTATTGGTTGTATGTTTGGATGATCATTTGCTTCGCTATATGATCATTGTATTCATTTCCATATGACTGTCATGTATTTGATCAAGTTGCTCATATGTTTCACATTATGTTTACTTGATCGCTTTTTACTTGTTACATTATACTTGTCTTTTACCACTTGATTTACCTTGAGGGTCTAATGCGTTTTGCGCAAGTGTTTCAGGTTACAGGTATTTTGTTCCAAGTTCATCACAGGTTTTAGATTTAGATGTGAGTGAGTTTTATCATTGTTCCCAAACTCACGTTTAAGTCTAGAGTCTATTATAGGGTGTTTTGTCACGGAATAGCTAAAGGGGGAGATTGTAAAGTTGTGATTTACAACTATGTTTTGTGTTGGTTTTATTCCATGACAAAGTGTTGTAATTGCTTTAATTTTGTTCTTTGTATTTTGTGGGATTTTATTGTATTAAGTTTAGTATTAAGTTGGTGAAGAATCGAGCATGTATTGGATGAACAAGTGGATTTCGCGAGTGTCTCGCGAAAAGCCTACCCGCGAAAGAGCCACATGAGAAGCACATGCTAGAAGCTAAAGAGTCGTGCCAGGCTGTCAGTTTCGCGAGTGTCTCACGAGAAGGGCCAACCCGTGAGATACCCGTGAAACTCTTTGCCTGGAAGATTTTAAGTGGGACTTTCTTACCCTTCACCCATACTATATATACCCTCATTACCCACAAAAGTATATGAGGTCATTTAGAGAGAAAATCCCTAGATAGGTTTTCCACAACATAACACACCCATCTTTTAGAGAGAGAGCTACTCATCCTTAGTGAGAAATCATTATAGCCTTTCCTGCTTCCCTTTCCCATTATCATATCTTGAGAGGAGATTTGTACCCAAACACAACTCACACATTTTTAGAGTGTAGAAAGTGTTTTGGAACTTGGGAAGCTTTAGGGATTTGCCAAAAGAAGCCAGTGAGGCTTGGCAGATGCAATCGGGCGTATTGTAGAATCCGAAAAGCTAGAGAAGACATAACTCCGAGAAGTCCGTTGGTAGCAGGAGCTTGGAGGGCTCAAGTACATTGGGTAAACTAGGCTTAGAGGGCCTTTTGTTATTTGTGTACTCCAACTTTATTCTCTAGTGGATCGATTTTGACTTGGAGGGTCGCGGAGAGGTTTTTCGCCGAGTTCTTCGGTTTCTTCTTCCATAACACGTCTTGGTGCTATCTTGTGTTCGCATCTCTCTTCCCTTACTCTTGTGCTTTACTTTTGTTGTTTATTGTTCATGTGTATGCACTAGAGTAGATTCGGTGACTGCAATTCATTTACTCTTATTTTACACCTAGATAAGTTAGAGTAAAAGCAATCTAGCCGTAATTTTAAAATTGGGGTCTAAACAAACTCTTGTGTTTTAGCACACCAATTCAAGCTTTCAAGTTTAAATTTGGGATTTGGGTTATTTGGCCATGAATAATAGATAATAAATGATTAGAGAGAGAGAGAGAGAGAGAGAGATATGAAAGCTTAGAGATGAGCTTGAGCAAAAATAAGAAAAAGCCAGCTGCTAGCCTTGACTTGTCCTTCTTGTGATATTATTGTGGGTTTCTAAAAAAGAAAAAAAAAATAAAAATAAAAATAAAAAGTAAAAACAAAAGGTGAAAATCTAAAGGAAAGAAAAAAAAAAGGAAAAAAAATATACTTGAAAGCTATGCCAACTGTGCAAACCGTTTGCAACGTAGACATTTTCTGTTGGTGAGTTAACGATAGGGATCAAACTGACTACAAGTTGATAATAGTAGGGAACAAATTGACTGTTATCAAAATGTTGGGATCAAATTGACTGTGACCTCAAAATGTAGGGACTAAAATGATGTTTTCGCCTAAAATGATCTGTTCTCATTTTCTACCAACTAATCACCACCCCAGTATCTGTAGATCAATTAATAGGTTGGTGCACAACACAAATTTTGGTAATTAGTTCTATTATTTATTTATTTTATGTGGTTGTTTAAGTTTACTTGAGTGCCTGATGATACTTACACTTAGGGACGAAGTCAGGACTTGGGGTTAGGGGGTAGTTCCATTGCTAATCGTGTGCGGCAGTTTTGATCTCCATCGGTATCATTTATCTTATGCGGAAAGTAGTCATCTTTAAAACTATAGCGTGAAGACAAGCATATATCTAACAAGACAAGCCCCCCCCCCCCCCCCCCCCCACACACACACACACACACATGCACACACATATATATACACACATGCTTTTCTTATTATATATACACACCCTATTTTATTTGATAAGTTATATATATACACACACCCAACAAAAAAAAAAAAAAAAAAAGCTTAGTATTTTCAATCAAAATTATGTTTGATGACGATTTTTTATAAAATAAAATAAAATATTTTAATTTTCATTGTAAAATTCTTAAAAATTTTCATTTTAAATACAAATTATCAAATTACTGGGAGCAAGCTACTGTGAGGTCACTAGGCAAAGAAAAGTATATGGACGTTTTGAAACAAAGCTCAAAATGTCATCACTGATGGCACTGGCAAGTTTGAAGGATTCTAGTGACATGTATGGATTCAATTTTTCATGTGGACTAAATAAATTCATTTCAAAATAAGCCTGTATTGGCACAAATAATAAACCGGATCATTTTGAGCAAATTGCAAATTATGCAGATCATCACAAAATTAATTAATTCTTAATTTTGTTTTGATAGGAACTAGTTTAGTCTAAATACTAACTGTACGGCACCGGGTCCCCAGGGCCATTTGGACCTTCGGCCCAAACTCTACAGAATGGCCCGCGGTTACTAACACCAATGTCAGAAGTTGGGCTTAAGGCCTACTAGGGATACAGATGCATACCTTATGGCCTCATGTTTAGCCTAGAACCTGTTGGCCGGTCGTTGAAATATAGGCTCATTAATCCACGGCTGGGAATGTGCCCGACAAGTCTCATTTCCAACAAGTGCAACTGCTCGGGAAGACTATATCACGGATGCCCGATAATGTCTTGAGTGGTACCGCCGTCGAGCATCTTCCTCCTGAGACAGGAACTAGTTCCAATGCCACTCTCATCGCACCCCATTCCCAACTAAACATCCATTTAACAATAATAACATTGGACCACCTCTTCCACTAGCCATAAGGGTAATCATGATTTTTCCACTAATCTTAGGCTATAAATATGAGAAGCTAAGGAAGGGAAGAGGTTGTTGAAAAGGCTCTGGAGAAAGTAGAGAACTGAGAGTATTAGAGTCATACGAGTGAGAGGAAAATAATATTAAGGCTTAAGAGAAATCATTGGGTCTCTTGGCTAGAATCACCCAAAGTAGGAAATCCAAAGCCCACATTATAAATATATTATGAGCCCAAGAGTGAGCTGGCCCTCTAAGCCGTTCTGGGGCGCGCACAATTGGCGCCGTCTGTGGGAATCTCTTACAAAGTTGTGGTTCAGCTGGGACTCGCGAGAAAATGTTTGAAAGACGTTCCGGGAGTTACACCGAGAGTGGTTCGGTGGGATCTTCTCAAGGATCCACTTGGCGAGAACGAAGGCAAAAGAGGCGTGAAGATAGGGACCGCGAACAAGAAGAAGAGTGTTCCGACCTCAGAGAGGGGTCATACCAAACACAACGGACAATATCGGGTGCCTCGAGGCACAGGCCATTTGATGAGAGAGATGAGGAACTTGAGTGGCTACGTAGATTAGTGAGAGATCTGGAATTGGAAGCAGGAGGTAGGCACCAGAGAAGGGACCGAGACAATCGAGAAAGAAGATCTGATACAAAGGGAGATCACTATGGGACGGGGTCCAATCAATCTGGTTCCCGTCGATGTTGAGAACGTTCACGTTCACTAGAGTCCCGTCATCGCCAGGACCGTTCACATTCACAGAGATCCCGCCATCGCCAGGACCGTTCACATTCATGGGAGTATGCAGACCGAGGTTCAGATTCCCCCGAAGAGCAGCGACCCCATAATGCCGCCATGGATGCAATGAGCCGTGCCCTACGCAGAGCTACTTGATCGCCATTCTCAGATGATATTGAACGAGCCCCATTGCTGAGAAAATTTACACGCCCACCATTCAATATCTACAACGGGAAAACGAACCCAATAGAGCATGCCAGCCATTATATCCACATGATGTCTTTGCATTCTCACAATGATGTGCTGATGTGTAAGGTGTTTCCCTCGAGCCTCGACCCGACCGCTTTGAGATGGTTTAATTGGTTGTGGAAGGGTTCCATCCACACTTTCGCCGAGTTGATCCAAGAGTTTGGTGTCCAGTTTGTAACTTGTAGTCGGGTGCCACAACCAATGGATGCTTTACTGTCTATGAAGATGAGGGTTGGGGAAACTCTTCGTAGTTACGCTAGTCGATATTGGGAGCTTTATAATGAAATAGGTGGGGGCAACGAGAAAATTGCAGTGAGCACCTTTAGGATGGGGTTGCCCGAGGATTCTGAACTACGGGAGTCGCTAACGAAGAAGCCTCTCGAGGACATGAGGCAGCTCATGAGGCATATTGAGGAGTACAAGCGCCTGGAGGATGATAGGTTGCAAAGTAAGGGCAAGGCTTCATTGTTGAATCGTCCTCGGCAGAGCAGCTTTCAATCGAGGCCTCGGAAGCATTTAAGGATGCAAGAGCCGGAGTGACAGCTGGGGGAGGTGAACGTGACATTTAAGGAACCAATGCATAAGATTATAAACCGACTCAAGAACGAACCGTACTTCAGGTGGCCGAACAAGATGGGGGGTGATCCTTCTCGAAGAAACTAGAATCTGTACTGCACCTATCACAAAGATAAAGGGCATACCACTGAGCAGTGCCGGGTATTGAAAGACCATCTAGGGCAGTTGGTAAAAGCAGGACATTTGAAGGAGTTCGTAGTGAATCCCGGTGATCGGGGCACCGGGCAAGGTGCTTAGCAGAGAGGAAACCCTCTCCCACCACCGTTGGGAGTGATTGAAGTGATCCATGCCGCCCTAGGGGGTATGACTGTGACCAAAAAGGGGGTATTGACTGTTGTGCCCGTAGAAGATCCCCCGGACAGGAAACCCCTAGAAAAGAAAGCGAAGCTTGCTTGGGAGACTCTTGCTTTTGATGAAGACGACTTAGAGGGAACGATACAACTGCACGACGACGCATTGGTAGTCACGGCCTGGGTAAGCAGCTTCTTGGTAAAAGGGGTGATGATAGACTAGGGGAGCGGGGCTAACGTGATGTATCCGAACCTATTCAAAGGACTCGGGTTAAAGAACCAGGATCTCTCAAAGTACGATACGCCGTTGGTCGGATTTGATGGTAGGGTGGTGATTCCTAAGGGACAAATTTCCCTTCTCGTGAACATGGAAGGTAAAGAGGTGATGGTGACGTTCATAGTAGTCAATTCATTTTCACCATACACGGCGATTCTGGTAGGCTGTGGATTCACGCAATGGGGGCTGTTTCGTCCACCTTACATGTAAAGGTTAAATTCCCCATCGAGCAGGGTGTTGCCACAGTGAGGGGAAGCCAGCAAGCGGCTAGGAAATGCTTAGTGGCCGCGGTTGGCTAGAAGAATAAGCAGGATAAGCAGAAAGAAACCGACGAGGAAGCCTCTTCATAGCAATTACAGGATCCCTGAGAGATATTACCGGACTTTGACTGATATTTTCAGGTAAGAGCGAGCATGGGGGACAAGGACAAGGTAGAAACATTGCTATTTTTTATACATAACGTAGATGTGTTCACATAGAGCCCGTATGAGGTACTCGGAGTTGATCCCGAGTTCATCGTTCACAAGCTTAACGAAGACCCATCGTTTACACTGAAGAAGCAAAAGTCGAGAAGGTCGGCCAGGGAACACGTGGAGGCATTAAGGCAGGAGGTTGGGAAGTTGAAGGAGGTCGAGGCGATTAGGGAAATGTTCTTCCCTGAATGGCTGACGAATACTATGGTGGTTAAAAAGAAGAGTGGAAAATGGAGATTTGTGTAGATTTCACGGATTTGAATCGAGCATGCCTAAAGGACCCATTCCCTATGCCAAAAATAGATCAGCTGGTAGACGCTACTTATGGGCACCCGAGGATGAGTTTTCTGGATGCCTTTCAGGGTTATCATCAGATTGCCCTAGCTACCGAGGACCAGGAGAAGACGACATTCATCTTGCCAAATGCAAATTATCATTACACCGTGATGCCCTTTGGGTTAAAGAATTTTGGGGCAACATATCAACGAATGATGACCAGAATGTTTCGGGACAAAATCGGGCGAACGGTTGAGGTGTACATCGACGATATGGTGGTGAAAAGTAAAAAGGAAGCACGGCATCTAGAGGATCTTCGGGGGGTGTTTGAGGTGCTTCGGCATAAGCTGCGCCTAAATGCGGGCAAGTGTGCCTTCGAGGTGGGGGCTGGCAAGTTCCTAGGCTATCTGATCACTAGCCGTGGGATAAAGGTCAACCCCGATCATATCAACGCCGTGCAGTGCCTTAAGCCGCCGAGCAATCCAAAGGAGGTATAGATCTTGACCGGAATGTTAGCTGCCCTTAACCAGTTTATTTCTAAGTTTGCAGATCACTGCCGTCCATTCTACCAGCTTCTCAAGAAATGGAGGGGGTTTCAATGGGACGAGGAGTGTGAAAGGGCTTTCTAGGATTTGAAAGAATATATAATGCGGGCACCCATGTTAGTAGCCCCGAATCCCGGGGAGGACCTGTTTATGTACCTCTCGGTGTCTAAGCATGCTGTAAGCATCGTGCTCTTAAGGGACTAGGGGATACAACAGCCTGTGTACTACGTGAGCAAGACTATGGTCGACGCCAAGACAAGATACTTACCCCTAGAAAAGTTGGTGTTAGCATTAGTGCATGTGACGAGGAAACTGCCTCGCTATTTTCAAGCCCACACTATCTATGTTTAGACCGAGTATCCTTTACAGTCGTTATTGAAGAGATCTGACTTTACGTGCCGGATAGCGAAGTGGGCAACCCGGCTAGGGTCTTTTGATATAAGGTACAGACCAAGGAATTCAGTGAAGGGCCAAATTCTTGCTGATTTCGTTGCAGAGTTTTCTCCTAAGAATGAAGGGGGAATGGTTTGTTAGGTGGGGTGCCACCCATGGAAGGTGTTTGTGGACGGAGCGTCAAGTGCCTTGGGGGCCAGTGCAGGAATCGTCATTATCACCCCTGAAGGAATACAATTGGAGCATTCTTTTAGGCTGATGTTTAGAGCCTCTAATAATGAGGCCGAGTATGAAGCCTTACTCATCGGATTGAGAGCTGTCTTGAGGATGGGAGCCCGAGATGTGGAGATATACTCAGATTCTCGACTAGTGGTTAACCAAGTCTAGGGCAACTTTGAAGCATGGGATCCCCGGATGAAAGCATACTTGCAAGTGGTAAGGTAAATCATGAACCAGTTTGGTACGGTGAAGGTGACCCAAGTGGGCCGGGCACAAAACATGCACGCTGACTCCCTAGCTACGTTAGCGTCATCAATGATCGAGGAGGTGCCTCGGTTAATCAGAGTGGAGCTTATAGTGGAGCCGAGCATTAGTACGGTGGATACCGCTGGTATCGCTAGGGTTGATGTTGCCGTGATTTCAGTGACCAGGCCGTGTTGGATGGACCCAATCATTGACTTCTTAGCCAAAGATTAAGCTTCGTGTGATGAAAAGGAGGCTGACAAGGTCCGCCAGGTGGCTGCTCAGTATTGGTTATCGACAGATTGCAAGTTGTGCCATAGATCTTTTGGGGGGCCATACCTCTTGTGCCTGCACCTCAAAAAAGTGTGTGAGCTTTGGCCGAGCTACATGACGGAGTGTGTGGCAGTCATGTGAGGGGTCGCTCATTAGCATATCGAGCGATGACTCAGGGATTTTGGTGGCCACATATACAGAAGGATGCCATCGAATATATGTGTAAGTGTGAACAATGCCAAAAGCATGCCCCCTTGATCCATCAGCCAGCAGGTCATCTGAATCCCATCAACAGCCTATGGCCCTTCGCACAATGGAGGTTGGATATTCTCGGTCCTTTTCCCCGAGCAACAGGCAATCGTAGGTTTGTGTTAGTGGCTGTTGATTATTTCACCAAATGGGTGGAGGCCGAGGCTTTAGCCAACATTCGGGATGTGGATGTTAAGAAGTTCATGTGGAAGAACATAGTCACAAGATTTAGGGTGCCGGAGTCTTTGGTATCCAATAATGGGCTGCAATTCGATAGTAAGGCTTTTCGCGCATTTTGTAGTGATCTCGGCATCAAAAATAGGTATTCTACTCCAGCGTATCCACAGAGCAATGGCCAAGCTGAAGCCATAAACAAGGCAAGCCTAAACGGGTTAAAGAAAAGATTGGACGGTGCAAAAGGTAGGTGGGCCGAGGAACTGCCTAACATTTTGTATGCATACCGAACAACTCCCAGGAGATCCACGGGGGAGACTCCGTTTTCCTTAACGTATAGGGCAGACGCTATGATACGAGCCGAGGTGAACCTATGCAGTGCACAAGTTGAAGGATTCGACCCCATCTGAAATGATGAACTGATGGCAGAACGATTGAATTGCTTAGAAGAGTGTCGAGAGGTGGCGACTATATGGCTGGCAGAGTATCAACAAAAATTAGCCTGGCTCTATAACCAAGATGTAAAGACGAGGGAATTTGGTGCAAGAGATCTAGTACTAAGGAAAGTCGTGGGGAATATGCGAGATACAAATGTCGGGAAGTTAGCCCAGACTTGGGAAGGGCCTTACAGAGTTACTGCCGTTGCAGGTGCAGGAGCATACTATCTGGAGGACCTAGACGAGAGACCACTACCACGGCCATGGAATGTCCATAATCTTAAGAAGTTTTATCACTGATCGGTTGTACGCTAAGTTGTAAATTGAATGTAACCACGTGTACATGTTTTACTAATGAATATGATGATATTTACCCATGCAGGCATATTTAAATCTGCTATTGATTTGTTAGCACCGGTCAACAAATACCAAAAAGGGGGGGGGGGGGGGACATGAAGACCAAGGCAATGTATTTCATGTTGAGGACAGAAGCTTGCTTCTAGGTTCGATTATTATCACCGAGCAGGTGGAAACCTCACAATAATTCTAAGGACAGAAACCTACTTCTCAGTTCAACTATTATCACCGAGCAAGTGGAAACCTTACAATAATTCCAAAGACAAAAACCTGCTTCTTGGTTTGATTATTATCACCGAGTAGGTGGAAACCTTACAATAATTCTAAGGATAGAAACTTGTCCCCGGACGGGTGGAAACCTTAACTACCTAAGGGAGGGAACCTGCACCCTGTTCGATTCTCATCACCAGGCAAGGAACTTAGTCAAAAATCGCTAAGTACAGAAACCTGTCCCCAGTTCAATCTTCATTACCGGATAGGACTAACAGCAGGGGGAGGGGGAGCGTGGGCCCCGCCTTGAGGCTGGACAGAGGGTTAAGAGTTGGGAACGAACTGACCAATGGTCATCTTCCTTCGGGTCACCATTTCTTCGTCCCGAACAATCTCGGCTTCGTCTGGTTCGGCTACTTGGGTTTGGGCTGCTTGGACTTGGCCTTCGTTCCCTTCGAGGGGAACGTGTCCCTGTTCCCTGAGAGCTCGGGATACACATTCGGCTGACTCGTCCCTGACCGGGGCAAGTTCCTCAGCAGTAGTGTATTGAGGATCGAGATCTCAGGCTTCGCCGGTGGTCAATGAAGGGGGGAGGAAATTGGTGTGCCGGACGTCAATATAAAACAGCAGTGGGCTGTCAACTATAAGGGCTTGACTGAAAGGTTGCCAAGTCTTGTACACGGGGGTGCAACTGAGTATGAGGTGTGATGCTCGGAGCTGCCCGTCTGTATGAACAAAAATTTTAGACCTAAGTACGAAGTTCAGGTCCCTGACGTGGACAACTCTAATATCCTGGGTAAATAATTTGCCTTCTGCAACAAAACTACAGTAAGTCAGTATTCAAATAAGTAAAATAACCATAAGTAAAATTACAAACGAGTTAGAGATCGGTACGAACCCACTTTGCGCCGTGAAAGGGGGCAGGGGATTTCACCGGTAAACCAATTGCCGCACACCCAGATGAACTCCCCAGTAGAATTCCTATTAGAGTCAGGTAGACACGAAATGAGCTGTACCCTCATATCTCTAACCTTTAAGAAATAATTAGTTCTCTTATTCCCACACAGACTATACATGTGGTTTATGTCGTGGTGGTCTAATTGTAAACCGAACATTTGATTTAACCTACTGACACAACTAACTACTCGGTAAAAATTGGGAGGAAGTTGGTCGGGGCACAGCCCATAGTACCTAAAGGTATTGAGTAAAAGCGGGTCCACGGGGAACCTAACCCCACCCTCCAGAATCGACACTAAAGGGAAGAAAGCAGTATTGGCCCCTCTGTGGAGAGCAATTTCGCTCTTATGGCAATACGCCACTTCCACATCATTAGGAATATTAAAGTTTTGCCTAAATGTGGCTAAGGACGCCTCAGTATTCAAAAGGTAAGCATAACCCATCTTAAACTCTAAATTTGAAGGAAGAAATTCGAAGAAAGAAACTGAAGTAATAGAAGGAGGTAGAGGACTTACTTTGGGCTCTAGGGAAGAAAGAGACTCTGGGTTGATGAATAAGGGCGCAGACAAATGCACGGCAGAAGAGAAAACTCAGAAAGTGAAGAGTGAAAAAGTGAAGGAGTGATTTAGAATGAAGTATTTATAGGAGCCAGAGGGAAGAGAAGAAATGCCACCTAATAAATGAGGAGTGGGAAACCCTACGAGTCCTATCACAACTGTCACACGCGCGCCGCCTCGGTTCGTGAACCGTCAGGTAATGATGACGGCTAAACCAACCATCAGATACGACGCGTCTTTTGAGGGCACATTAATTAGCCTCTCAACCATCCAATGCATACCGATTGGGCTTCCTAGATGGCAACTGTCTTGGGTTCCTTGATTCATCCTCGGGCGCTCTGCACGAATCAAGGGGGGGCTAATGTACGGCATCGGACCCCCAGGGCCATTTGGACCTTGGGCCCAAACTCTACAGAATGGCCCGCAGTTACTAACACCCTTGTTAGAAGCTGGGCTTAAGGCCCACTAGGGATACAAATGCATACCTTATGGCCTCATGTTTAGCCCAGAACTTGTTGGCTGATTGTTGAAATATAGGTTCATTAATCCACAACTGGGAATGTGCTCGGCAAGTCTCATTTCCAACAAGTGCAACTGCTCGGGAAGACCATATCACGGATGCCCGATAATGTCTTGAGTGGTACCGCCGTCGAGCATCTTTCTCCTGAGACAGGAACCAGTTCCAATGCCACTCTCACCACACCTCATTCCCAACTAAACATCCACTTAACAAAAATAACATTGGACCACCTCTTCCACTAGCCATAAGGGTAATCATGATTTTTTTCACTAATCTTGGGCTATAAATATGAGAAGCTAAGGAAGGGAAGAGGTTGTTGTAAAGGCTCTGGAGAAACTAGAGAACTGAGAGTGTTAGAGTCATACGAGTGAGAGGGAAATAATATTGAGGCTTAAGAGAAATCATTGGGTCTCTTGGCTAGAATCACCTAAAGTAGGAAATCCAAAACCCACGTTATAAATATATTGTGAGCCCAAGAATGAGCTGGGCCTCTAAGCCCGTTTTGGGGTGCACACACTAACTTAAAAAAATAGTGTTATTTGTAGGTTCATGTTATCTCAACTAATAAATTTTCTTGTCGTTGAATGAGAAATCTAAAGTTTAAACCTCGTTTATACTAAAAATCAATTAGTTTCTTGGCTTGAAGATAAAGAAAAAACATCGTGAAACAAACACTATAGATTGAAATTCTATCTTATCTAAAAAAGAAAAAAAAAAAAAAAAGCTTTCATTGATTATGTCATTATGCATTATTTTCATTAACCCTTATTTTTAGGCATGCATGTTCATGTTCTAATGTTCTACGAATATATTGAAAAAGTTTAGGGACTTGGTTTTTACTTGCCAGTCTCTCTTCATCATTGATTATGTCATGGCACTAATCTGCTACTAGACCACTGGTGTCTCGTTATTGGACGGTCTACAATTTGAGTCCAAATCTTCTGTTCCACTTTTCCTGCTCCACTCTATACTCCACCAATAAATACTTGCCACGTGTTTACCTAATTAATTAAATACTATCATTATTGACTTATTAATACTACAGTTATTAATTAATTAGGTGAACACATGACAAGTATTTATTGGTGGAGTATAGAGTAGAACAGAAAAAGTGAGACAGAAGATTTGGACTCCTACAATTTTGCTTATAATGATTAATTAACGTTATCTTGCAACTGCTTCTCAAAAAAAAAAAAAAAAAATGTTATCTTGCAACTCAGAAATTTACTGAAAGTGACATTTCATTTGTTAATGAATATGTTAATTTGCCCACATTTTGACTAAAAATTATTATAACTAGTCGCAGACCCGCGCATTGCGCGTAATAATGATTTAGGTCAAATACTATTTTGGTTCCTAAACTTTGTAAAAAGTTTTAGTTTTATTTTTATTTTTTATAATTAGTTTTATCATATTTTTTATGTTCTCATCTATAACGTTTCTTACTATTATCATATATTTACTGGTCGATGATTTGCATAATATAGACATTAAATGAGAGGTAGAATTGTTCATTAGATTTTTAAAAGTCATGGTGTATGAAGATTATATATATAAGGTTAAATGAAATGTCAAAAAATGAGATTATAAAATTTTTCAACTTTGTTTCTTATATGATTTCTATTATTATTAATTGGAGAACATCTCATTTTTAGTTATAATAGGAAATATAATTTTCTAGTTAGAGTTTGATTAGTTCTAAGTTTAAATTTTGTATTATTATGTTTAATTGTTGATTATTGATTTAATTAAGTTAATGTAATGGTTGATTTTATTGCACTGTAAAGTTTTTAATGTCCTCTATATGGTTATCTTTATTTTATTTTTTTACTCGTCTTGACCACTTCTTTATTTTCCATTTTTTTGGAGAAGACTTTATTTTCCATTTAACGGTTACTAATTGACATTTCATTTCACTTTTTTTTTTCCTTCGTTTATCTTTTATTACTTTGTATGTTCCCTTGCTAGCTGTAATTTTTATGATTATCAATAAAAAATAGATATCATGGATGTCTTAAAAAGTTATAGATGTAGTAACGTTAGTGGTATGTCAAAGGTTTTTTTTTTCTTCTAAATTTTCAAAGAAATATAAAAGGCATTTCTCTAGTCTGGTCTCAATCAATTAAGACAGCCATAATTAATATCTTAACGGAAGTAATAATAAGCCTTAATTTTTATTTAAGTATGAAGTGGTTAGGTTAGTGGTATGTCAAAGTTAAAAAAAAAAAAAAAAAAAAAAAAAAAAAAAATCCAAGGAAATGTAAAAGGTCTTCTTTTGAAAAAAAAAAAAATTTGGTGACTTTTTGAAGAGTAGAAATATTATTGTTTTAATTACCTTTTTCATAGATTTCATTATTTAGTTGTAAACATCTGAATCAAAGTAGATGAATATATAAATGCAAAATTATATGTAACGTTACAATTGCACAAGATGAATTTGTATTAATAATATATATATATATATATTTATTCTTCATGAATCATTATTTCATTGTTTACTTATAAATATCTAAATTAAAGTTGTTTATAGAAAAATCTAAATTAAAATAGATGAATATGTGAAGGTAAATTATATGAAAAGTTAAAACTACCAAATATGAACATTTAACCACTGGTAGATATGTGTTCTTTGAAGGCTAAAAGTATGCTTGATTGCTTTAGCTGGAGCTATATAACTATGCAAATATTGTTGCAAGTGGTTCCACCATTTGCAAATTATCAAGTTTAGTGGCCTTACAAAATAGGTATTTCATTTTGCAAAAAACTTTACATGAACTCCTCTTTTGTGACAACTTTTTTTCCTTTTTGCCGAAACAACTTAAGAATATTAAAACTTAAGTTACCACATGTATATGTGGTAGCTGTAAAACACATCAATGATATAAAAAATAGAAACGTTTAAATATTTAAAAACCATTTTTAGTAGATTGTAATATAAAACATTTTTTTCTCAATATTTTATGTAACTTTTCCCATAAGATCAATATTGTTGGCATCCTTTAAAGATGATACATAATAACACTTGTATGATGCTTAATGTCAACACTATCTTTATAAGCCACGCCTCCAAGCCTAAGCCCCTTTTTTTCAGTTTGGCTTAGGCATTTTATCGAATACTTTGAGGGTGAAGGGTTGGCCTCTCTTCTCCTCTCATGCATGAAGAACTATCAAAGCCTATTGGTTTCCATTATTTATTTCAAGCATTCCACCATAAAAAAACATATCTTGTAAAGGGATAAAAATTACAAAACAAAATCTTTGTTTGTAGACTTCTCAACCTAGTCTAAAGCAAAGACATCAAAAATAGATACCATAGAACATACAGGTGTTGCAACCAAATAGACAGCCAAACTAATTCTCTGCGTGCATAATCATGTTGCCTGGCCTGATTTTAACTTGAGCATTTAGTCAAACACATATACTAATATCTGTGTGCATAAGTAGCTACTTCCCCAAAGGGGATGGTAAAATTGATCAAAATATCAATTATAGGTTTGAACTTTGAAGATAACATGTAGGTATTTTTATAATCTAATACACTGATTATTTTCAGTGAAAAAAATATAGGTTTCGAGAGTCTGTTCTTCCCAAATGAAGGCCTACGCACTAATTAAAATTCCTAATTAAAAACCAATCTAACCACAATACTAAAGAGTCCAAATTTATAAAAGTGGAATAAAAAACCTTACTGGTGGTTTGATGGTGGTTGCAGCCCTCAAATTTTTATCAATATGTTTATTTTTCTTTCTACTTATAGCTTTGCCGGTACCAAAGGTAATAATAGTGATTAAGAAGGGACAAAGATAGCTGAAGACCCACCAAATTGTTCAATATGTTTTTCAAGGGCAGAAACCATAATAAGTAAATAAAAACTAACCATAATAAAGGCAATGGCACAAACCATAACATTTAGGCTTTAGTGGCTCTGTCAATTTGATCCAACCCCTGCACCAGATCCAACAACTCATTCCACCAAATCATATAACACCAACAATTTCATTGCCTCTGCAGTCTCAAATTCTGAGGAAAAATAAAACTGCATTTGATGAAGCTAAATCATAAACAATAAAATGCATATTATATAAAAACAATCAAATGAAAATAGGGTTTGAAAAGAAAACTCTAAATTATGTATTACCTTTCCCAACACTACCCATTGCATAGGACAAAAGCCTCTTTTTACATGCCCCTCTTGGCTTTGCTCTATGATCTAAAAAAGAGTTGGTCCAGTAAGAGAGCATTAGATAAAATTTGCTTTCAAAGATTGAAACATGGCTCAATAACTTGAATCAAAACACTAAAACAGAACATTGCATTATAGATGATAGAAGATTAAATTAAAACATTGTTAACAATTATTGGATATGAAGTTTGTTATTGTACTAATTAATGTATTAGGATTATTTAAAAAATAATAATCGATTAGAGTAAAATAACAATCAAAGAGAAAAAAAAAATAACAACTTAAAATACAAAATTAAATTGCATCAACCAAAAGTAGAGTTCTAAAGAATACAAAAAATTATCAACCTAAAGTAGAGATGCAAGAAAAATAAATAAAATCAACCAAAAAATTAAGAGAGAGAGAGAGAGAGAGAGAGAGAGAGAGAGATAACCTTTTTTGTGAGGGAAAGCCATACAAATAATGGAAGAGAGAATGAAAAATTTATAGTAAATGGATGTGATTAAGAAGAGACAAAATAAGGGACAAAATAAGGGATGAAGGGAAAGATGAGAGTGGTATTAAAGTAGAGGGTAGTGGGGAGATGAAAAGGTAAGGGAAGGAGAAAGGTTGGAAAAAGTGTAAATATTAAATAAATAAAAAAGTAAATGTTAAAAAAATTTATTAAAAAAAAATTGGAAAAAAATAGGATAATGACGTGGACGCTAATATGGCTCAACTGGAGCGTAGAAACAATAAATGCTACACTTTAGCTTTTAGATATATATAGATAACAACAAAGAAGGCCTTATTTCGCAAGATTAATTATAAATAAATAAGTGAAGAACAAACTCCCAAAAAAATCTAATAAAGAAAAGTGAGGAACAAACTGCCAAAATATCTAATAAAGCATGATATAGAGAAACCACATTGGTGCCAATCTCAAAAAGGTTTACATAATAATGTTGCTAATTTTGCAGTGTGAATGATTAGCCAGTTATTTAACATAAATCTGGCCATTCATTTCACCAAAACATTGTCTATATGAAATAGACATCATTCATGTGTATATAGAGAATTAATTTTTTGGAGTATTGGCAAACTTCCAGTGAAAATGATCCATGTTTTGAAAGCTTATACCACCAGCTACCGCCTCTTCTATTATTACAGCATCAGATATCTCCTTGAGGTCTTCTTCTGTAAGTTTCACCTTCAAAGAGTCAATATTGTTCTTTAGGTTCTTGATCTTAGTTGTCCCCGTAAAAGTCCAAGGCAAATGAACGAATAATATACGAGATTTGAGTTGAGTCATCACTCTCTCTCATTAATGCGTTAATCACTTACTTTTGCAAATGACTAACCATCTCAAGTGACTCTTCCTTATCTATAAATGAATTTCATTTTTGTACCCAAAATTTCCTTTTATAATAACTTAATAATAAGTGCATGAAAAATTGTATAGGGAAGAATCTGTTAAGAAAAAATTCCAATATTTGATGTTTCAATGTATTATTCTTTTAGAGCCCCAACTGAATAAACATTACCAAAGATCAAACTCTTTATGAAATAAAGCATGAAATGTAGTTCATCTTACTATCTAAGTCATGTCATGTCATGTTAACTATTTAACATGAAATGTCACCTATGGTATTAGCGAGGCAGATGGAAAAGCTAAATTGCTAAATTGCTAAATTTTTAAAATTTCAGGGACTTGGATGCAAATTTTCAAATATTAGTGACGAAATTGGAGCCTGTAAATTGCAAGGACTTTTCCCTTGTAGGTATTTTTATTCAATGAACTTGAAGAATCATTGCTCAAAGAAAAATATCAATGTTGCCTGAGAAATTATGCAGGCAATTTGAAAGTCTAACAAATAAATGACACAAAATATTGGTGAAATATGTACCAATAAGCTATTTGCAGCCAAAATTTCCACAACTGCTTTGCCAGCGAAAAAAAAAATCCAGGACAAAGAGGATTGAACTGAACTATTCCAATGCCAAGCTCCCTACATGCACAAAAGCATCAAGATTCAAAGAGAGCATACTCATGCTTCTGGATAAGATAATTAAAATATATTGAAATAAAAGCTACACAAAGTGAACAATTTTCTTTATTGTAGCAGTCAAGTAAAAAACATAGTGTTATTAGAAACTCAAGAAAGAATAGAAGAAAAATAGGAGAGATATTTAGGATACATGCAATCTAATTTCTCAATCAAAATTTTCACATTCACACATCAAGAACTGATAAAACATGTCTGGTGTATTCTTTGAAGGTTTCTTAAACGTGGAAGCACTTAAGAGACAATTTTTTAAAAGCATCATATGTGAACTGAACAAATCTGCAAAATGGAATTATCTCCTCCTTGATATCATGAGTCCAGTCCGCGAGACTACTCCATTTGTAAAGCTGTGATGGGATGCACAACGTGTGCTCTCCTTATTGAATCTGGGCTGGGTTCAGATAAAGCAATATGCTTGATCTTTCCCTCTTCTACCAGTTTCTTATGTTCACCGACCTACATTCAAATAAGTTGTATCTAATGAAATTTGCAACAATCCCACCATCACTACCATGAAATAATAAATTTGGAGAGAATTTGATATTTTCAATTTACAAACAAGAAATAATTCAAAATGGATAAGCATTGCAGGCATGTGATTACAAGGGCCTGAGAATCACTTACAGTTTCTTCTATGGGTACTTTTGTGTCTACCTGATGCTAATAATGCAGATCAATGTATTGCACATCAAGAGTCAAGTCACTTCACGCTAGCCCCACTTCATGAGTGAACATACTCAGGGCTAATGTTCAATTGTAATGAGGAAATTCTAGTTTTAATTTGGATGCCAAATTTGGTGGCTATTTTAAATTTCTCTCTTGGTAACTGCTTCAAGGCCTAAAAGGTATAATTCTTCCAGTGAAAATCATAGAGTTTTAACATGGTCCTCAATTATTAATCAATTCGCTAATAGATAATATAGCTTGAGCATTGTATGTACAACCAACCTTATTCCCTCTGTGCAACTGTTCTGACATAAGGACCATAAGATAATGGTCCATTTCCCTTGTCCAATTTATCCTGAAAGGATCATTATTAGCAGGGGACTTGTAATCCTCTTTACCTATGTTGGAAAATTTAGACCCCGGTTGATAGAATTAACAAGTTTTAAACCCAAGTTGTTAATTAAATTTATTATGAATCAAACTTGTTAAAACAAACAAACATCAATATCAAATCAAAATCATGCAGCAGAAAAATAAATAAGACAAGATATGATGACCCAGGAAAACCAATGAAACCAACCAGTTTCACAGTAAAAAACCTGGGGGGAAATCTTCCCGAAAAGCAATCCACTATAGTAAAGAGAAGTTTCAGATCTAGTACAAAACCTTTGTCCCTAGACTCTACAATCCCCGTAGATGAACTCACAGCAGAAACCTTCTACTGCTTCAGAACCTCTGAACTCTTCAATATATGAACGCCACCCTTTGATGTTGTTGCACGGATCCCAGTACGTGACTAACTCTTTTGCACGAATCCCAGTACGTGACTCACTCACCAACTTGAGGAAGAAGAATGTTGGCTGTGAAGTTTTTCACTTCATCAACAATGAAGATCAAGAAGCACTTGGTTACAAAACCCTAAGGCGCAAAGACGCAGTAACTTCTTTCAGAGAGAATAAGGCATCGGTCACCTTTTGCATATGTTCTCCTTGTATTCTCTTTTGTGACGGCCTCTAAAATAAGCCTTATATAGGTCTAGGGTTGTGAGAAAAGAAACCCTACAAAAATACATAAGCCTGGCCCAAAAACAGAAATTTGAATTCCCGTAACCTCGACAGATAGCAGCTATCGAGGAGGTGTCAAGAAGGTGTCGAGGGGACAGAAACTTTCTCGATCGATCGACTAGCTATCGAGAAGTTATCGAGATTGTGATAAGCATCAGCTGAAGATCTTGACAGATAGCCAGGCGTCGAGGAGCTATCGAGCAGGTGTCGAGATTTAATGAATTTGCACTTCAGCTTGTTTTTCTTGGACAGACTTGATGACTTCAACACTTGATCTTGAAACCTTGTTTCTTGAAGTATTAAAAACACTTAGAACTACCCAATTACAAGTAGAGTGCATTTTGTCAAAGGATTAGCCAATTTACATCAATAAGTGACATATGTTCTTAACAAGTGAAAACACATATGTCCTAACAACCTAGAACTTCAAAAATAACTGTCATTACATGAGAGAATTTATTCTAGAGGCAAATGGTACAAAGAAAAAAAAAATGAAACAATAATGCAGTTTCATACTCTTTAAAAAAAAAATCAATAACTTCAAACCTTAATTTCAATGGTTAAATTTCATCCCAAGAAAATCCCTTAACCTCAAGCAGACTCTTTATTAATTTCTTATGACTGTTAAAATAAACTTTTTCCATATTTAGAGCCAAATTTTCCGTTGAACAAGGTATGCATATCTTTCCATGCTTGTTTCTTGGATGTATTACGGATCTTATTGCCTTTTTTAAGTTGGTCCAGCAAAAGCCTGACAAAATATTGGTCCATGGCTGGTGTCCAATCTGTTTTCGAACGCTCTTTACATGTTGGTACAAGAATTTTGTTGCAACACCTAATCAGTAAAAGTATTTTTATTCATTAAAATAGATTATACTTCTTGAAGTACATATTAAAGATATAATTTCAATCAATCTTACTGCATCTAGTTCCTAGCTACTAAATGAAGATATAAAATAAATTACAATCACTTCCTGAAAACTAACCATCAGGACCAGTCCAATCAAGTGTTCACATAGCCAAGTGAACGATGTGCTCATTTTTTTGTGTGGGTGGGAGTAAAGGTGCTTATTTCTCCTATAATCTGGACAAGTTTGCAAAGCAGCAGCAACATGTCTTATTATAGTGTCATGCTATGCTTCCAAGATATAAACAATAAGTCAACCCAGTCCTTAGTTATAGACGTGGCAAATCCATTCAAATTCAACAAAAATATCTGAAACCCATGAATAAGATTAGCACACCTTTTCCAATTCGTTTAACAATTTAAACTCAAACAGAAGCAAATACAATGCATACACCAAACTGAGCTAAAGTTCTACAGACTAAATGATAGCCTTTGTTTAGTTGCCGAGAAAGCTGAAGAGAAAAAGAAATAAAGATTTTGAATCCTATATATTAAAAAAATTTTGGGGGTCTCTCTGAAAATGAAAACCCAAGGATTCATTAACAAAACTTGTGCACTTTTCGCTTATCTATTTCTAAATTAAAAATTACATAATCTCAATATAAAAATTCCCACTTTGCTTATGGAGTTGTATATTCCCAGCTACATTCACTCAAGCTAGCTATATCAAACTAATCCCACTTTGCCCATTAAATATGTTCAAATAAAAATCCAATAATTCTAATTTAGTCAAGTAATATTTTGAGTACGACCAATTAGATGTTGATCTTGTTGGTCTAAAACATTATATGTAGTGAGGTTTATAAGTTAGTTGTGTTTGTGACAGGTTTTGTTTGAATTTTTGTTTGTGAGTGGTTGTAATCCATATTGTTCATGAGGCTTGGAATCAGCCAAACAAAATTAAATATTTTTGTCTTGGGTAAATGTTTTATTTTATTGTTCTGCTGCCTCAAATCACAACATTTGCCTTTTCCATTTACTAATCATTAACTTGTACAACTTAATTATTTTTTCTTGAAAAAATTTGAGAAATTTTTTTACCATCAAAGGAAATTGAAATCAGCGACATATCAAATGACCAAATTGTAGCATTATTCTGCTTTTTGTTTGCATTACTACCTTTTGCCAACACCGAGGGGCCACCTCCAAGGAATTATTTCCTGTAATAATTTGGCGTGTGTGAGACAAGAGGATTATACATGCCCAAGGGAATAGTTAGATACTCGAAGAGGAGGTTTAGATATCTTGTTTAATTTTTTTTTTTTTTTTTTTTTTGAGAAACCTGTTTAAAAAATAAATGCAAAAGAAATCAAATGAAGACAAGGCAAAGGAAACAGTTTCAATGTAATATAAGTACCTTGGCATTTTTTTTCGAAATTCAATTAGGAGGTTCTCTTTTTCTTTGATAGTAGAAACGCATCCAGACAAGAGTCGTGGCAGCTAACAGTAGCAGCTGTGGCACTTGATGGGACATTGAATATATCCGTCGTAAACAAATATCGTTAACCCTGGACTTGATGTCACGGAATTCAGTTGCAATTCGCCCGCGAGCTCTGAAGTTCTTAATTGAGAGAGCAATTTTATATAGGGAATGATAAACTCCATGCCCTTGATGACGTTGAGGGCGAACATTAAACTCATCAAGCACGTCTTCTGTATAATAAGCAATATTTCTCAATTGTTCAATCATTCTTGGAGTTGTAGATGATTCTCATCTTTTGCAGTTAAAGCGGCTTTTGTGGACTCCAATTCATTTCTGATATACTCAAAATCTTTCCAAACCCCTCTGAAGAGTTTCACTTCTTCCTCACAGATGTGCCGGAACTTGTCAAGTAGAACTAGAAGGTTCACTGCAATCTTTGCCGTTCTATATGACCTTGAATTGTCTGTTATAAAAAAATAAAAAAACACACGAATAAATAAACAAATAAAGAAAAAGAGACAGTGGTCCTTCAGATTGAAGTCAAAGTCATCGTTTACCGAGGGGATGATCCACTAAAGACATACCCATATCAAGCTCATCCTCATCAGAAAAAATTGCTTATTATACAAATCCCTAAATCAGGCTCAGCAACAATACTTAAGAGTCCACACTACGGCAACCGCAGATTTCACGAACCCCGCACCTTCTAATGATAGGAGGCAATTTTGTGCTTTCACTAGTCCAACAAGAGATTCTACATAAAACTTTAACAAAATTCAAGGATCCTAGATTCAAGTCTTTGAATAGCTGCTGCAATAACCTTTGAGGTATATAATAAAACCACAGATGATCAGTGTTCATTTCTTCAAAGAGTTGCGCTTTGAGCTCCCGTTTGAAACCATTGATGGAAATGTAGACATCACAAACATAACTGTAATTAATTCCCTTCGGCATACCAAAAGCAAAGCAGAGAGCAAGTGTGGGAAATTCTGATCCAATCCAAAATGATATGGAACCTCCACTCTGCTGCTCGAACAACACTGGAATCATATTTCCTGTTGCAACAATTTCATAGCCACATCTAGTGTCTTCAAGATCAGAATTCAAATATTTAGTTTCACGTTTATGGAATTCAGTTACAAGTACAGAGAAGTCAGAGGAGGAGAACCATAATCCGTTACACTCATCTTCATCAGAATTCAAATCCTCTTTTTTAAATTTAACATTCCCGAAAGCATATTCTTGGAAGAAGTGCCTGCAGATTTTGTTGAACCCTCCGAACCTTGAAAAACTTAGTGGATGTCCTAAAATTTCTCTGAACTGCATGAAAATTAGTAAGTTTTTAAGAAAATTGCAGTTAGTAATCAAATTTGTTTCTTCATAGAGAGAGAGAGAGACCTGATTCGATAATTCGCTTGATGATTGTGAATCCAAGGATAAGCAGTTTAATGCATGTACTTTTGTTATGCTTCGTGGAAGCCTTGGAATTTTCTGAAGCAATTTGCACCCCTCAATATGAAGTGTATGTAAACTGGTAAAATCGATAATTTTTTCTGGGAGGGTAACGACATTGCTATTGTATATGTATAAATATTTCAATGTGAGGGTGCAACACGAAGTCAAAATAAAATCTACTTCTGAACGAATTTCAAAAAAGCTTAGTGTTAGTTTGATCAAGCTTGGAAATATATATCTGAAATCCTTTGGAAATATGACAGTGTCATAAAGACCAAGATCGGAAAGATGTTGCAATTCATAGATGCTCCTTGGAAGATGTAACAAATGGTCATAGGAACCGAAAAGTATGGTCTTAAGCCGGGTGAGATTCCCAAATGATGGTGGCAACACACTAATACTAGTCTCTCCCATTTCTAAATACTTTAAACTTTTCATCTCTGGATGAATATTAGGGAACTTCTTAAGCTTTGAGCAGTATAAAACATTAAAATATTCAAGTGATTTCATCATGAGACAATCTGGAAGAAGTTGAAGTTCAGGGCAACCCTTGAGGTCCCATACTACAAGCTTATCAAGACGTCCAACAGATTGATGAACCTCCACTAAATTATTACAATCAGAAAGAACCAATTCTTTTAGGTTTGGGGTGGACATTGATAAGTCAGGTAATTTCGTAATGTATTCACAAGAGCGAAAATCCATATATTTCAGGGTTTGGGATTGTAAGCTCTGTAATAAAAATAAAAAAATAAAAATAAAAAGAATTCAGCTTCAACAAATTTTAAGATATAGTTTTAAAATATACTATGTTATAAATACAAATGATCATTCATACCTTGAGAAGCTTGTCCAATCTAATGTTGCTCTGTGGCATCTTAAGTGCAACGATTTTGTGAGGACAAAAAGTGGATGGCAAGGAAGATGAAGGATATTCATTCCAATCAAGCAACCTCAATGCGTTAGGAAGATATTCAAGATCTCCACAAATGTGTACATTGCGAACTATAAGCAACCTGAGATTCTTCATCTTAGAAAATCCAACTTTTAATTGCTACTTTATTGGTTTAGGCGAGCACAACATTATGCCTTGAATTTCATCCGATCCCTAGTTGGACAAAGCTAAGTGAATCACATCTTACAATAGAATTGACCAAAATTATAATAGTTATTAATTTTAGACCAAAAAAAAAAATCATGCTACTAAACTTGAATTTTCATCCACAATAAAATAATAAAAAAATTAAAAAACATTGAAGATGAAAATTCATTGCTACCATATATTACTTATACCTCATCTTCAGTTAGCACACTAACAGCATCCTCATAACACCATATCCTACTACGTTTTTTGGGCTTTTTTGGTGATTCTTGTCGAATGATTTCCCAGCCCATTTGTTGAATTAAGCCATGCATCATCAATTTGTTAAATCGATCAACAATTATGAGACACTTATCAATAAGTTTTTTAATACCATAAACTGGGTATAAATTGCAACCTTCTAGTATATCTACAACATAATCCTTATCAAGTCCCTTAAAGAAACATGCAATATCAAGGAAAATATCTTGTTCAGTTTCGCCTAATCCATCATAACTTCTTTTGTGTTTTTTCTGAATTTCTTTGTTAGGAATTTCTTTATACTGATCTAATGCACTTTTCCATTCACATTTAGGCCTTCCACATAAATCAGCACCCATTATTTTTAGAACTAATGGACGACCTTCGCCATAGCATATAAATTGGTCGGCAAGTTCCCAATAACCTTCCTTAGGTTCATTTTTATGGAAGGCATACATACTAAAGAGTTCGAGAGCTTCATCATTATTTAGTTCTTGAACCTTGTGGGTTGAATGACCTTTTCCAAAACTAGATAGCACTTGTTTGTCTCTTGTTGTTATAATGATTTTACTCCCGTAAGCAAACCAATCAAATTATCCAAGCAAATTTTCTATTTGTTCCAAATTATCCACATCATTGATAACTAAAAGAATCCTCTTACAACAAAGTCTTTTCTTTATAACATTGATTCCTCCATCTTTGTTGTCCACCTTCAAATTTCTATCCCCTAAGATCTCAAAAAGAAGTGTCTCTTGTAGATTGATTATGCCATCATTTGTCATTGACTTTTCTCTAACGTTCTCTAAATAGCAAATTCCTTCAAAACAATCATAAATTTTGTTAAAAATAGCTTTTGTGATTGTGGTCTTACCTATTCCACCAGGCCATAGGTCCCTACCATGTGAACATCATTTGACTTAATATCTAAAAGCATGGCTTTTACACGAGAATTTATTCCAACTGGATATCTAGTAACAAATAATGGCGAGCAATTGAATCTAGCATTTGAGACTTCTTTGACAATGTCTTGAATAAAATGGGATTCAGGGTAGCTGCCAAGTAAATTCAAGAGGTTCAGTTTGTGCATTAAATTTGAAGTACTATCAATGAAAGCATATGGCATGAACTAATTCATAAGTTTGATAAATATCAGCATGTTAGCACATTTATTTTTCATTTTGGCAAGAAAATTTAGTTTTAGGCTTGCATTTGCACTTTTTTCTTTTTGGGAATATAATTTGGGTAGGCATAGTTCCTTAGGTGTATCTTGAATATACATCAATAGTTGGGGGTGATGGGATTTGAACCCTAAATGTCATCATTATAAACATCAACAAATGTCAACCAATTGCGCTACAAAACTCTTGACACTATATTGAATTTAATTGTCATTAGAAAAGATAACATTTTTTTTTTTTGGCTCTCTTTGGTCAATAAAACCATGTATTTGAATTTTATTGAGGAACCTAATATACTTTACCTAATTTTTGTCCAAATAGTTTTAGCTGTCTATAATGATTTGGATGGAAAATCCAGTTAGGTGATAACTTATATTTACTAGAACGAAAATTTAGAAATCATTAAGATATTTTGGGGACAAGTTTTTTAAATAAATAATAAGTGGGAGAAACTTCCATGTAATTGGTAAAATAAAGTATTGGGATAGACTTGGGTCTAATGCATCCTGGACCCAAGTACTTTAAAATTCTTCCATTTTTACCATTGGTTGCTAACTTCCTTAGTTAAAGTAAGAAGCCAAAAGAAATAATAATAATAATAAATTCATAATTTAGCCAAAAAAAAAAAACACTAGACTAAAAAATTAGCGAAGCTGTTCTTTAACAATAAAATTAATGAGCATAACAAGCCACTAAAAGTAAAACTCATAAAAGCACTAGTGTTGTGTTTAAATCCAATGATCTAAAAAAAAAAAAAACCATATAAATCACATAAAATTGGTGATCATAACACAACCCTCCCATTTTAATCAAAATTTAGGACATGACATTAAATTTTTAAAAAATCCATTAATGATTTTTTTTTTTAATTTAAAAAAAGTCATATAATTAAACCGACAAAATTGAATAAATGCCATTAATCTCATGTGTGGCTAAAATTGAAGGGGATCTTTTCGTTAAACACATTCCATTGATTGTAGTGACAACCAGATATATTAGCTGCTTCACGTAGAGCTTCTCTCCACCTTTGAATCTTCTTACTATCCTTAAATTTTTCTTCATGTTTAGCTAGGGCTTCTCCAACTTTTCCCTTTTGGTTACGTACATCTGATGGATTCACGTTGTAAAAAACTGGTAGCACCTCCATCTGGTCATTCTTCTTACACTCGATAATCTTGACAAGTTCATCCAAACACCAGGTGGAAAATGCATAGTTTTCAGAGAATACAATTATTGAAATTATTGAGTTTTCAACAATCTTGAGAAGTTCCTCAGAAATGTTTTCTCCCCTTTGGAGTTTATCATCAACGAAGGTATTAAAACCATTATGATCCAAAGCCTGATACAAATAACCCGTAAAACCAAGGCGAGTATCTTCACCTCTAAAACTCAAGAAGACTTCAAAGTTCTTGCATTGGTGGGTGACTCTTTTGCTGGTCAGAAGAGCCATTAGGATTTTTGAGTAGATAGTTGGGAAGAGCTGAAAAAAGAAAGAAAGAAATATAGAGGAGATGAAAATTTGGAAGAGATCAATGAAGGTTGAGGAGACAATTTGGACGCAGATAATTTACTCTTGGACGCAAATGACACATTGACCTGGATCTTAAATATATGACTCAGGGAAGTGACAAACAACTTCAGAAGAGCATTAGGTGTACAGTTTCTTTCAGTGAGACGAATAATTCAAATTTCAAAGTAGGTAGAACCTTTTACTTTTTCAAACGAAAGTAGGAAGAGCCTTTACATTACGATGTTCTATTATATTTATATACCGTTGAAATGAACGTACTACAATACAATGAATACATTGCAATAACTTAAGGTTGCATACTTAAATTTGGATTTAAATTTTAAAGTGATAAGATTTGAAATACCTTAATTCTAAATTCATAAATATTGAAATACAGTATGTATTATGGATTTTTAAAATTCTATAGGTTTAGAAATTATATCAAATTCAAAGATTTTAAGATTTAAAAATTTTAATACATTTTTCAAATTCTAATTCTTAATCCTTTTTAAACTATTCAAACAAGGTATTTGAATTTTAATCACTCAAATTCAAATCTATATATCTGAATCCTGCCATCCAAATACATGTTTCTAAGAGCATCCACAGCAGGTGTGGCAAATGTGCCAAATGCTAAATATTTGGCACATTTGCCACACCAAACACAAAAATGGAGCTTTAAGATGTGCCAAATCTCAAAAATTATACAACATGTCTACAGTACCGTTGCAAATTTGTAACGGTACGGACAGATGTTGCAAAAATAAAAATTGTTTTATATTCTCTTTTCTCTCTCCTCTCTCTTCATTTTTTCTTTTCTCTTCTCTCTCACTCTCCGGTTCCCTCTCTCTTCACCCTGTACCGGTTCGCTCTCTCTTCGACCAGTCCAGGATGTTCACCGGCAGCGACGACGGCGTAGCTCCGACGACGATCTCACCCACGCTCTAGCGACGACAGCGTAGCTCAGACGACGATCTCACCCACGACGACGGCATAGCTCGATCTCAACCACGCTCCAGCAACACTCGATCTCAGCCACGCTCAGCCACACTCGATCTCGCCGATCTCACCCCGAGGCCACCGTCGATCTCACCCTCTTCCCTCTCCTCTCTGTCTGCCTTTCACTCTGCCTCTCTATGGTTGTGGTTTTTTTTTTTTTTTTTTTTTTTTTTGCTGCAATTTGGGTTGATCTGAGGTGGTGGGCTGTGGGCTGTGAGCTATGGGTGGTGACAGTGGCAGTGGTGGTGGGCTGTGGGGGTGATGGTCGGTGGTGGCTGTCGGTGTTGTTGATGATAATGGGGAGGGGATAATATATTATTTTAATGTGTAATAAATATTATTTTAATGTATAGAATTGAATGATAAAACATCTAATAAATGAGGTGTTGTAAAATAATGTGGTAAAATAATAAAGTAGGTCTTTGGCGTGGCGAAATGGCATTTATTTTACAACACCTGCTGTGGATGCTCTAAAACCACTCTGATCAAACGGAATATGTTAAAATAATTTATGCAAAAAAATAAATAAATAAATCGACTTGACTGTATATCAGTTTGAAGAGAAACCATGTCCTCCTTTCTTACTAATATACGTAGCCAATTGAAGATGAGTAGTAGTACGTAATATTTAGTGAAGTCTTCATTGAGCATGTCATTCATATACGTGTAAAACCACTCTGATCAAACGGAATATGTTAAAAGAATTTATGCAAAAATAAATAAATAAATAAATCGACTTGACTGTATATCAGTTTGAAGAGAAACCTTATCCTCCTTTCTTAGTAATATACGTAGCCAATTGAAGATGAGTAGTAGTACGTAATATTTAGTGAAGTCTTCATTGAGTATGTCATTCATATACGTGTTGATGCTTTGGCAGAGAGAGACAGGGAAGAGGGTTCACACTTTCACACTCTCTGTAGCACAAGTGCTACGATTTTGCATTTTCAAATTCTAAGAATTTTCCATTGCACAATCGGTCAAAAGACACAAAACAGAGAGACCCACGCGGTTTGAAAATATAAATTCCAATAATATTTAATACACTCCTTCAAAGTCAAACAGTGGGGTCCTACGCGTTTTGATTTTTCAAAGAATATGTTCATTAAAAAAAAAAAAAAAAAAGGCTAATATATGAAAAGTTACCTTTGTTTTTTGTTTTTTTTATTTTTTTTTTTTCCAACTTCCAAAAGTTAGTTTCATACAGTAGTAGAGCAAAATTTTACTTCAACAAGTTTCTACCAAATATTTTAACTTAGAGTTTGTTTGAAATCCACTTATTTTACTAAAATTGAAAACTTTTTATTAAAAGTACGGTAAATAAAAGTAAAAATTAGCTAAAATAGTACAATAAGATCCAAGAGTAGTACTAAAAAGTATAGTGAGACTTATTAATAATAACAAAAATAAAATAAATAGTAAAATAAGCTGTCAAATATAACTTATCCAAATGCAACCCTAATATTACAGTGAGTATCATTTATCTTATGCAGAAAGTAGTCATCTTTAGAACTATAGCGCCCACAAAATGATCTATTCTCATTTTCGAGCAAATGAGAAAGGACTCTAATCCTATGGAATACTCTAGTATCTACCAACTAATCACCACACCAATATTTGTAGATCAATTAAAAGGTTGGTGCAGTGCACAAATTTTGGTAATTAATTCTATTATTTATCTTATATGGATGTTTAAGTTTACTTAAGTGCCTGATGTTACTTACGCTCAAAGACAAAGTTAGGACTTGGAGTTAGGTGGCAGTTCCATTGCTAGTCATGTGTGGTGGCTCCAACCTCCGGCTCTGCTACTACTTAGCCGCTGAGGGGTTTTTTTTTTGTTTTTTTTTTTTTTATATATGCACGCGTACACTGCTAGATAAGAATAAAATTATTTTGTTTAAATTTTTTTAAATGGCTAGGTTCAGAAGTTGTTTTTTTTTGGGTGAAATTGATTTATAGGGTTTAATTTTTTTTAGCTTTGCTATTGGTAATTTTTTGTTGTTGGGAAATTTTTTTGGAGCTTGTATATTTAGATTTAGATTTTGGATCTATAACTTTTTTTATGGCTTTTAGAATGAGGGAAAATGCTAGACTTATACACCTTTTTACAAAATTACTAATGTGGTAAGTAATTATTGATGAGTAAAAAAGTTATGTATGTGGTGGCCCCACCAATAAGAATTTGCTATCTCAATGATTTGAAAAATTTTTGTAGAAAACTTTGTGACTATAGCATTACTCTTAAAAGAATTAATGGTATTTTTAAAGGGGGCAGAGTTTAATTTTATAGAACAAAAATTGCTAAAATTAGTACTACATATATACTAATATTTTTAAAAAATGATTTGGCTCCATCTCAGCTAACATTAGTCGCAAACCTATGTGATGCATAGAAATAGATAATTATTTTGTAATTGTGGTAAAATATATAATTTGTTCTCTAAAAGTTTTTGAAGATAATTTGTTCTTCCTAAAAATTAAACAATCTTTAAAGTTATTTTCCATCTTTCTATCTCTACCAATATATCATTTCACAGGTACAAGTTCTTGTGGGATTGGGGGACAAGCGCAAAGATTCAAGTCTTCAAGAGAGAATTTCACATACATACACTTAGAATAAACTATAATAGGATTTCTATCTTAGATAAAAATTTAAAAAGAAAAATTTCCAGTTCTTATATAATTTGAAGTTTAGGTGAACACTTTACACTTAAGTTGTAATTTTTTTTTTTCAATAAAATTTGATAAGAGATACACGAACATAATAAATAATTTTTATATGATACTTTTGAATATTATTAATTATTTTCATTGTTATCTTTCCATTGTACAATTTCATTATCTTCTAAGTCTTTCTCTGAATTGCTCTTTGATTTGTGAGATTTTATATTAATTTTCTATGATTTATTTTTCATTTCCTAGTAATAACTTTATCAAGATATCTTATTTGAAAATATGTTTTTTTTTACTCCTCTCTTTTTTTCCTTAAGATTTTCACATCCTAATGTGTATTTTTAGTAAGTTTTTATTGTTAAAGATATTTACAAATAAAAGAAATATCATCTATAATATAAAATTATAATATAACAAGAATAAAATAAAATTAAGGTGTAGCACAATAGAATCTAAGTGGCAAACTCACTATTGTGACTTCACCTAATCATTAAATCACCCATCAACATCAATCAACCCAAAAAAAAAAAAAAAAAGGATTTAACACATATTTTGATGAATTAATACTGGCTGCACAAGAATTTATTTTATATGTAAAAAATCAAATATCATGATACAGGCATAAAATTTAACAAGAATTTATTTTATATGTAAAAAATCAAATATCATGATTCAGGCATAAAATTTAACAAAAATATTATGAAAACTTATTATTTTTTAAACAAGAATTTTAATTTATCTAGGTAAGACAATGCATAATGAAAAGATAGCTAAAATCAAATTTTCAATTTTGATTTTGTTGTTGAGAGAAGAAAAAGAGGGGGGGGGGGGGGGGGGGGGGGGGGGATGTGTTTAGTGTAGGATTGTTTGATGTGTGGTCATATGAGAGATTAGATTACTAAAGTTCACAATCTATTTTACAAAAGAGTTACTTGCAAATGTCCATCTATCCTGCCAAAAATTGCAAATGACCCTACCTCGGTATCTTTTTAAGAAATTTCATAAAGTTGATTATCTTTTTCTTTTCTTTTTTTTTCTTCAGATGGTTCATTCATTCATTTTTCATATTGAGTTTTATCACACATCAAACATGAACCAATGCTGCCCCATTTTTTTTTTTTTTAAGAATAAGTCTTTATTTTTCCATCTAATTGATTTTATATCTTGCCTTGGATTAAGAGATTGTGAGGTCTCCTATCCTAAATTAGGAAATGAAACATTAATGAACCAATGAAATAGGTTTGGGGTTCATTTTTATCATGTTTTTACTTAGAGAAATGTTGTGTCCACAATATTTTCACAACATTTTTACAAAAAAAATATAGATGACAGGTTGTTAGTTGTTATTATGGGTGAGTAAAAAAGTAATTTAAATTGTGAATTCAAATTAAAACCAATAACAACTTACCACCTATGATTTGTTTTGAAGATATTATGAAAATTGTGTGAATGTAGCACCTTTCTTTTACTTATCCTCTATAAGAGCATTCGCAGCAGTGTAGCTATAATGCTATATTGCTAAAATTTAGCTCTACATACACAAAAACACCCCTACAGCAGTGGTGCTATATCTAAATATTTTAGATGAATTGCTACAGTGCACATCTATCAATAGATGTGCACTGTAGCTTGAAGCAAAAAAAAATAATAATATTCTATTCACAGCCGGGTACAAGTTTTGGCTTTTTTTTTTTTCATTTCACTTTCTCTTTCTCAGTCAGACCATTCATTCACTCTCTCAAGCTCAGTCATCTCTCCTCTCAAGCTCCCCGTCTCTCCTCTCAAGCTCACTGTCATCGCCGGCGTCCACCTCAAGCTCACTCCGGTACAACTTTTTTTTTTTTTTTTTTCATTTTATCAAATCCGTTTCACTCACTCTCTCTATTTCACTCTCAACTCTCATCTCAAGCCTCTCAAGCTCACATCTCTCCTCTCAAGCTCGCTGTCATCGTCGGCCCGTCCACCTCAAGCTCACTCCGGTACAGCTTGCTTTTTTTTTTTTTTTTCATTTTATCAAATCCGGTCTCATTCACTCTCATTCACTCTTTCTATTTCATTGTCAGCTCTCATCTCAAGCCTCTCAAGCTCACTCTCTCAACGTCGCCGCCGATCTGCCTCGACGCACTTCTCTTCCGCCGATCCACTTCACGTCAGTCTCTATCTTCTTCATGTGGATGCTTTGGGTTTTTTGATTTGGGTATATTCTTCTGCAAGTGTGCCACCGATCCATGCCGATCCACTTCATGTCTCTGTTTTTTATTTTTAATATATGATTTTTTATTGTTGCTCTGCATTATTGGCTTGGTGATTTTGGTAGATTATTTTGGTAGATTGATGATGATTATTGATGAATACGGTGAATGATGATTTTTGATGATTATTGGCTTGATGATGATTATTGATGAATGGTGAATTTGTATATTAGATTGATGATGATTATTGATGATTATTGTTGCTCTGCAAGTGTGAGTGATGATGAACTTACTGAATAATGTACTTAATGGATGAATACGGTAGTTTCGCATTGATGACGATGATTATTATGGATTTTGTAAGATGGTGTGCTCTGATGATTTCTCATTGTTGCACAAAACTAGAAACAGAGCACACATTTCTGTGTGCAAGGAAGTTTAATGGGAAATTGTTAGTTTGGTTTTGAGTTTTGATATAACTGTACGTTTGGGAATTTTCTGTGTGCAGGGAAGTTTTGAGTTTTGATATGCATAATCATGTTCTATTGTTTATAATTCTAAGTATTTTATGTTTTGATATAAATGTAAGTTTGGGAATTTTCTGTGTGCAGGGAACTTTACATTTTTTTTTTCTAATTTTATGGAGTCACGTAGAGACACACAATGGGATTTTACGGGTATCATGAATGGGGATATAGAAATTGATTCACAATTTTTGGGAACGTCTCAAAATACTCCTTTGTCAGTTTCTGAGTCTCCACCTCCACCTCAACCTCAAGTTGAAAATGCCTCTTCTTCAAAAGGAAAACGGGGCACTAACTTTAGTTTAGAGGAAGATAAACTCCTAGTGGGAGCATGGCTCAATACTAGTGTTGATGCCATAAATAGTAATGAACAAACACAAAATACATTTTCTAAAAAAGTTTGGGAGTACTTCAAGAAATACAATACATTTGGTACCACGCGTACTATTGTCTCCTTGATAAGTCGTTGGGGATCGATTAGTGAAAAGACAAATAAGTTTGCCGGGTGTATGGCTCAAATTGATGCACTTCATCAAAGTGGTACAACCGAAGAAGATAAGGTATAAACTATATTGCAATAGTGTTAACATGTCCATTCACAAATAGTTTGAAGATATTAATCATGTTATATTTCTTTTAATTTTTTTAGATTAAAGATGCGAAGGCTTTGTGTTTAGAGAAGTACAAGAAACCCTTTCTTCTTGACCATTGTTGGCTCATGTTAAAGGACCAACCAAAGTTTGCCGATCCTAGCAGTGCTAAATCGAGATCATTCATGCCTCCGACTTCGGAGTCAATATCTATTGGCGAAGGTGATTGTGGGTCTGGACTTGGTGACTCTTCCAATGTTGAGAGACCTATTGGTAGGAAGGCCGAAAAGGCCATCCGAAAGAACAAAGCCCCCGGAAAAGATGTAGGGGAATATTTGGCCAAGAAATTGAAATTGATTGAGGATGTAACTTGATTGGAAGAGGAGAAAATGTCTATTGAGAGAGAAAAACTTGCGGTTGAGAAGGAAAGAAATGAAGAAAAACTGAAGATTAAGAAGGAAAAAGTCATGATTGAGAAGAAAAAATTTGAGATAACAGAAAGGTTAGAAGAGGAGAGAATCATGATGATAGATACAAGTGGCTTGACCGGAGCACAAAAAGCTTTTTATGAGCAGCTCCAAGAGGAAATCATAGCAAGACGAAGTTCACGTAATTAATGGAGTTGATTGTATTTTGGATATAGTTTAGTCTTTTATGTATTTTGTAGTGGCTTATGTAAGCCTTTATGTATTTTGTTTGTAACTTTATGTATTTTGTAGTGGCTTATGTCACTTGACTTTAATCTTAAACTAAATGTATGTGTTTGTGTTGTGACTTGAAGTGCAATCTAACAAAGACTTTAAAGTGCAATCTTTTTTATCTTTTATTAAGTTCCATTCAGTCTTGTGATAGGCACTGATATAATTGTTTGTAGACGGAAAAATGATACTATTATATATCTTGATATAATTGATATATGCTTGGTTTTGAGATGACAGGTCTTAGAATAAATCTATGAAGACATTGATGTTATAACCACTATGAGTGTCTTTGATTCAATTATTTCTATTCATTGAACATTCCTAGTATCATATGCTTGGTTTTGAGATGACAGGTCTTAGAATAAA
The DNA here is from genome assembly GCA_032727855.1 of Quercus ilex subsp. ballota. Classification (NCBI taxonomy): domain Eukaryota; kingdom Viridiplantae; phylum Streptophyta; class Magnoliopsida; order Fagales; family Fagaceae; genus Quercus; species Quercus ilex. The sequence goes on from CM064910.1 coordinate 22,853,763, forward strand.
TCTATGAACAATGAGCATTCATAGTATTTCTTATTTAATCATTTACTTATCTTTTTAAGATTAAGGTCCTACTGAGAGGAATTTTTATTTTTTGGTTATATACTTATATTTGATAAATGCTTGAGGATAAGCACCATATTGTGTTTGTGTTGTGACTTGTGCGTGAATTAGTTATATTCATTTTGTTGTGGCTTATATCACTTGGCTTTAATCTTGCATCTATAGTAATAATTGCTTTCCAATTGTCTTGAAGGTTGCATCCATGAATCACTATTTGGTTCGCAAGTTCATTTTTGATGACTCAAATGAAGATGAGATAATCGAAGAATTTGTCAAGGAAACATCACAACCTAAACGTCGACGTTCTATTCGACATAATCATTTGGCAGGCCATGAGAGGCTTTTTCTTGATTATTTTGCTCCCACACCAGTGTATCCACCTACTATATTTCGTAGGAGATTTCGGATGAAGCGTTCTCTTTTTCTCCGTATTCAATCTAAGGTAGAAGCTCATGACTCTTACTTTATTCAAAAAAGAAATAGTGCCAACAAACTAGGTTTATCTTCATTGCAAAAGATAACTGCTGCACTTAGAATGCTTGCATATGGAGTGTCGGGTGATTTCATAGATGAATATGTGCGGATTGGAGAAAGTACTGCATTAGAAAGTTTGAAAAAATTTGTTACTGCGGTAATTGATGTTTTCTCTGAGGAATACTTGAGAAAGCCAAACAATGAAGACATTGCTAGACTGTTAGCTCATGGCGAACGCCGAGGTTTTCCAGGTATGTTAGGTTCAATTAATTGCATGCATTGGAAGTGGAAAAATTGCCCATCTGCATGGAAAGGTCAATATTGTGGTCATATTCGTGAGCCTACTATTATTTTGGAGGCAATAGCATCATATGATCTTTGGATATGGCATGCATTTTTTGGGTTACCTGGGTCAAATAATGACATTAATGTATTAGAGCGGTCTCATGTATTTAATGAACTTACTGAAGGGCGTGCTCCTACAGTACATTACTCAATCAATAGTCATGACTACACAATGGGATATTACCTTGCTGATGGCATATATCCAAAGTGGGCAACATTTGTGAAAAAAATCCCATCTCCACAAGGACAGAAGTATAAATTATTTGCAGCAGCCCAAGAGGCGTGTAGGAAGGATGTTGAGCGTGCATTTGGAGTGCTTCAAGCACGTTTCGCAATTGTTCGTGGGCCTGCACGATTTTTCCATCTTGAAACACTCCAAAAGATCATGAAAGCGTGCATAATTCTCCATAACATGATTGTTGAAGATGAGCGAGATGAGAATGAAGTGGTAGACTCAGATTATGAACAAATTGATGAAGTAGATAATCCTCCTCTACAAGTGTTACGTGAACAAAGTGATGGATTTATGTCATACATTGAGAGGCATGGACGCATTAGAGACCGAGAAATTCATTTTCAACTCCAGTCAGACCTCATTGAACATTTATGGCAATTGCAAGGCGAGTCGTAGGAATTTTCTTTTTTGTATGTTGAGAAGCATGAGTCATAGGAACTTGTGCTAATGTGTGAGTTTTATTGTAATTTGGTTTGAGTTATGTATGTGAGTAATGTATAGACTACATTGTTCCTGCTATAATATGTGTTCTTATAAAGTTCCTCCATTTCATAGTTCACATTGTTTCAAGATTGCTTCTGGACAATTGAGACGATAGACTATCATGATGATTGAAAAATAGTTTTAGTAAAAAAAAAAATGTATAAAAAGTATAATTTAGGGTTAAAAAAATCACTTGTTTACACTAGACGATTATTTGCAACGGCGGTGGTGGCGGCGGCGGCAGTGGCGGTGGCGGTAGCGGTGGCGGTTGTAGGTGGTTGTGATTGTTGTTTATTGTAGTGGATATATTATTTTATTATAGTAGATATATTATTTTATTGTGATGTTTATATTATTTTATTGTGTTGAAAGCTAAAATAGATCCACTGCTGCAGCATGTGTGTAGGTAAAATAGATAAAGTAACTTTTGGTGGAGCTAAAAAGCTAAATTTTTAGCTCCACTGCTGCGAATGCTCTAAGAGCACTCACAATGAGGTTGCTAAAATGATTAAAAAGTATATTGCTATATTTTAACTTTTCAAACACCAAAATCATGCTCCAGCAGTGGAGCTAAACTTATTTTTTTTAGCTCCATTGCTACAGTACACATCTATAAATAGATGTGCACTGTTCATGAGAGCTAAAAAAAAAAAATATATATATATATATATATATTCTACCCGATGGATTAAAATAATAAAAAGTGGTTCTCTCTCTCTCAGTCACTCCGTGCCTCTCTCTCTCTCAGTCACTCTTACCTCTCTGTCTCAACGTCTCCAACCCACGCCTCCATCGGCCTCAACGTCACCAGCCCAAGCCGACCCAAGCCCCAAGCCGCTGATCCGCGTCTCCGACCCATGCCTCCGTCCAATCCTCCATCTCAACGCTCAACCAACGCCGATCAGACCATTGCTTTGGTTTTCCGCCGATCAGACCCACGCCGACATTGTCCTCCTCACCAAAGCCTAGCTCTGTGATTGGTGATTTTTTTATTTTGTTTGTGATTGGTGATTTTGTTTGGTCTGGGTTGAGGAAAAATATTAGAGATTTCGGTTTTTTTTTTTTTTTTTTCTACTGTGGACTGCTATTGGTGGTGGTAGTTGTGGCTGTGGCTGATGGTATAGGTGGTTGTGGTTGGTGCTGTAGATGTTTTTTGGGTAATGGGATATATTATTTTATTGTGATGTTTATATTATTTTATTGTGTTAAAAGCTAAAATAGATCCACTGTTACAGCATGTGTGTAGGCAAAATAGATAAAATAACTTTTGGTAAAACTAAAAATTTAAATTTTTAACACCACTGCCGTGGATACTCTAAAAACACCAATACAACAAGGTTGTTAATTTATCTTTCTTTTTTTTTTTTTTTTTTAGAAGTTGGTATAATATTTTGATTCATTGCTACAGTGGGCTGCTATTTCTAGCCGCTCACTGTAGCGGAGAGTTATTTGCAACAATTATATTTTAATCACATACTCAGCCTCTCCCACACGCGTGAATCACCCTATCCTCATCTCACTATCTCTCTTTCACGCAGACACAAAGCACAGATACAGCTCTGCCTCAATCTCACTATCTCTCTCATGCAGCCAAGGGCCCAAGGCCGACGCCACCATCAATTCCACGTCCCCACCACCGGCGACTTCCCCACCGCCGCTACTCCACCGGTGTTTGTCCCTCGTTGGTGGCTGGGCCGCCTGTATGGGTTTTGGTGGGCTATGGCTGAGTTGATCTCGAGGGTGGGTTGTGGCTGGGTGTCAGTTGGGTTGTGGGTGGGTTTTGGTTGGGTTGTGGTGGGCTGATTGTGGGCTTTTTTTTCCTCCTCCGGTGGTGGTTGGCAGTGGCCGGGGCCAGTTGCTGGGTTCTTATGGCTGTGGGACTTGAAATTTTCATTTTTCTCAAAACATCGTTTCATATTCCTCTGGTGGTTGCTGGGTTCTTAAAACAATGTTGAATACTCAAAATTTTGGATTCTTGGGTTTGGTGGGTGGTGGAGGTTGTTGTTTGGTGGAGATGGTGGGTGATGGTGGCAGTGGGTTGTGATGGATGTTTGTGTGTTGTGGTTTATAGTGGCAGTGGGTCGCGGGTGTTTGTGGGTTGTGGTTGACGGTGGCAGTGGGTTGTTGTGGTTGATGTGGGAAGTGGACTGTGGTTTATTATATTTATTTTATTGCTTTGTTTATATTATTTTAACGTGATTAATGGTAAAATAGGAGATATGACGTTAGGTGTATTATAAAGCCTATTGTTAAAATAGGTAAAGTAAATTTTTAAGTGGTTAAATGCTAAAAATTTTAGGTTCATGCTCTAAAGTCTAACCATTCACAAGACAATCTATAATTAAATAAGTATGGTGAGGTGTGATGGGATCAGTTACAAAGCATTTCTTTCTCAAAAAAAAAAAAAAAAAATTACAAAGCATTATCATGCTCCTATCATTTTGGTCTATTGTTGGGCTTACTATAGTATTGAAGAGTAGGATGCTCCAAGTCAAGTTGTGTACCTTTGATTGGACTCATGGAAGCTACCTGGCCCCTCTACAATATTTCCTAGGATCTTGGAGGATTTTTTGGTCATTTGTTGGAAGTTTGGGGTCATTTGGATGTTCCAGCTTCCAAGAGTATTTTGGGTGTTTTTTAGTGATCTATGTGCGTTCTTGGGAGGCATTTTGGTACTTCGGGTGTTTTGAGGGTATTCAAGCTATTTCGATTAGATATGGAGAATGGGGTATTGTAAATGTATAAATTTATGGGGGATTTATGTAACTATTGTAAGTTGTATGGGCATTTATGTAATTGTCTATAGTTAGGGGGTGTTCGTGTAGTTGTTGGGATTTAGGGGTTGTTAATGTCGTGTGTTTGACAAAAATTAAAAAGCCAGCTTATTTTACTATTCAGTTTATTTTTGCTACTATTTATAGGTTTCACTGCACTTTTTGGTACTATTCATAGATCATACTATACTATTTTAGCTAACTTTTACCTTTATCTATTTCTAGCAAAAAGTTTTCAATTTCAGCAAAATAAATGGATGCCAAACAGATAAATATGTAAAGTTGGGAGTTGGGCTTGGGTTTAGGTTAGTGACTTAGTGTAACTAAGTTGGGCTTAAGAATTTTGACGGGTTTTGCTGTGTAGATGATTGGACTTAGATTTGTAGTGAGGCTGGCCTTGGGCTTGTTAGAGAAATAAACTGGGCTAGGTGGTTTTAAATAAATTGGGACGAGTTTCGGCCACTTTAAAAAAGAGGTGTTGGACCTATTTGGTTAACTCGCCTTAACTAGATCTCATTGAAATCTTATCCAACAGTGACATTTCAATTATCTCATGCAATGCCCATCTCATCTCTCTGTCTCTTTTTGATGAACAACAAATATTAAAGGAAAAAAAAAATCTCATCTCTCTATCTCAAACTAGGATTTCTTTGAATCAGTGATATGTTGTTTGTGGATTACTAAATAAATTGGATAAAAGAACACAATGCAACTAAAAGAAAAGCTATATATTGATTTAATCAACTAAATACAAGAAAATTATTATTGAATTTTTCAGTGAAATTACACACATTTGTATTATAAATTTATTTTGTAGTAATTAGTCGTGTATATATATATATATATATATATATTATGTTTTCTTTTACACGAAACTTAATTTTTTTTGTTAATAAATTTATAGCAACAATCAAATTTAGATGGTAAAATTTCATTAAAAAAAAAAAAGAAAAGGAGTAGCTGTTTCCAAGTACTAATTCTATAGGTTTTATCAAAGTAAAAGTTTTAATTTGATGAGAGAGAATTTTCATTTATGTTTGTGGCAAAAAATGAGCCATGAGCACACCCATGAAGAGGAATTGTTATTGATTGATGCTAGAGATATTACAATTTTCTTTTTGTGACGAAGAGATATTACAAATATGCTTACATAAAGTTTATAAATTGATGTGCCGCTCACAATAAAACAATTCAAATATGCATTTATTAAGTTATTGAAGTTCACAAATCTCATTTATTGCTACATTAGTTTCTGTGCTTTATGCAATAAAATTTGTAATAGTTTTAGAAATTTCTTTTTATTTTTTATTTTTTCAGTTTCTTATTTGATAAAAAATTTATTTTTTATCTATTGACTAGTACTTGGGGCTCTATTGGTGAAGGTTTGGGCCTTCTTGCACTTGGGCCTTAGGGGATTACCTAGTTTGTCTAGTGGTTTGGGTCTGCCTTGTAATCCTACTTTGAAAGTGAAAAGGTGTTATAATCTCTTTAGCATAGTTAGAATCAAAGAAACAATAAAAAATTAATTGAAATAAAAATTAATCAAGTGAAAAAACATTTTAATTGAAGTTGGCATTACATTAGGGTCAAACCCAAGTGTCAGGCAAGAAATATATAGGTCGATTGAGAATTGAGATGAGAGGTGAGACTCTCTGTGGCTGTCTGAAATTTGCTCAATTGAGATAGTGAGGGGTGAACTTTTTTGACTTGCAAGATTTTGCATAGTTCTCTCAAGCGAGTGTCATGCAAAATTATGCAAAAAAGGGGGGGTGGGTTGTTTACCCTTTAATTAATAATTAATAGCCAAACATTGTACCACTCGATATGATTTTTAAACATTTGTGAGCATTGGAGATAAATTTCTAACTGTTTTCTAACGGTTATAACACATTGGAAAAAATTATTATAATAACAACAAAGAAGCCTTATGTGACAAGATTAATTAATAAATAAAAATTAAAGAACAAACTCCAAGAAAATTCTAATAACGAAAACTGATGAACAAACTGCCAAAGCACGCTGGTGCCATTCTCAAAATGGTTTACATAATAATGTTGCTAATTTTGCAGTGTGAATGACATAGCTAGTTATTTAATATAAATCTGGCCATTCATTTCACCAAAACATAGCATTATTTAAGTGGAATGGGCATCATCCATGTGTAAATAGATAATTAATTTTTTGGAGTGTTGGCAAACTTCCAGTGAAAATGATCCATGTCTTGAAAGCTTACACTGCCAGCTACCTCTTCCATTGGTACAGCATCAGATATCTCTTTGAGCTCTTCTTCTGTAAGTTTCAACTTCAAAGAGCCAATATTATTCTCCAGGTTCTTGATCTTAGTAGTCCCTGCAAAAGTTCAAGGAAAATGAATGAACAATATACAAGATTTGGCACATTGGAAAATAAAATCTGGCAAAACAATTCCAAAGGGATCTTAAATCAAAAGAAAATTTTTATACTACATGGATACTTTGAGAGAACATGAGCATATTAGTGAACATTGATTTTCAAATTCCACGAAACCAAAATACCACTCTTTCAAAAATTATGCCACAAACATGAACCCAAACTAAGCTCTTATTTAGTAATGACTGCAACCTAACACTTTGTTTATGAATATGTAACACTAAGTAAAATCTGAGTTTTTCTAAGGCTGTTATGACATTATAGGAGGCATTATCTATGTACTTTCCAGCCATGAAATGGGTTGTTTATTTATATGACAAACTTTGAAACTTGAGGCAGGAACTCCTTATGGAAATTGGACCCGTATACTTTTGACATTTTCCCTTGATGACTAATTTGATGTTTTGTCTCTATAAGATGCAGGTGTTCTTCATTCTACATGTTGCAGCTTAATAGGGAGAAGAGCATTACATAATTAAAATCAAATTAATTTTAATTTGTAGCACAAAAAAGAAAATAGTATTAATAACATTGAATAGAACTTCAGCCACTTATTATTTTGTCTCTTTTTGTGAGGAAAATTTCAATATTTTTGATGAGATGAGGAAAACTTAAATATGCAGCTAATATACACCAATGCAATTAATCAGGGAAAAAGGAAAGAATAAGAAAGGCAATTACCAGGTATGGGTACAATATCATCTCCTTGTTGGAGAATCCATGCAAGTGCAAGCTGAGCAGGAGTGCATTGGTACTTTCTTGCAAGTCCTTCTATTCGACTAAAAATGGCCTTGTTCTTGTCCAAATTTTCTCCCTGGAACCGAGGGTGCATGTCCTTAAAGAAAAAGAGCCGGCTGTCAGTTTAGTTAAAGCATCTTTATTGTTGTTATTACTATTGTTAATAATATTAAGGAGAAAGGCCAAAATTCTTGAAATCCTTATGAAGATGGTTCTTAAAATATGACAACAAAGGCTTAACCCCAAAACTTTGAAGTTGGCTATGGATCCTCAACAAACTAATTGCGATTGTCTGTGTATTCTTCTTTGATGTTCTGTTATATCCAAAATCTCTGTCACATTCTTAATTGATGTCTGTTTTTAAGAAAAAAATTCAATAGTAGATGTTACACTGTGTAACTCTTTTAAAGCACAAACAGATTAAATATTGAATGGAATATAATGTGGCAAATTGAAAAGATTGATAGCTAAATTTTCAAAATTTGACTTGGTTGCAATTTTTCAAATGTTATAGATGAAATTGGAACTTCTTGTAAACTGCAAGGACTAAAATAGGTACTGTTTTATTCAATGAACTTGATGAATCGTTGCTCAAAGAAAAATATCATTATTTCCTGAAAAATCTTTGTATCTTACAAATGAATGACACAAAATACTGGTGAAATATGTACCAATACGCTATTTGCAGCCAAATTTTCCACAGCTCCTTTGCCAGCTAAAAAACCACGACCAAGAGGACTGTATGGAACTATTCCAATGCCAAGCTCCCTACATGTACAAAAACATTAAAATTCAAGAGAGCATACTCATGCTTCTGGATAAGATAATTAAATTATATTGAAATCAAATCTACACAAAATGGATGATTTTTTTGTTGTTGCAGCAGTCATTCAAAAAGAACAGTAGTGTTGCAAACGCAAGAATGAATATAAGGGGAAAAAAAAAAAAATGGAGAGAGATTTAGGATACATGGAAGCATTCAAGACACCAAAATTTATAGAAAAACATCATCTTTGAACTGAACGAACCTGCAAAGTGGAATTATCTCATCTTCAATCTCACGACTCCAGAGAGACCACTCCGTTTGTAAAGCTGTGATGGGATGCACAGCATGTGCCCTCCTTATTGTGTCTGGGCTGGCCTCAGATAGACCAATGTACTTGACCTTTCCCTCTTCTACCAGTTTCTTAAGTTCACCAACCTACATTCCAATAAGATGTATCTAATCAAATTTGCCACCAAGATCTCACCATCACTACAATGAAATAATCTTTTCTGAAATTCTCTGCAAATTAGACTTGCAAAGAATTTGACAATTTCAAGTTAAAAACAAGAAATAATTCAAAAAGGCCAACCATTGCTGTCATGTGGTTGAAAGGGCAAGAGAATGACTTACAGTTTCTTCTATGGGTACTTTTGTGTCTACCCGATGCTGATAATACAGATCAATGTATTGCACATCAAGACGCTTCAAGCTAGCCTCGCAGGATGAGCGAACATACTCAGGGCTACCGTTCACTTCCATCTGAGGAAATCCAATTTTTTGGACACCAAATTTGGTGGCTATTTGAATTTTCTCTCTTGGCAACTGCTTCAAGGCCTGAAAGATATAAACTTCTCTCAGTTAATATAAGAGTTTTTACATGGTCCAGATTGGTAATCAGTTCACTAACAACAGAACTTATAGAAAATAGTATCACAAAGACATTCCACATCAGTGACCATCTTTAGATTTACTACCTGATAGGAAAAAAGCCATTTAACTTTGGAGCTAGTAAAGTTAAAATTGGTGTCATTTACCTTTCCAAGAAGAATTTCATTAGTATGGGGTCCATAAATGTCTGATGTATCAAAGAAAGTGATTCCCTTACTGAAAGCATACTTTATTACTTCAATTCCATCCTCCTCTGGGAGTGGGGAATTGTACATTCCACTCAGGGTCATACATCCAAACCCTAGCTTTGAGACCTGGGGAAAAAAAAGAGTCAAAGATTACAGAGAAATGAACAAAAAATTATAGAGAAAACCATTTCTTAAAACCTATAGAACTTGTGCATCTTGAACAATGAGAAAGATCAACTACAAGATTTTAAATAAAGATTTGAAGGATTTATATTTTTAGTTAAATCTATTACTAAACTTTCATGGTTATAGGTTATTTATGAAGGTCCAATCTTATGTTGAGAGTCTTGAAGGAAGAAAGAAACAGGACTATATAAGGTCTGAAGTGTCCAGCCTTTCTATCAATTTTAATTTCTCTGAAGCCTCCCACATGACAAAATATGAAGCACACAAGATTTGAAGGACTTTACTACATACATCATTAATTTCCAAAAACAGAAAAGATTAAGGAGCAGGGTTTTGTTGATTCCAGAATCTCGTCGTAGTCTCTATTATATAGTATTATAGTATAGATGAATTGATTACCCAATATATAAATATAAAAATGACATTTAAACTCAACATTCCTCCCTCTCCTCCAAAATCCATAAAATTGGCGTATGTGCATCGGATTCAAATATATGGAAAAAATTTCTTAGTATAGTAGGCAAGAGAATTGTAATTACTCTTCAACAGACAGCATCTGTCATACTCCTGTCTTCACCAGATAATAGCAAATCTCTTCGGGCTTGAACTTTACCTTAACAATTTGACAATCACCTCAATCTGTTTATTTCATCATGTTGAGCTTGGTTCTCAGGTATACAGTTGGCTGCATTGGTGTCATAACAGAGTTTTAAGGGCATCATAACCTCAAAATACAATTCAATTATAACTATAACCAAATCGCTCAAAACTTGTCTTTTCTTTATCACCAAAAGAGGATTCTCACTATGCCAAATCTGTTTAGTTCATCATGTTGAGCTCGGTTATGGGGGTACACAAATGGCAGCTTTGCTATTGTAACAGTCTCTTATGGGCATCATAACCTTAAGTCACAATTCAATTATAAGTGTCCAAATTGATCTAAACTCTAGCTTTTTCATTCCCAAGTAAACTTGCTGCCAAGAGTAGCTTCTCATTATGTCAAAGCTTATAGATTCTTTCCTATTAAATCCTACCTCTTCTCTTTGAGGTTGATCCATGTAAAAAGTACCTACGTAACTGCAGCCATTAACTACTTATGAAACAAATATTTGCTACAAGGTTTTTTTTTTTTTTTTTTTTTTTTTTTTTTTTTTTTTTTTTTGGTTTAGGTCCATAAGTCTAAACCAATGTTGCTCTTTGGAGTTTGGACCAATATTCTGTTTCCAGCAGCTTAAGATTCCTAGTTCCAACAGAATAATGGATTCTAAAGCGATAGAATTTTACAAAAAAAAAAAAATTTACTTATAAATTTATTACACATGCGTTCATTTTATTTTATTTGATATAACTAAGATTAGGTTGAGATTAAAAGGCCCACATTAAAGTAGAACACTCTGTATGAAATGGTAGAGTAATACACTAATACTATAACTGGGACATTTGATCTATATTATTTTTCTTTGTCGTGTCTTTCTTTACCAAACGACATCTCATTTATATTATGTATTAAGAGAAGTAGCTCTTGAACCTGTACGAACATGTTGCTGCTGAAATGAACCATAAAGGTAAAAAATATGCTATTTGATGTAGAATTTTACCCATGCAGTTCGTATAATATATTTACATTTTTTATTCATAAATCATAATCAACATAAGTAAAATACTTTATTTTATTCGATTATGGCTAGGTACTATTGATAGATTAGACTAAAATTAAAGTACGTTACAGAATTAAAGGTAATTAAAGTAGAATTAAATTTGCTTTCTTGACAAGATTATGGTAAGCAAGAAAAAATTATGGTAGGCAGCTAAACCTGCAACTAGAAGCCACTTACCATCGCACGAAGGAATGGCCTCTTCTGCTTTAATATATATTTTATTTTTTTGAGAAGATCTTTTGCTTTAATATATATAAATATATATATATATATATAATATAATACTAATAAAATAATATTATATAGATAATGGATATGCATGATTTTCCTTCACAAAAAGATATGCATAATATTTTTAGACTGAAACTAATAGTCAATTCACTTTTAAAAAAAAAAAAAAAATCTAGTAGTTAATGATACTGAGTTACAGTAGATGGATTCTTGTAACTTTAAAATCCCAAATAGATCAAATTATGCTTATGGGTTTTCACAGAAATGTGAGCTGAACATATATAAAATGGGGAGGTTTCTTGAAAAAAAAAATTGAAATGGGTGTTTCAAGGAATGCCACTGGTATTTACCTCAAGGCCTTGATTGCCCAGTTTCACCAATGGAATTTGGAGTTCGTTCCGTACTGCCATCATTCAAATTGTGTGTTTTTCTTTTCAAGATTCTCAATGTCTTAAATCTGTTTCTAGGATAATTTCCCTGGGCAATTATCATTAAAAATCTCAGATATATATAGTAGTACTAGTAGAGAGGTAAAGAGTAAAGACTACAGGATGTTTTGAAACAAAACTCAAAACGTAATCACTGATGGCAAGTTCAAAGAATTCTAACGAAATCCAGGGATATGTACCCACTACTACCTACCTACCTAGAACTAGGAATTCATTTTTACTTTTCCAGTGTCGGCGCCAGGCAAATAAAAGTATCTACAGATGTTTTGAAACTAAACTCAAAACGTCATCACTGATGGCTTGGAGGATTGAATTCAATTGGAAAATTTTAGCTATAGTTTCCCATCTAGGTGTACTACATTAAATAGGAAGAGGTATGATTGAATTCAATTGTGTTATATTTTTCTTTGTTTGGGTAAAAGGGTTAGACACTTTTAAGGTTTCATATAAAAATTTACCAACATAATATTAACTTTCTTTTTTTGGGTCGTACTAACAGGTGCCCTTAAGGTCATGATTAACAATTTATTTTAGGAAAGTTTTGACACTATTTTTATAAAAAATGGAAAAATATGTTAAAACATTAGTTGCTTTTTTTTCCTATAAAAACTTTCTTTAAATAGATTATTAACCATTGCCTTAATGTGTTTGTTTGGAGGTGAAACAGGATATATAGAAAACTTTGGAAAGAAAATAGGAAGAAAAACTTTTTTAGAGTGTGTTTGGTTGAGTGAGGAGAAAAGAAAATAAATGGTCGGGCCCAAGAATTTTCTCCCCAAGCTCACCAAAATGTTTTCTCCCAAAAATGGAGAGAAAACTGAGTAGAGAAGAATTTTTTCTTAATTGACAAAAATGTCTACATGCACATGGGCTTCTTCAGGTTACCTTTATTTTTTTATTTTTCTTCTCCCTGGGGCATTAACGTTGCCTCTTCTTTTTTTTCTTTTTCCTTTTTCTATTCTTTTTTTTTTCTTTTGATTTTTTAGGGCTTGGACGTGATAGTTGTTGTTGTTGTTGTTGTTGTTTTTTTTTTTTTTTTTTTTTTTTTTAACTAGATGTGATTTTTTTTGGGACAAGATTTTTTTTTTAAAAAATAAATTTGGGTGATTGCTCTTTTTTGTGATTATTTGTCACTTTTTTGTTTTAATTGGGCATCATTCTTTAACAATAGTAAATGAGCAAATTTATTCAAACTTATTTTTTCCTTCCCTCCACTTTTCCACTCCCAACCAAACAAAAATGAGAGAAAATAAAATCTTTTCTATCCTCCCATTTTTCCATCCTCCCACCATTTTCTATCTTCCCACTTTTTCACTCTCCTAGACTCTATGGAATCCGTTAGCATTTCCCTTCTTTTAATTACTCAATTTTATATTTAAAATTTGAATATATATATATATATATATGTGTGTGTGTGTGTGTGTGTGTGTGTGTGTGTGTGTGGACTAAATGGGTTCAAAATGGGTCATCCATCCGACATAAATAATAAACCAAATCATTTTGGGTTAATTGTGACTTATGCATGTCAACACAAAGTTAAATCATTTATTAATTGTGCTTTGATACAAGCCCAATTACACTAAATATTAACTTCAAAATAAAGATTCTTAAAATTTAAAAAAAAAAAAAAAAAAAAAAAAACTTTAAAAAATATGTTGTGTTCGCAAGTTGTGTCAAAATATTGGCACCCCCTAAACATGAAAATTCAGACCGCTAATCATGCATTTGAGACAATTTTATTGCTGCCTTTGTTTGTTTGTTTGTTTTTGGATAAATAGTGTTGCATTAAAAGGCCAAACAAGACGGGTACTGGACACCGTCGAATTGTCCATTACAAAAATACCCCTAATAGAGTCTGGGGGATAAAAAGATAACAAAATCATCATCTTGAGTTCGCCCCAAGCTAGCCAAAGCATCAGCACTTCTGTTAGCTTCTCTAAATGCATGATGATCTTGGGCATTAGGTAAGCTCCGCAGCAGCAACCTGCGGTTATTAACCAAAGCCTACAACTTTCCATGCTCTGTTAGAATCCCTAATGATTCCGCCACCTACTGCGCCCCTGGATTGCTGCCTTTGTTTCATCATCGATTATGTCATGAATATGTTCATGTTCTCAATTTTCCCTGGTCGATTGAAAAGGTTTTGGGACATATATGGTTTCTACTTGCCAGCCTCTCTTCGTCATTGATTATGTCATGCCACTAATGGCACTATTCTGCCATTAGAGATTAGATAACTAGTGGCTGGTGCTTTGACTACAATTTGAATCTTATATGCTAATACAGCACACCGTTGATATATATTTGATTCTTTTAGTACATGTTCTTGATCTACTTTTTTTAAAAAAAAACATGTTCGTGATCTACTTATTATGAAAAGATTCCCAGCACAATTAAGTGACTAATAATAAAACTCAAACCAATTGTTTTTGGGTTTAATTTATCTCGAATACTTTTTTAACTAGAATCTCCTTTTATTTTCACGAGAAACTGACATATCACCTACTAACTAAATAAAAAGTGGAGATTAAAATTCACTACCACTTATCATTGCGATTTAAAATAAAAGGAAATATCCAATTAAAAAAGCACTGGAGGTAAACCAAACTCATTGTTTTTTCACTCTCTATTTGTTTTGGTAATAATGTTTTCTAGAAAATTAGTCATTTTTCAAAAAGTATTTTTTAATTTTTTTATAAAACTATCTCATTTTTTTATGTTTGGTAGAAACTTTAAATGAGTTGAAAAATAATCTTCTAATTTCCCTTATTTAGTTTGTCATGAGATAGATTTGTTTCCCAAAAAAATTTAGTAGAAAACAATCTTTAAAAATAAGTCATATTTTTTCTATTTACCAATTATAGTCTTTCCTTGACTCATTTTTTCAGATACTACCAATCACTGAAAAACATGTAAAACTATCTTTATACAAGTTTAATTTTTTTGTGTAAATTCCAAATTTGTAGTGTGTTTCCAATTTAAGCCTCATAAAATAGCCCAAAAATGAAACCTATTTGGAATTTTTCCTTTTTGTTCATAGAATTATTTGGAATGACAAGAAATATTAATGATTTATCTGCAAGCCAAACAACAACAAAAAAATGTTTTCAAACTTATTTTTAGAATCACAACTGAACACAAAAAAACAAGTCTGTTTTCCAAAAAAAAAATGTTTTTCATAATACAAACGAATCGCAAAGTGAGTGTCTCTACTCATGGCCATCATGACTAATGCATATGCTTTTTTAGTAGCTTCGTTGAATAAAAAAAATCTAGGCATCATGCTACAAGTAGTGAGCATTTGCAGCTTTGTTATTTAAATGACTACTTTTATTAAATTTTCTTCATTATCATTTTATTGTGGAATTCTTCCTTTTTTTGTGTTTAGATTCATAGCACATTTCTTGGTTTTTAGGCATTATTTTGTAATCACAAACTTGTCAAATCATGGGATCTCAATCAAGTAGATTTTTTCTTTTTTTCTTTTTTGGTTGGACTTGTATCTAGTGGCCAATTCTATTGGACACACTATCATATTGACACGTGTATGTATCCTAGTGTGTCTAGTAGAACTGGCTACTAGACACAAGCCTCATCCTTACTTTTTTTTTCCTAGAAAGCTTGTTGTAAGATGCAAGCAAGTGTATAAGATCAAGATTCTCTCTTATGATTCTATTAAGTGCTACTAGGCCCACCTTGTTGCTAAATACTTCTCAAGAATATGACTTGACTTTGAGGAGACTTTTGCCCTATTTGCACACTTCTACTCTATTGCACGTGCATCTCGATAATAATATTTCCTTGTGTAGTATTTAGGAGTTGTTTAGATTGAGGGAGGAGGGAGGAGGAGTAAAGGAGAGTAGAACAAAATTTGCTGAAAATAGACTAATTTTGGGCCAATTTTACTCTACTCTACTCTACTCCCCCTCAATCCAAACAAACCATTAGTCTTTAGTAGCTAGGGTTTTGTTAGGTCGAATCAACTCTAAATCTTTTTTTTTTTTAGAATACTAAGTATTTTTAACACATACACGGGGAGATAAGAGAAGGTCTTAAAGAAACTTACAGTGGTGTATTTTTTGTGAACAACACATAAAACATGCCTTACCATTTAATACAAGTGAGTCTTTTCATTTGCTCTTTTTTACTTCATTCATTTTGATGCGTTGGGTCCATCACTTATTCCTACTATGGGGTAGAAAGGTCACATTTCTATATGACATTTCTTTTCACATTTTGCCCGGACACATCTCAGTTTAAGAGTCTAGCCAAGCAAAACTTCACTATTTCAAGATTATGCTATATTCATCCTCCCAGCTTCTGTTCCTAACTCCTTTAAAGGAGAAACATCTCTCATTGCCATTCATTCTACCATCAATTGTATACCTTCACCTTCAAGATTTCAGGTGTGTGGTTCAATCTTTTTTAACCTAGTGAGCACAGTAATGACAAATGCACTCTCAACTGTTTTCCTTCCTAGGGTATGATCATAAACAAAAGGGTTATCGTCTTATCAATGCTACAATCCTACCACAAATTGAGTTAGATTCTCCCATCATGTTGTCATTTGATGGTTCTATTGAGCGCAACCAGGCCGACGTTGTAGCTAACAGGTTCACACGAGCACACCATTAACTACCTAGGAGACACTTGGCTTTTAGCCCTTTTGCAAACCTCTCCTCACTTTGACAATTTCTACTTAATCGTATCCTGTAAAGATTGAACATGGTTTTCAAAATTCAACATCCTTATAAGACATGTTGGTTACTTTATCAATTAACATGACACAATGTTATTTATTAGATGCATTGACCACGGTACCACGCAATGTTACTTACTTTATGTTGATGATACGATCATTGCCGGAGATAACTTGCAAAGTTCTCAATCAACTTTTAATTCTGTAGTTTGTGATGAGGTAACAAAAGCAGCAGATGGCTACTATCACTAATGTATGTGACAACATTTGACAAGGATGCTATATGTGTGTGCGTGTGAGAGAGAGAGAGAGGTAGGGGTGTCAATGTTCGACCCAACCTGCGAACACGACACGAACCCGACACGGGTTTTTTCGGGTTAGGGTTGGGTCTTAATGGGTTTGGGTCATAAACGGGTCAACCCAAAAGCGACACGATAAGAAACGTGTCACAAACGGGTCAACCCGCAATAGACACGTTTGACACGCCAATTTATTTGTGTCTACCCGAAATGACCCACTTAACACAACCCGTTTAACTTGTATAACAAATAAATATTTATTTTATTTTAGATTTGTCAAATACCATTTTATATCAAACATATATTTTAAATTTAAAAAGAAAACTGAGTAATTACAAAACTTTACAAGGGATATAATTGGAAATTGAAACTTTACATACTCTAGAACTACTAATACTTTCTTTTTTTTTTTTCTTTGGGCATAGAACTTGCACAAATGAAATTTGATGAGCTTGTGGAAGATGTTATGAATTTGGACATCAACAAAGAATTTATAGATGATAATCGTGGTCATAGTTAGGATTAGTCTACTGTTTGCTCAAATTCTTTCAATATTGATACTTAGCATTTGGCGAGTTCCAAGGATATTATATTTTTGTTGAACTATGTTATTTTATTTTTGTTAAACTTTGTTATTTTGAATTTGGGTTGAAGTGTATGCACTTCTTTTGGAGTATAAAGAACTTATTTCTAGATGAATGTTATATTTTTGTTGAACTATATTATTTTGAATGTGGGTTGAAAACTTGAATTGTATGCACTGCTTTTTGGGATGTAAAAAAAATTATTTCTAGATGGATGTTATATTTAATATTATGCAGGTTGAAATGGGTTGTGTTACATTCATGTCAATCCAACACGACTCATTTATTAAGCGTGTCAAATGGGTTGGGTCAGGTCAACTCGTCTTATTAACAGGTCGGGTTAGGGTTGAAGGATCATGACACGATTATTAAATGGGTCGGGTTAGGGTTGAGGCATTTAGTCGAATACCCCTATCTCGACACGACACGAACCCGACACGCTAACCCGAATTGACACCCCTAGAGAGAGGAACAAACTAAAATAAAATCTAAATAAGAAAAGTCAAATTATATTTAAAACCCTATATTTAGAGGTGGTTTAATATTGTAACTTGATATTTATGACTGTTACAAATTAAACCTTATAGTTTCACTAATTTCAAATTGAACCTGAACTTTTAAAATCATATCATTACCATATAGTTTCATTAGTTTCAAATATTTAACTTTGTACTTTTAAAATTATATCAATTTAAAATAGGCCTGTCCACGGGTCGGGTTTGTGCCCAACCTGAAACTGACCCGATCACTTCGGGTCTCTGATACCTGGACCCGCTGCTGACCCGCCGAAGGCAGTGATTCGGGTGGTCGGATGTCACCAGTTTCTGGTCAGGTCTCGGTCGGCATCAGAATGTGTGAATCGTCATCGGAATTTGCAAAAATCTACCAAATTTTGCCGAAATCTGCTGGTTTTTGTTGGATCTGATCGAATCTCGAAGAGATCTTGGCGGATCTCAACGAGATTAGGCCAAATCTCAAACGAGATCAGGCCGGATCTCGACAAATCGGAGAAAATCAAACCAGTGAACACTCTAATCAGCGAAGAACAGCAACTTCCGGTGTATTTTCTAGTTGGGTCAGTTGAAAATTGAGTTTTCATGCTCAAACCGGTCAATCGACCTGCCGATCTCAGGTTTTAAGGGCGGAGACCCGCTGCCAACCGTCACCAGCGTCGAGGTGGACGATTCTCGGGCTGGATCGGCCAAGTTGGGTGGGTTGATCAAGTTCTGAGTCTAGTCGGACACCCCTAATTTAAACCCCCTAATCAAACCTAAAAAGTTCAACGTTTAAAATGATATGATTTTAAAAGTTCAAGGTTCAATTTGAAACTAGCAAAATTATAATGTTTAATTTGTAACAATCTTAAAAATAAAAAATAAAAAATTGTATGTCTTAAACTTCAAGATTTAATTTGTAACCGCTCCTAAAGAATATGGTCTAGCAAGTAATTTACCCTAAAACAAAGTGAGGAACAAAATATCCAATAGAACATGACATAAAGCAACCACATTGGTTATCATTCTCAAAAAGTTTACAAGATGGTATTGCTAATTTTGTGTTGTGAATGACATAGCTAGTTTTTAACATAAATCTGGCCATTCATTTCACAAAAAACATAGCATTATTCAAGCGAAATGGACAATATCCATGAAAGTGTAAATAGAGAATTAGTTTTGTGGAGGAGTGTTAGCAAACTTCCATAGAAAATGTTCCATGCTTTGATAGCTTCTACCACCAGCTACTTCTTCGACTGGTACAGCATCAGTTATCTCCTTCAGGTCATCTTCTGCAAGTTTCACGTTCAAGGAGCCAATATTGTCATCCAAGTTCTTGATCTTAGTTGTCCCTGTTAAAGTTCAAGGCAAATGAACAATTGAGAAATAGCAGGTGAAAGTCTCAACTTGCCTCAACTATTAAAATCTAGCGAACAGTTCCAAAGGGATCTGATACAAAAGCCACTGTTTATACTAAATAAATATGATTGAAAATGAGAGCATTAGTGAACTTTCCTGCTGAAAGAGAAAAGAAGATAGATACACACAATCATCCTTAAACTATGTATGGAACTAGCAGTCCTCTCTTCTTAATTCTCAAATTTCAAGTTTCCAGCCTGTGGGAGGCACAAAAGGGTGCACTGGATAATGAAATTTCACTCTGCTTCATCATCTTCATTCATGTAACACTTCCAATGAAAAGTAAATAACTCAGCTAAACCTTGATCAATGTCGTTAGATTTTTTCTTAATACAGTTCCCTATATATTTAGCATACCTGCATATATTTTTTAGCAATTTTAATATCAAAAGCACATAATTGATTAATGATTTTATTATTCCTCAAAATCAAACTACCACTCCTGCAAAAAGTCAGTAACTAGCTAGCCGTATGGCCAATGTCTTCAAGACATTGTGATCACAAACCGTAAACCATAATAAAATCTGATTTAGTTATGACCACAGCCTAGGACTATGTTTATGAATATGTTAACAGGAAATTAAAATCTCTGAGTTTTTCTAAGGCTGTTATGACATTATAGCAGGCAATATCTATGTAATTTCCAGCCATAAAGTGGGTTGTTATCCATTTCTATGCTAAACTTTGAAACTTGAGGCAGGAAATCCTTATGTAACTTCAGCTGCTTTTCTTTCTCTTTTTGAAAACTTAAATACATAGCACATTTATGCAAGTAATTAATCAGGAAAAAAACCAAAAAATGATAGCCAATTACCAGGTATGGGTGCAATGTCATCTCCTTGTTTGAAAACCCATGCAAGTGCTAGCTGAGCAGGAGTGCATTGGTGCTTTCTAGCAAGTCTTTCTATTCGACTATAAATGGTCTTGTTCTTGTCCAAATTTTCTCCATGGAACCGAGGGTGCATGGCCTTATAGAAAATAAAAAAAAAAAATAAAGAAGCTGGCTGTCAGTTTCATTTGAAGAATTTTTATTGTTGTTATTACTATTTTATTAAGGAGAAAGCATAAACTCTTGAAATCCTTTCTATAAGATGGTTCTTATAGTACAACAGCAAAGCCTTAATCCTGAAACTTTTGGGGTTGGCTAGATTTTGAACAAAGTAATAATGCCGAAAGTGCAAAGAATAGTTTATTTTAATTTAGTCTTATGAATTTTTAGTCAATTGTACTTATATTGGACAATTGGATTTTGTTTAAGGTCTTATTAGTGAATTAGGTTATTAGTAGTTTATTTAAATTTCCTTAAGTCAGGAGTATTTTTGTTATTCAATACGTCACTCTCCGAAGTTGTTGCTGCATCCATTTTGGTTTTGTCCTGTGTCAACTAATTGGAGTCAGCCAAAAGTATTTCTTCTTCTCCGTTATTCTATCCGATATAAAAATCATTCTTTGTCACCTCCTTAATCAATATATCTTTTCTTACTACTACTAATGTTATCTTAAGTCATCTGCTATTTTCTTTTTTGGATATATTTGAGATGATTTAGTTTACAAAAGAGATTGAGGGAACAAAAAGATGGATATATTGACAAAATACCTATCTGTTTCTTCAATACTTATGTATAATTTCTCATCAATACAATTGATTTAATTATAGAAAAATGAAGGGAAAATAACTAATTTGGTTGCTGAAGCTTACAAGAAGTTCTGTTTGCTCCCTAACATTTGGCAGGTCAACGAGTTGAGTCAGTTTGGGTTTGGTATCAACCTGAACCTGCTACCTGACTAACTCCTTTTTGGGTTGGGAACTTTCCTGCATGTTTTTTACTAGATCATTGGTTGAAGTGGATAAAACCCCAGATTTGGGTGAGCGGTTGGGGTTGTTTGGTGGGGAAGGAGACTAGCAGAAGTGAGTGGAGAGGGTCAGTGATGAGTGGTAATGAGTAGATGACACGACACATCCAACCAATGACGTGGCACGACTTAGTGATGATTTTGAAATTGGAAACATATGCAGACCTTTTTGTTCTTTTCACTTTTCTGTGAATAGTTATTACTCTTCTACCTCATCTTCCTATTATTCTAGGTGGACTTCCGATTGGCAAATCATCATCTAAGCCATGACAGGTCAGCTATTTAACGAGACATGTCATCTATTGTATTTGTGAGGCAGATAGAAAAGCTTAATTGCAAAATGTTGAAATGTTAGTAACTTGTTTGCAAATTTTCAAATATTAGGGATGAAATTGGAACTTCTTGTAAACTGCAAGAACTAAATAAGGTGTTTGCCCTCATAGGAATTTTTCACTCAATTAACTTGAAGTATGCATTGTTCAAAAAGAAAACTATTATTGCCTGAAGAATTGTGCAGAAAATTTGAGTCCACATATACATGAGAAAAAATATCAGTGAAATATGTACCAGGTGGCTATTTGCATCCAAATTTTCCACAACTCCTTTGCCAGCGAAAAAACCACGGCCAAGAGGACTGTATGGAACTATACCAATACCAAGCTCCCTACATGAACAAAGGCATCAAGAGAGCATCCTCATGCTTCTGGATAAGATAATTACATATAATGAAATCAAAGCTACACAAAATGGATACAACCCAATTAAATTTTCCTTGTAGTAGCAATCTTTCAAAGAAGATAATGGTCTTTGAAAACTAAGGGTAAAAAAAGAGAAAGAGATACTTAGGACTCATTGAATCTATCCCCTTAACTAAAATTTACAGAGACAATGAGCAATGAACAAGCAGCTCTAAATTTAACTCCACATCTAGAACAGATGATCGTGTGTAATCTTCTTATATGTGGAAGCACTCATGAGACCAAAATTATAAAAACATCATCTGTGAACTGATTAAACCTGCAAAGTGGAATTATCTCCTCCTCGATATCACGAGTCCAGAGAGACCACTCCATTTGTACAGCTGAGATGGGATGTACAGCATGTGCCCTCCTTATTGTGTCGGGGCTGGCTTCAGATAGACCAATATATTTGACTTTTCCCTCATCTACCAGTTTCTTAAGTTCACCAATCTGCATTCCAATAAGATGAATTTAATCATTTTTGCAGAGAATTTAATAATTTCAAATTACAAACAAACAAGCAAGAATTTTTAAAATAACCCATTGCAGGCATCTAGTTGAAAGAGCAAGAGAATCATTTACAGTTTCTTCTATGGGTACTTTTGTGTCTACCCGATGCTGATAATACAAATCAATATATTGCACATCAAGACGCTGCAAGCTAGCCTCACAGCTTGAGCGAACATACTCAGGGCTACCATTCACTTGCATCTGAGGAAATCCTGATCTTTGGATGCCAAATTTGGTGGCTATTTGAATTTTCTCTCTTGGCAACTGTTTCAAGGCCTGAAAGATATAAACTTCGTTCAGTTAAATAGAACAGAATTTTAATGTGGTCCTCAATTATTAATCAATTCACTAACAGATAATATAGAAACTAGTAACAAAATTTTCACATCTGTGACCATCTTCAGATTTACTACCAGATAGGAACAAAAATGTTTGACTTCTTGAGCTAGTAAAAGTAAAAATTAGTGTCTTTCACCTTTCCAATAAGAATTTCATTAGAATGGGGTCCATAAGCATCAGATGTATCAAAGAAAGTGATTCCCTTACTGTAAGCATACTTTATTATTGAGATTCCATCCTCCTCGGAGAGAGGAGAATTGTAGGCTCCAGTCAGGGACATACATCCAAACCCCAACTTTGAGACCTAGGGGAGAAAAAGAGTTCAGAATTACAAAGAAAGGAGAAACAAAAAGTTAAGAATAAATGTAGTAGAATGATAATAGAGCATGTAAGAATATTCATGTGTGAGAATTGTGGTTAGTTAAGTAGTGAGTTTCCACATTGGATAATAATGACAAGAGTGAATGGTTCATATGACATAACTAGGCTGAAATTCATAGGCTTAAGCTTTTGGGTCAATTGATGTCCCTATATGTTATATTAACTCCTCAACTAGAATCTACCCAAGTTGTTATGTCCCCAACAGAGTGCAACAAAATATTTTAGTACAAAAACTATTCCTTAAAACCTTAGAACCTATGCATCTTGAACATCGGGAAAGTTTAACCAGAGAATTTCATGGTTATAGGTTATTTATGCAGGTTCAACCTTATGTTGGGACTCTTGATGGAAGAAAGAGATGCGGCTCCTAAGGTTTAAAGTCTCCATACTTTCTATCAATTTTAATTTCTCCAAAGCCTCCCACCTGACAACATATGAAGCACAAGATTGAAGGACTTTAAAATATGCATATGTTAAGTGCTGAAAATGGAAAAGCTGAAGAAGCATGAGTTTGTTAATTCCAGAAACTCTCCATGACCATAGTCTCATTTATATAGTGTAGATCGTTACCCAAAAAATACATATTAAAATGACACTTAACTTCAGAATCTCCCCGCCCAATCAAATTAGTGTATGTGTATCATAGATATGTTCTCAGTATACTAGGCAAAAGAATAGTAACTACTCTTTAAGAGATGGCATCTGTAGTGTTGACACAAATCTCATGTCTTCACAAGAAAACGACAAATCTCTGTGGACTTAAACTCTATCTTAAAAGTTTAACAATCAGCTCAATCTGTTTAGTTCATCATGTTGACTTGGTTATGAGGTAATACAAATGGCTGCTTTAGTGTAGTGTCATAACAGAGTTCCAAGGGAATAATCAAATTGCTCTAAACTCTTGCTTTGTCATTCATGTTTAAACTTGCAGCCACAATAGTTATTCATTATTCCAAACCTTATAGATTATCTCCTCTTAAATCATAAAAGTATGTAGTTAAATGATTAAATTTACCATATCCTAATAGCTTAAACTTTTGAGACTATTAGTAATTTAACATGGTATTAGAGCATGAGATCTTGAGTTCGATCTTTGTCTCCTCCATTCTAACTCCCATTTAAAATCCCACCTCACTAGTGAGGGGGAGTGTTAAAAGTATGTGGTTAAATGACTACAAAACCGAAGCCATTAACTGCTTATGACTTGAATATGGAACTGTGTTTCTTAGGGATGACTTTCAATTCCTTCTGTGGTAGCAAGTTCTCGTTGAAGGGCAACAAATGAATATAGAAAACATCATTTTTGCAGCAACATCTCAAGATAGGTACAGTTTAACACTTCTCTACAAATTTATTCTCAATTTATAGCATGTCACTAAACTAAACAGCTTCATAGAAATCGTTTCAAATTAATGATGCACTGTTCCTTGTCTCTTACTAACACACTAGTTAACTTTGTGCCCACCATACTTTTAACATACAGGGTACCATATGCAAGAGGATTATTTTCATAATGATAACACTTCACAGCTTATAATCACAAAAAGGTAACTTGGTAACACCCATCATCGGTTTTCAACCATTCATGATTTGAGTTTGAGACTCAAACTTAATAGTCAATCAGTATTGAGTTACTGTGGATGGGTTTTCAAAGAAATGTGACTTGCACATATACAAAATGGAAGTTTCTTTAAAAAAAAATAAAAAATAAATAAATAAATAAATAAAACTGAAATGGGTATTCAAGGTTTGGCTTTGTGATTTACCTCAAGGCCTTGATTGCCCAGTTTCAGTCTTGGAATTTGGACTTTGTTCCCTTCCGCCATCTTCCAAATTTTGTGTTTTTCTTTTCAATGTCTGTATGTATATGTTGCTTATTCTTTTGATTTTCTCATTAAAGTGTTAAATATAGAAAAACACTAATGATAGTTACATACCGGTGTAAGGTACACATAATGCCACCTCAACTAATATAGGATTTCAGATAAAATTTGTGTTAAATATATTTTCATAACAGCAAATTTTTTTTTTATCTAATAATAATAATTTGTCACATAAAACTTATAAAAATATTTTAAATTTAACATTTTTCACTAAACTTAAATTCACCATTTTACGATTATAATTAAAATCGTGATACGATTTTTAAAAAGTAAGCACAATTTAAAAGAAAAGTTTCAAAACTTTAGTCACTGATATCTACTTCAAAGAATTCTAAAGTTTCTAACCAAATGGATCATGTGGTTAAAAAGTTGAGTTTTTTACTTTTTATTTTAAAGAAAACCGTAGGCGTTGAATTGAGAATAAGAAAGGGGCAAATTTTTAGGTGCATTAACGGCACAGTTAATCACTGCAGATATATTTATTTATTTATTTATTGATAATTTTGAGTGTGCATTTATTAATTGATTATTTCAAAAATGAAAATTATTACACTATTAAGAAAAATATAAAAAATTGTTAAAAAATTAATTATTTTTATCTTTCTCTGAAAAATACATTTAAAAATATTTTCTTAATCAATGTGGTCAAGACATTAGTTAACTTTTCTGCTTTAAATTAAGCATTAACATTAATTATCTGAGACTGCCCACACACACCTGACCTTGCCATATGTCAAAAAATGTATCAAATTTTTTTAAGACAGTAATTCCAAGTAACATGTAACTCATACATATGCATAGATACATTTAAACACAATTTTTATTATAAAAATATAAATAATTAGTCAAATTATTAAAAAATGGCATGTAAGTTGTAACACATGCATACATATAGATGCATTTAAAATTAAACACAATCTTTTTATAAAAATATAAATAATTAGTCAAATTATTTATAATAATAAAAAGTAAACATAATTAGTCACATATTAAAATTCTTATCTAAATTTAATACTACTTATGATAACTTTTTTTACTAATTTTTAATAAGATAAAACATGTGGTGATCTTTGTTGTGTGATGATTTTTATTGAGTATATTTGATTTTTTTTTTTTTTTTGAAATAGTTCATTAATATTATATTTTTAGTATTTTGCACTCATTAACTCACTTAACACAAATTTAAAACATTACACAATTGAATTTAATTATTCTTAGAAAAGATATAGTCTTAAAGTTTTTTTTTTTTTTTTAATTAATTAATAGTTGGAGGAAGGAGATTTGAATTCGTCTTTATTGGGAACACTAGAAAATGTTAATTTAGTTATAAGACTCTTGGCAAATAATCATTTTAAAGACTTTGATAGCTATTGTCAAGTGCCTTAAAAATCCTGTCATTGCACTAGTTGATGACAATTCATATTAGCGGGTCATGTTTGAGTTGAGTTTGGTGTATTTGAGTACATAAGTCGACACAACTCAAAAGTATTCGACCTTAAAACAACATGATTATTAATAACATGCTTATATCTAACACAATTCATTTCAACTCATTTAATAAATAGGTTAGGTTGACATAAATATAACCCATTTCAACACATTTAATATAGATGACCATGAGTTTTAGTTAGCACAACAGGTAAAGTCTCTTGTCATTTTTTAATTTTTTTTTTTTAAAAAAAGACCAAATAATTAACAAGATTAACATATTTTTATATTTTTATATTTTTGTAAGCATACTAAATTATAATAGTATTAAACAAATAAATTTCATACAAATTGAAATTATGCTTCATAATAACATCTATTTAAATGCTAATAGCACACAACCTACAAGTTTTTATTTCAATTCAATGAAATTCCGTACAACTTTAGAAATATACTAGTTAAGAAAATAAAATGAAATGCAATGTTAGACACTTTAAGGTTTCATATAAAAATTTACCAATATAACATTAACTTTCTTTTAATTACTCAATTCTATATATATATATATATATATATATATATATATATATATATATATATATATATCAACTAAATGGGTTCAAAATGGGTCATCCATCCTAACATAAATAATCAACTAAATCATTTTGGGTTGATTGTGACTTATGTAGGTCAACACGAGGTTGAACCATTTATTAATTGTGCTTTGATACAAATTCAATTACACTAAATATTAACTTCAAAAAATAAATTTTTAAATAAAATATAAAAAATAAAAAATAAATAAAAAAATATAAAAACTTCAAAATAAAATAATGTTGTATTTGTGAGTTATGTCAAAATATTGGCACCCTCTAAACATTAAAAATCAGACCACTAATCATGCATTTGAGACAGTTATTGCTGCCTTTGTTTCATCATCGATTATTAATGATTTACGTGCAAGCCAAACAATAAAAAATGTTTTCTAACTTATTTTCAAGATCACAACTAAACATAGGAAAATAAATTTATTTTCTCTAAATCATTTTCCAAAAAATGTTTTTCATAATACAAACAAATCATAAAGTGAGTGTCTACACGGCCATCATGACTAATGCATATGTTTTTTTAGCAGCTTTGTTGAATAAAAAAAATCTAGGCATCATACCACAAGTAGCTAGCATTTGCAGCTTTGTTATTTAAAGGATTACCTTTATTAAATTTTCTTCATTATCATTTTAATGTGGAAGTTGTCATTTTTTGAGCTTAGATTCATAGCACATTTCTTGGTTTTGAGGCATTATTTTATAATCACAAACTTGTCAAATTATGGGATCTTAATCTAGTATATTTTTTGTTTACGTTTTTTCCCCCGCTAAAAAGCCTGTTGTACGATGCAAGTGGGTGTACAAGATCAAGATTCTCCTCGATGATCCTGTTAAGTGTTACAAGACCCACCTTGTTGCTAAACTGTTCTCAAGACTATGACTTGACTTAGAGGAGACTTTTGCCCTTGTTGCACACCTCTACTCTATGGCACTCTCATCTCAATCATGCTTCCTTGTCTAGTGTTTAGTCTTTAGTGGCTAGGGTTTAAGTCAAGTCAATTCTAAATCATTTGATTGTATATTAGGTATACAAGACAAAAAACATGCATTACCATTTAAGAGTCTAGCCAAGCAAAAACTTCATTATATTCAGCTTCTGTTCCTACCTCCTATAAGGGAGAAGCATCTCCCATTGCCTCTCATTCTACCATCAATTGGATACCTTCACCTTCAAGTTTTCGGGTGTGTGCTTTATTCTTTTCTAACCTAGTGATTGCACTCGCACTAAACGACAAATGCGCTCTCAACTGTTTTACTTCCTGGGGTATGATCTTAAACAAAAGGGTTTTTGTTATCGACGCTACAATCCTACCACTAAGTCAGAGTCTCCCATCATGTTGTCTTCGGGAAGCACAAGATGTTCCATTCCATGTTCACGTTCCATACACATTCAACATTTGATGGTTCTATTGACCGCTACCAGGCCAATGTTGTAGCTAACAGGTTCACACAAGAGCACACCATTGACCACCTAGGAGACATTTGGCCCTTTTGCATACCTCTCCTCACTTTGCATTATCACTGTAGTCATTGCCTCTAAAGATTGACAATTTCTTCAGATGGACGTGAAGAATGTCTTTCTCGATAAAAAATTAACTCAAAAAAAGGTTTAGATGATGCATCCTCTAGGCTTGCCTCATTCTTCTGTAAGGTGTCTACTTCATCGTATCCTGTAAAGATCAAACATGGTTCACAAAATTCAGCATCCTCATAAGACATCTTGGTTACTTTATCGATTAATATGACGCAATGTTATTTATTAGATGCATTGACCACGGTACCACGCAATGTTACTTACTTTATGTTGATGATAAGATCATTACTGGAGATAACTTGCGAAGTTCTCAATCAACTTTTAATTCTGTAGTTTGTGATGAGGTCACAAAAGCAGCAGATGGCTACTATCACTAATGTATGTGACAACATTTGACAAGGATGCTACATGTGTGTGCGTGAGAGAGAGAGAGAGAGAGAGGAACAAACTAAAATAAAATCTAAATAAGAAAAGTCAAATTATATTTAAAAACCTATATTTAGAGGTGGTTTAATATTGTAACTTGAAATTTATGACTGTTACAAATTAAACCTTATAGTTTCATTAATTTCAAATTGAACCTCAACTTTTAAAATCATATCATTACCATATAGTTCCATTTGTTTCAAATATCAAACCTAAAAAGTTCGATGTTTAAAATGATATGATTTTAAAAGTTCAGGGTTCAATTTGAAACTAGCAAAATTATAATGTTTAATTTGTAACAATCTTAAAAATAAATAAATAATTTTAAGTCTTAAACTTCAAGATTTAATTTGTAACCGCTCCTAAAGAATATGGTCTAGCAAGTAATTTACCCTAAAACAAAGTGAGGAACAAAATATCCAACAGAACATGACATAAAGCATCCACATTGGTTATCATTCTCAAAAAGTTTACAAAATAGTGTTGCTAATTTTGTGGTGTGAATGACATAGCTAGTTTTTGACATAAATCTGGCCATTCATTTCACAAAAACATGGCATTATTCAAGCGAAATGGACAATATCCACGAAAGTGTAAATAGAGAATTAGTTTTGTGGAGGAGTGTTAGAAAACTTCCATAGAAAACGTTCCATGATTTGATAGCTTCTACCACCAGCTACTTCTTCGATTGGTACAGCATCAGTTATCTCCTTCAGGTCATCTTCTGTAAGTTTCACGTTCAAAGAGCCAATATTGTCATCTAAGTTCTTGATCTTAGTTGTCCCTGTTAAAGTTCAACGCAACTGAACATTGAGAAATAGCAGGTGAAAGTCTCAACTTTCCTCAACTTTTAAAATCTGCAGTTCCAAAGGGCTCTAATACAAAAGCAACTGTTTATACTAAATAAATATGATTGAAAATGAGAACATTAGCAAACTTTCCTGCCGAAAGAGAAAAGAAGATATATACACACAATCACCCTTAAACTATGTATGGAACTAGCAGTCCTCTCTTCCTAATTATCAAATTTCAAGTTTCCTGCCTGTGGGAGGTACAAAAGGGTGCACTGGACATAATAAAATTCCACTCTGCTTCATCATCATCATTCATGTAACACTTCCAATGAAAAGTAAATAACTCAGTTAAACCTTGATAAATGTCATTAGATTTTTTCTTAATACAGTTCCCTATATATTTAGCATACCTGCATATATTTTTTAGCAATTTTAATATCAAAAACACATAATTGACTCATGATTTTATTATTCCTCAAAATCAAACTACCACTCCTGCAAAAAGTCAGTAACTAGCCAGCCGTATGGCCAATGATGCCTTCAAGACATTGTGATCACAAACCATAACCCATAATAAAATCTGATTTAGTTATGACCCCAGCCTAGGACTATGCTTATGAATATGTTAACAGGAAATTAAAATCTGAGTTTTTCTAAGGCCATTATGACATCAGAGCAGGCAATATCTATGTAATTTCCAGCCATGAAGTGGGTTGATATCCATTTATATACTAAACTTTGAAACTTGTGGCAGGAAATCCTTATGTAACTTGGATTGGGATAATTCTGATATATTTCCTTAACTTCTATATCAACTTTGTCCACAATAAGATGCAGGAAATCTAAATATTACTTGTTTCAGCTTAAGTGGGGAAAAGAGCACGCTTGGAGTCAAGTTAATTTCAATTTGAAGACACAAAAGATAATAGTATTCATAACAAGAAATAGAATCTTCAGCGCTTTTCTTTCTCTTTCTGAAAACTTAAATACATAGCACATTTTTGACAAGTAATTAATCAGGACAAAAAACAAAAAATGAAAGCCAATTACCAGGTATGGGTGCAATGTCGTCTCCTTGTTTGAAAACCCATGCAAGTGCTAGCTGAGCAGGAGTGCATTGGTGCTTTCTAGCAAGTCTTTCTATTCGACTATAAATGGTCTTGTTCTTCTCCAAATTTTCTCCATGGAACCGAGGGTGCATGGCCTTATAGAAAATAAAAAAAAAAAAAATAAAGAAGCTGGTTGTCAGTTTCATTTGAAGAATTTTTATTGTTGTTATTACTATTTTATTATGGAGAAAGAACAAATTCTTGAAATCCTCTCTATAAGATGGTTCTTATAGTACAACAACAAAGCCTTAATCCCAAGCTTTTGGGGTTGGCTAGATTTTGAACAAAGTAATAACGCAGAAAGTGCGAAGAAAAGTTTATTTTAATTTAGTCTTATGAATTTTGAGTCAATTGTACTTTCATTGGACAATTGGATTTTGTTTTAGGTCTTATGAGTGAATAAGGTTATTAGTAGTTTATTTAAATTTCCTTTAGTCAAAAGTATTTTTGTTATTCAATACACGACTCTCCTAAGTTGTTGCTGCATCCATTTTGGTTTTGTCCTGTGTCAACTGATCGAAGTCAGTCATATGTATTCTTCTTCACCGCTATTCTATCTGATCAAAAATCATACTTTGTCCCCTCCTTAAACAATATATCATTTTTTTACTACTACTAATGTTATTTTAAGTCTTCTGCTATTTTCTTTTGGGGATATATTTGAGATGATTTGGTTTATAAAAGAGATCGAAGGAACATAAAGATAAGAGATCTAGGGAACAAAAAGATGGATATATTGACAAAATACCCATTTGTTTCTTCAATACTTATGTATAATTTCTCATCAATAAAATTGATTTACTTATAGAAAAATGAAGGGAAAATAACTAATTTGGTTCCTGAAGCTTACAAGAAGTTATATTTTCTCCCTAACATTAGGGAGGTCAATGAGTTGAGTCAGTTTGGGTTTGGTATCAACCTGCTACCTGACTAACTCCTTTTTGGGTTGGGAACTTTCCTGCATGTTGTTTACTAGATTGTGGGTTGAAGTGGATAACACCCCAGTTTGTAAAAATGTCAGCAACTTGTTTGCAAATTTTCAAATATTAGAGACGAAATTGGAACTTCTTGTAAACTGCAAGAACTAAAATAGGTGTTTTCCCTTGTAGGAATTTTTCACTCGATAAAACTGAAGTATGCATTGCTCAAAAAGAAAACAATTATTGCCTGAAGAATTGTGCAGAAAATTTGAAAGTCCACAAATAAATGAGAAACATTATTGGTGAAATATGTACCAGGCGGCTATTTGCATTCAAATTTTCCACAACTCCTTTGCCAGCGAAAAAACCACGACCAAGTGGACTGTACGGAACTATACCAATGCCAAGCTCCCTACATGAACAAAGGCATCAAGAGAGCATTCTCATGCTTTTGGATAAGATAATTACATATAATGAAATCAAAGCTGCCTACACAAAATGGATACAAAACCAAATAAATTTTCCTCATAGTGGCAGTCATTCAAAGAAGATAATGGTCTTTGAAACCTAAGGGAAGACACAATGACCAATGAACAAGCAGCTCTAAATTTAACTCCACATCTAGAACAAATGAACATGTGTAATCTTCTTATATGTGGAAGCACTCATGAGGCCAAAATTATAAAAAAAACATCATCTGTGAACAAAATAAACCTGCAAAGTGGAATTATCTCCTCCTCGATATCACGACTCCAGAGAGACCACTCCATTTGTACAGCTGAGATGGGATGCACAGCATGTGCCCTCCTTATTGTGTCCGGGCTGGCTTCAGATAGACCAATATATTTGACTTTTCCCTCATCTACCAGTTTCTTAAGTTCACCAACCTACATTCCAATAAGATGTATTTAATCATATCTGCCACTTAGATCCCACCATCTACATTGAAATAATGAATTTGCAGAGAATTTAATAATTTCAAATTACAAAAAATCAAGCAAGAATTTTTAAAATCACCCATTACAGGGATCTATTTGAAAGAGCAAGAGAATCACTTACAGTTTCTTCTATGGGTACTTTTGTGTCTACCCGATGCTGATAATACAGATCAATATATTGCACATCAAGACGCTGCAAGCTAGCTTCACAGCTTGAGCGAACATACTCAGGGCTACCATTCACCTGCGGCTGAGGAAATCCTGATCTTTGGATGCCAAATTTGGTGGCTATTTGAATTTTCTCTCTTGGCAACTGTTTCAAGGCCTGAAATATATAAACTTCTTTCAGTTAAATAGAACAGAATTTTAACGTGGTCCTCGATCAATTAACTAACAGATAATATAAAAATTAGTAACAAAACTTTCACATCTGTGACCATCTTCAGATTTACTACCAGATAGGAACAAAAACATTTGACTTCTTGAGCTGGTAAAAGTAAATATTAGTGTCTTTTACCTTTCCAATAAGAATTTCATTAGAATGGGGTCCATAAACATCAGATGTATCAAAGAAAGTGATTCCCTTATTGAATGCATACTTTACTATTGAGATTCCATCCTCCTCAGAGAATGGAGAATTTTGGGCTTCAGTCAGGGACATACATCCAAACCCCAACTTTGAGACCTGGGGGGAAAAAATAAAAGTTTAGAATTACAAAGAAATGAGAAACAAAAAGTTAAGAATAAATGTAGTAGAATGATAATAGAGCGTGTTGGAATATTCATGAGTGAGTATTGTAGTTAGTTAAGTAGTGAGTTTCCACATTGGATAATAATGGCAAGAGTGAATGGTTCATATGACATAATTAGGCTCTAATTCATAGGCTTAAGCTTTTGGGTCAAATGTTGTCCCTATATGTTATATTAATTCAACTAGAATCTCCCCCAATTGTTATGTCCCCAACAGAGTGCAACAAAATATTTTAGTACAAAAACTATTCCTTAAAACCTTAGAACCTATGCATCTTGAATGTTGGGAAAGACTAACCAGAGGATTTCATGGTTATAGATTATTTATGCAGGTTCAACCTTAAGTGGGGACTCTTGATGGAAGAAAGAAATGGGACTACTAAGGTTTAAAGTCTCCTTACTTTCTATCAATTTTAATTTCTCCAAAGCCTCCCACATGACAACATATGAAGCACAAGATTGAAGGACTTTAAAACATGCAAATCTTAAGTGCTGAAAATGGAAAAGATGAAGGAGCATGAGTTTGTTAATTCCAAAAACTCTCCGTGGCCGTAGTCTCAATTATATAGTGTAGATCATTACCCAACAAATACATATTAAAATGACACTTAACTTCAGAATCTCCCCACCAAATCAAATTGGTGTATGCGTATCATATATATGTTCTCAGAATACTAGGCAAAAGAATAGTAACAACTCTTTAAGAGATGGCATTTGTAGCGTCAACACAAATCTCATGCCTTCACAAGAAAACAACAAATCCTTGTGGACTTAAAATTTATCTTAAAAGTTTAACAATCAGCTCAATCTTTTTAGTTCATCATGTTGACTTGGTTATGAGGTAATACAAATGGCTGCTTTAGTGTAGTGTCATAACAGAGTTCCAAGGGCATCATAACCTCAAAACACAATTGAATTATGAGAGTCTCAAGGGATCATAACCTCAAAACACAATTCAATCATAACTAGTATAATCAAATTGCTCTAAACTCTTGCTTTGTCATTCATGTTTAAACTTGCAGCCACAATAGTTATTCATTATTCCAAACCTTATAGATTATCTCCTATTAAATCATAAAAGTATGTGGTTAAATAATTAAATTTACCTTATCCTAATAGCTTAAGCTTTTGAGACTATCAATAATTTAACATGGTATCAAAGCATGAGATCTTGAGTTTGATTTTTGTCTCCTCCATTCTAACTCCCATTTAAAATCCCATCTCACTAGTGAGGGAGAGTGTTAAAAGTATGTGGTTAAATGACTACAAAACCGAAGCCATTAACTGCTTATGACTTGAATATAGAATTGTGTTTCTTAGGGATGACTTTCAATTCCTTCTGTGGTAGTAAGTTCTCGTTGAAGGGCGTCAAATGAATATAGAAAACATCATTTTTGCAGCAACATCTCAAGATAGGTACAGTTTAACACTTCTCTACAAACTTATTCTCAATTTATAGCATGTGACTAAACTAAACAGCTTCATAGAAATCGTTTCAAATTTATGATGCACTGTTCCTTCCCTCTAACACACACACTAGTTAACTTTGTCCCCACTCCCCACCATACGTTTAACACGCAGGGTGCTATATGCAAGAGGATTTTTTTCATAATGATAACACTTCACAGCTTATGATCACAAAAAGGTAACTTGGCAATACCCATCATCGGTTTTCAACTATTCCTGATTTGAGTTTGAGACTCAAACTTAATAGTCAATCAGTATTGAGTTACTGCGGATGAGTTTTCAAAGAAATGTGACTTGAACATATACAAAGGGGAAGTTTCTTAAAAAGGAAAGAAAAAAAAAATTGAAATGGGTATTCAAGGAGTGGCGTTTAGATTTACCTCAAGGCCTTCGTTGCCCAGTTTCAGCCTTGGAATTTGGACTTCGTTCCCTTCCGCCATCTTCCAAATTTTGTGTTTTTCTTTTCAATGTCTGTATGTGTAAGTTGCTGAGATGACGAAGTTGCTGAGATGACGAAGTGTTGGATACAGTAAAACACTAATTTTGACCCCAAAAAAAAAAAAAAAAAAAAAAAAAAAGTAAAACTCTCCGGTTGCCATTTTACAACCAAATTCATTGGGGTAAAAAATTTATGCCACCTTGCTACAGTAAGTTGTCATATTTGCAACCTACTATAGTTGGGTGGTAAATTTAAATATTAGTATTATTTTAAGTAGTGTGTGGTTTTGGTAGAGAGAGAGAAAGACAAAAAGGTATAGAGATAGAAGAGCTGTTTTATTTTTTATATTATTTGTTGTTATTGTTTATATTATTTCAATGAGTTGTATATAAAAATTGAAATTAGGATGTTAAGTGAGTTGTAAAATAGTATGGTAAAATAAATAAAGTAATGTTTGAGAATGTAAAATAGATTTTTTTACATCCACCATTGCTGGTACTCTAATGATAATTACATAACGATGTAGTACACATAATGCCACCTCAACTAGGATTGAGATCAGGTGCACCTGATGCAATTCCTTTGAATGGTTGAGATTAATAGTTACAAAAAGTAACTTTCAATCTCAACCACTGGTCCAAAAAATTTAAGAAAAATTTTAAAGAAAAGTGAAAGTTAAAAAAGTGAAAAGTAAAAAGTGAAAGTAAAAAAAGTGAAAAGTGAAAAAAAAAAAATTGTGAGTGAAAATGGTAAATTGCACCCGGTGCAATACCTTAGATATTGCACTGGATCCTAATCCCCTCAACTAATACAGGATTTCAGATAAAATCTATGTTAAATATATTTTCATAACCAATCTTAAATAGTAGACTGTTGACTTAATCCGAGTTTATCACAAATATTTTTTTTAGAATGGTTGAGATTAATAGTTACAAAAAGTAACTTTCAATCTCAACCATTGATCCAAAAAAGTTAAGAAAAATTTTAAAGAAAAGTGAAAGTTAAAAAAGTGAAAAGTGAAAAGTGAAAAAAAAAAAAAAAAAAAAATTTGTGTGTGAAAATGGTAAATTGCACCCGGTGCAATACCTTAGATATTGCACTGGATCCTAATCCCCTCAACTAATTCAGGATTTCAGATAAAATCTATGTTAAATATATTTTCATAACCCATCTTAAATAGTAGATTGTTGACTTAATCCGAGTTTACCACAAATATTTTTTTTTATTATCTAATAATAACAATTTGTCACGTAAAACTTGTAAAAATATTTTAAATTTAACATTTTTCGTTAAACATAATTTCACTGTTTTAGAAGTATAATTAAAATCGTGACACAATCTTAAAAGAGTAAGCACAATTTAAAAGAAAAGTTTCAAAACGTAGTCACTGATAGCTAGCTTCAAAAAATTCTAAAGTTTCTAACCAAATGAATTGGATGTGCCTAAAGAGTTGAGTTTTTTACTTTTTATTTTTAAGAAAACCGTAGGGGTTCAATTGAGAATATGAAAGGGGCAAAATTTTAGGTGCATTAACGCCCCGTTAATGGCCGCTGATTTATTTATTTATGAGAAATGTTAACGAGTACTCTTAGTGCACTGGTTAATAATTTATTTAAAGAAAGTTTTTATGGGAAATGAAAAAAATGTAATTAATATTTTGACAGTTTTTTTTCATTTTTCATAAAAATTGTATCAAAACTTTCCTAAAATGGATTATTAAAAAGTGCCTTAAGAGCTCTCGTTAGCATGACCCTTTATTTATTTATTGATAATTTTGAGTTTGCATTTATTAATTGATTATTTTGAAAAAGAAAATTATAACACTAATCACTATCATGATAAATATATTAAAAAAAAAAATGGTTTAAAATATCAATTTTTTTTTTCCGTAAAATACATTAAAAAATATTTTCTAAATCATTGTGGTCAAGGCATTAGTTAACTTTTCTGTTTTAAATTAAGCATTAAGGGCATATTTGGTAGACTGTAATAGACACTGTAATATAATAGATATTTCTGTGGCATAACTATTCGGTTGTTTGTTTATGTTTTTATTACAATGAATAGTTATTCCTTGTGAATAACTATTCTTCAAAATGAGGAATAACTATTCCTTATCAAAAGTACTGAATATCTATTCCTTCACCTTATGTAATAACTTTTTTTTAAAAGATTTCTAAAAAACCATTAGTTGTCACATATTCAAAAGGAAAGAAAATAAATTTTCCTTGTCATTAATTATTAGCTCTATTTTGAATACCCTAAAATAAGTGTATTTTAGGAAATTTGACTTACAAATGATTTAATTACACATTCTTTTTATACTCTACTAAATTGTGGATTCATATTCAGGATTCTATTCCTAAATGGTCACCAAACTAATGAATAGTAATACTTATTACATTCTAACTTAATATATTTCTTGTAATACTTATTCATATTCCTATGTAATAATTATTACAGTGTACCAAACGTGCCCTAACTATTTGACACTGCCCCCACACACACTTGTGAGCCTTGCCGTATGTTAAAAAAATCTATGAAATTTTGTCCAGTCAGTTATTCAAACTAGCATATAATCCATGCAAACACATGGATACGTTTAAAATTAAACATAATTTTTATTATAAAAATATAAATAATTAGTCAAATTATTATAAAAAATGGCATGTAACACATGCATACATGTGGATACATCTAAAATTAAACACAATTTTTATCATAAAAATATAAATAATTAGTCAAATTATTTATAAAAAATGTAAACTTAATTAGTCACATATTAAAACTCTTACCTAAATTTAATATTACTTATAATAATTTTTTTCTAATTTTTAATAAGATAAAACGTGTGGTGATATTTGTTGTGTGGTGATATTTATTGAGTATATGTGATTTTTTTTTTTTTTGAAATAGTTCATTAATATTAGATTTTTAATATTTTGCACTCATTAACTCACTTTGCACAAAGATTAAAAAAAAATTAAGTGGGCACATAGCACAAATTTAAGTAGATAATTATAGTGTGGTCCCGGCATAAATTTAGACACATAACATAAAATTAGATTCTAATTTCAAATTCTAATTGAACTTTCTCTTAGATTTACCTCTATATATATATAGATTCCACCCAACCGTTCTCCCTATTATCCATGACAAATTTGTCCATGTAACCAAACAAACATTGGTTTCAGTTTCTAGCTTCCTTCTCCCTCTCCCCCAAATGTTGGCTAGCTAGAGTCAAGACTACTGACTAGAGGTCCAATTGGAATTGAAGTGGTTCTATGGTTGTAGAATCCATCATGGAAGCGTTTTCATTTATATATATCTAAAAGTTGAACCGTAGCATTTTGCTACACTCCTGTTGAGCCACATCAGCGGTCAGGTCACATCACTATTTTATTTTATTTTTTTGGTTTTCCATCTTTATTGATTGTCTATTGCAAAATTAATTCTTTGTGGCCAAATGTAATGCACTACACGTCATCATAAATTCTAATTGTTTATTGTCTATATTGAAAGCTCCTTTCAACATTAAGTGTCATTTTCTTTCCATCCTATTCCTTATACACACACACAATACATTTGGCTACTCAATCATTGAGCCACATCATTTACTTATTTTTATCTCTTCTTTTATTTTTCAAACTTTTCTTCTCACTACTATCTACCAAAAAAAAAAAAATCTTCTTCTTCTCCCTACTACGGTTACACTTCGTCCAAACTTTCTCTTCCCTCTTTGTCTCTTTACTTCCCCCACTACTCTCTACTTCACCACTACACTTCCTTCATCATTTTTCATAACTTAACTCTTCTTCATCCCATTTTGTTTGTACACGTTTATGGTTACACTTCCTCCAACCTTTCTCTTCCCTCGTTGCCTCTTTACCTCCCCCACTACTCTCTACTTTATTGTTACACTTCCTTCATCATTTTCTATTCTCTTTTATATAACTTGATTCTTCTTCTTCCCATTTTATTTTTATAAATTTAATATCGTTTCTCCCATTCAATCCATATTTTTACCACACAAAAACTATGAGTACTCTCTCACTCTCTATCTCTCTCTCTCTCTCTCTCTCTCTCTCTCTCTCTCTTGGTGGATTTTTGTTCTTTTTTATAATTTTAATTAAGATTGATGGTTTTTTTTTAAAATGTGTTTTTTAATTTTATAATTTTTCATTACAAAGTCTTCTCTCTCCCTTTTATAGCTTTGATTGAATTTTGGTTTAGGTTAATACTTAGTTTTTTTTTTTTTTTTTTTTTTTTGGAAATAGGAATTTTAGTTTATATCAAAACACAATTAACATGGTTATGAATTTGAATATGCCTACCAATTATTTGAACAATAAATTATGATAAAGTCTATCGTTTATTTTGTTGGTTTCATTTCAATTTTGGTTAAGATAAATTTGAAATTTTGTGATGAGTTTTGATTACATGATATCTCCTTATTCTTTAAGAGATTTGAAACTTATAAATTTTAGTTGTATGTTAGGTTAATATAACACACTACAACAAAAATTAGAAAGATATGGTTCGCTTTAAAAAAATATTAATCAAACGTACAAAAAATAATAGAATGATATATTGGTAGAGATAAAAAGATAAAAATACTTGTAGAAATCTTTTTTTAAAAATTGACAATACTTGAAGTAAGTGTTACTTTTTATATATTACATCCTATTATATAATATATATATATATATATATATATTCTCATGCATCGCGTGGGTTTGCGAATAGTTAGATTAATGGTGTGGGTTTATTTGGTTTTGGAAAGAACATTTAGCCATTTAGGTTTCATGTTGTCTGGTTTATGACAAGAGTTTATTAATGAGTATGGCACTTTGATTTTCAAAGTGATTTTAGATGTCCAAATATCCTTCGGATAACAAAATCATGGATGTTGATGTACACAAATCTCTTTGGAAGGTATGGATATCAAATATCCAAGCCATCTTATGATATGCAAATTGTGTAAAACCTATGAAAATTGTGTATGTAGATACTTAGTAAATCTGGATATTCATTAGAAGTTTTGGATATTAGATATTTAAACCTTTTTAGGATTGTGTATTGCTCAACAAAATCGTGGATGTTGATGTACACAATTTTGGAAATTCTTTGGAAGATTTGGATGTTGACCTAGATAAATCATGGGTGCTAATATTCACAAATGTAGATGTTCGATGGAAGGTCTGGACATTAGATGTCCAAATGTTCTTAGGATTGCATATCGCCTAACCAAATGATGGATGTTGATGTACATACAATTTTGGACATTCTTTAGAAAATCTAAATGTCAAATGTCCAAACCACCTTAATTTACTCAAGTTGTGTATAACCTATGGGAAATCGTGGATGCTAATATTCACAAATGTGGATATTCTTAGGAAGGTTTGGATATCAAATGCCTAAACCTCCTCAAGATTGTGTATCACCTAACCAAATGATGGATGTTGATGTACATAATTTTTGGACATTTTCTAGATGGTTTGGATGTCAAATGTCCAAATCGCCTTATGATACTTAAGTTTTGTATATATTATGGAAATCATGGACACTGATATTCACAAATGTGAATATTCTTTGGAAGGTTTGGATGTCAAGTGTCCAAATTTCCTTTAGATTTTGTATCACCTAACAAAATAGTGGATGTTGATGTACACAATCTAGATATTCTCATGAAGGTTTGGATTCAAATGTCAAAACCACATTATGATACTCAAGTTGTGTATATCCTATCGAAATAGTGGAAATTGATATTCACGATTTGGTCTAGTTTGGTCCACCTAAGTCTATTTTGTCCATTTCAGTCAATTTCGACCTAGTTTTGTCTATTCAATCCACTTCAATCCATTCTGTCCAATTCAATGATGCTTTGGGAGGAGAGGTTTGTGTAGAAAGAGAAGTTACTTCAATGACAATTATGTCATATTCTCAGTTTAAGAGAAGTTACTTCAATGACAATTTCAAAACCTATATTTTAAGAGAAGTTTCAAATTTAATCCTAAAATTCAAAACCGTTACAATTTAAACCTTCTAGTTTCATTAGTTTCAAATTTAATCCTGCACTTTTGATACCATATTAATTTAAACCCCCTACTCAAACCTAAAGAGTTCAAGGTTTAAATTTGTAAAGTTGTGATTTACAACTATGTTTTTGTTGGCTTCAATTCCATGTCAAATTTGATTATATTTTTGTTTAATCATTTCCCTGTATGTTTGTAGGATTTAATGTAAGGATTGAGTGTGAGAGTTTGGTGAAGAATTGTAAAGATAGTGAAGTTTACGACTTGCTCGCGACTAGCTCGCGAGTGGATGACCCGCGAAAGACCACGTGAGAACTTTTTAAAGAGTGCTTTTCTCATTTATTGACAAACTAGTTTCCGAGAGTTACTTCGCAACTCAGCCAATTCATGAGTGAAACTCTTTGCCTAGAACTTTTTAAAGAGTGCTTTTCTCATTTCTTTACCAACACTATATAAGCATACATTACCCCTGAAATTTTAAGAAGACTTTTAGAGAGAAAACCCTAGCAAAACACTTAAGAGTTAGAGATTGTAAACCCATAATCATCAACATAATTTCTCTTAGTTTTCCTTTACTCTTACCTCTCCAATTACAAATCCTTGAGAGGTTTTTAACCCAAACACTTACCTCACCAAATCTAAGTGTTGAGAGAAATTTTGGTACATATGGGAAGCATTGAAAGAAGCCATTGATTGGTAGATGCAATTTGGAGCTAATTGTGGGATCCAGATAATTAGTGAAGACATGGCTCGGTGAAGTCCGTTGGTAGCTGGAACTTGAAGGGTTCAAGTACTTTCGGTAGATTAGGCTTGGAGTGTCCTTTTGATATCCTTATACTCTAACTTTATTCACTAGTGGATCGATTCGACTTAGAGGGTCACAGAGAGGTTTTTCGCCGAGTACTTCTATTCTCTCTTCGATAACACATCTTGGTGTTATCTTGTTGTAGGGCTTGGGCCCAAATGACCTAGAATGGTCCATGTGACCAAGACCTAACATTATAAGGTTAGGACTAGTCCATTGATGAGTGTGTGAAGGACCAACCACTAGCATTCAGGGGAATTTGGTCCACTAGCATTCGAGGGAATCCTACTATGTTTGGGGTCGGGTTGGGTCTGGGGTCGGGTTGGGTCTAATACTGATTGATAAACCGAGGGGGTACGACGAGGGAGCGAACAAGTTTAGGTTAGTAACCGAGCACAGTCAGTGCCTTTGGGAAACCCGCTGCCAAACACTATTCAGCGTCTGGAACAAGTTTTAAGAGAATCTTTAAAGGACATGATTTTTCTAGGGATTATGGGTGAAAGTGGGATTGCATGAGAACCAATGAAAAGTAATGATTTGAGCCCCACAAAGGGGAGGTTATATAAGAAAGTAAGGGTAGACAAATTGGGGGTTGGTTTTTGGGGGAGAGAAGTTAAAGAAAGAGGGAGAAAAGAAAGAGGAGAGGGAGTAGATATGAAGGGGAGGAGAGAACAAAGAGAACAGAGAAAGCAAGAAGCAAGGTCTAAGGGGAAGAGGGTGTTAGGATGAAAACCATGGGGATGCTTGATTGTTGGGTTGTCAAGGCTATGTTTAAAGCACAACTTGTAGGACTGTGAGGAAACCCACCAACTAATAAATTGGGAGCCCAAATCCACCGTCTTACATAGTAATATGTAGGTTTGGATCACCACACTTGTGTTTGCATCTTTCTTTATTTACTCTTTAAGCTTTACATTTATTGTTTATTGTATATGCTTATACCTTAGAGAGTTGTTTCGATTTCATTGTGTTATACTTACTCTTATTCCACTTAGTTAAGTAGGATAAAAGCAAAAGTTTTTATTTGGGGGGTCTAAACAAGCAATAGTGTTTTCACACTATTTGAACTTTCAAAATTAATATAATTTTAAAACTTTAGGACTCAATTTGAAACTAGTAAAATTAGAATGTTTAATTTGTGAGTCTTAAACTTCAAAATTTATTTGTAACTCCTAAAGAATATGGTCTAACATGTAATTTACCCTAAAACAAAGTGAGGAACAAACTATTAAAACATCCAATAGAGCGTGACATAAAGCAACCACATTGGTACCATTCTCAAAAAGTTTATATTAGTGTTCCTAATCTGCTGATTGAATACATAGCT
Organism: Quercus ilex subsp. ballota; assembly: GCA_032727855.1. Classification (NCBI taxonomy): domain Eukaryota; kingdom Viridiplantae; phylum Streptophyta; class Magnoliopsida; order Fagales; family Fagaceae; genus Quercus; species Quercus ilex. The sequence goes on from CM064910.1 coordinate 22,897,429, forward strand.
AGTTATTAACATAAATCTAGCCATTCACTTCACAAAAACATAGCATTATCCAAGTGAAATGGACAATATCCATAAAAGGGTAAGTGGAGACAATTAATTTTTAGGAGGAGTGTTAGCGAACCTCCATTGAAAATGATCCATGTTTTGATAGCTTCTACCACCTGCTACGTCTTCGATTGGTACAGCATCCGATATCTCCTTCAGGTCTTCTTCTGTAAGTTTCACGTTCAAAGAGCCAATATTGTCATCCAAGTTCTTGATCTTAGTTGTCCCTGTTAAAGTTCAAGCCAAATAAACATGAGAAATTGCAGGTGAAACTTGAAAGTCTCAACTTGCCTCCTTTTTAAAATGTAGGAGGCATAAGAGATTTGGCAAATTGGATAATAAAATTTCACAAACAATTCAAAAGGGATCTGAGTCAAAAAGCAACGGTTAGTGTTTATACTAAATAAATATAATTCAAAATGAGCATATTAGTGAACTTTCTCGCTGAAAGAGAAAAGAAGATATATACACTCAAAATTATATACATTAACATTTACAATTGTCCTTAAAATATCCATGGAACTATCAATCCTCTCTTCTTGATTATCAATTTTTGCTGCAAAAAAAATAAAATAAAACTTAAATTTTCTGCCTGTGGGAGGTACCAAAGGATTTACTGGCCATAAAATTCCACTCTGCTTCATCATCTTCATTCATGTAACACTTCCAAAGAAAAGTAAATCAAATGCCAATAGGTTTTTCTGTCCAGCTCAACTAAACCTTGATCAATGCTGTCAGATTTTTCTAAACACAGCTCCCAATATATTTAGCAGATCTGCTAATTTATTTTTGAAATTACACATGGTTGACTCATGATATTAATTTTTATTCCTCAAAACCACACTACCACTCATTCAAAAAGTTAAAAACAGCCAGTATGGCCAATGATGCCTTCAAGACATTGTGATCATAAACATGAACCCATAATAAAATCTTTTTTTAGTTATGACCACAACCTAACACTATGTTTATAAATATTTTAACTGTAAATTATAATCTCTGATTTTTTTCTGAGGCTGTTATGGCACCATAGCAAGCAATATTTACATAATCTCCAGCCATGAAATGGGTTGTTATCCATATATATAATTTAAAACTTGAGGCAGGAAAACCTTATGGAACTCAATATGGATACTTGTGATATTTTTCCTTGACTTGTATGTCAACTTTGTCTTCTATAAGATGCAGGTGATCTTAATTCTACTTGTTGCAGCTTAAAAGGGGAAGTGCATTACAGACTTGGAGTCAAGCTAACTCAATTTGAAGCACACAAAAGATAATGGTATAAATAACAATGAATAAAATCTTCAGCCACTTTTCCTCGTCTGTTTTTGAAAACTTAAATACAGAGCACATTTTTTCACTAATGTAATTAATCATGACAAAAAAAAAATAAAAAATGAAAGCCAATTACCAGGTATGGGTGCAACGTCTTGTCCCTGTTTGAAAACCCATGCAAGAGCTAGCTGAGCAGGAGAGCATTGGTGCTTTCTAGCAAGGTTTTCTATGCGACTATAAATGCTCTTGTTCTTGTCCAAATTTTCTCCTTGGAAACGAGGGTGCAACGCCTAATAAGAAAAAAAGAAAAGAAAAAAGAAGAAGAGCTGGATGTCAGTTTCATTTAAAACATTTTTTTTTTTATTGTTACTATTACTACTGTTAAGAGGAAATGCCAAATTCTTGAAATCCTTTATATAAGATGGTTCTAAAGTTTAACAACAAAGTCTCAATCCCAAAACTTTGGAGTCGGCTATAAATTCTCAACCAAAAAATAATGCGGGAAGTGTGAAGAAAATTTTATATTCTTATTTAATTTATTGGTCAATTGGATTTTATTTTAAGTCTTATTAGTAAGTTACGTTATTAGTACTTTACTCCTAGGATATCTATCTTTTTATTTTTTTGGTTCTTCAATTGTTTTGCTGCATCCATTCTGCATTCGTCCTATGTTAAAGAACTTGGTCAACAATGTGTATTCTTAGCCATGTATATTCTTCTATGCCAATCTATCCTTACAAAATCATACTCTATCACCTCCATAGTTAATATCTTTTCTTACTACTTTTATTTATGTTTTTTAAGGTCTTCTTCTATTTCTTTTTGTTCTCTTGGCTTGAATTAAATCATTCCTTCTCATTGGTGTATTAATCACTTTCTTTTGTAAATGACCAAACTGTCTTAAGCAACTCTTTCTTATCTTTGCATCAATAAGAGCCACCAATCTTTAAAGGAATATCTTCATTTTGTACACTTTTTTTTTTCCCAACTTATCTATAACATACTTATTTTAATTAAACTTATTTTATTATCATATGGTTCTTAATAGCTCAAAACTCAATACGATACATCATAGCTAGTCTTAAGCTAAAAAACATAATATTTCCAAAAAAAGAGTAATTATGATAACTTCAAGATAAAATAAATGCTGCATTTACGTGAAAATTCTTCAGTGGAGATTGCTTTAAGAAAAAATTATACATATTAGATGTTACAATGTATAATTCTATTAAAGCCAGCTGAATAAACAGTGGCTAAGGTCCAACTCTTTAA